>JAVJAQ010002333.1:0-322500 GCA_032362365.1 Zygogramma bicolorata | reverse complement strand
AGAAGAAAACTGTAATGGACTATGGAGTTTCTGAACTTAGTTCCTATTCTTCTGCCAAAGAATAGTTGTTTATGATTGGTTAGAACCTTTGGCAACATCGCTCGTCGGAAAACACTTTTTCGAAAAACTCCCTGACGTTCAAGAATATCGACTATCTATTTTTGAAACGAGGGAGTAGAAACAAGTCGGGGATCGCTCCCTGGAGAAGTTTCTGTTCTATCGCCGTCGAGAATCCTGGCCCTCTGTATCTCGCGACAAAATGTCACATGACTCGCCTATGCATGCAAGTTCTGTCAGAATCTTCTTCTTGAACGCCACTTGGAGCCTTGGAGGTTAAACTCAGTTTTCGTTTTTGATATTTTGTTGATGAATTCGGACTGAAATCAGTGAAATTTTCATTTGTGTTTAGTTTAGTTGTTCGTCGTTTAGTGTTTACAATACAAAGTTTAGGGTTGTGATTATTAGTTATTTCATTAAAGTGTTGTCCGTATTACCTACTTCCGTTTAAAATTACTATTAAGTATTAAGAAGAATATAAATGGGATTGAGACTCTGATTAGAGACGTATTTACATATCAATATGCCACCAAAAAAGAAAAAATCTCCGATAAATCCGGTTGTAGTAGGCACTGTGTCTACTCGATCAACAAGAAGGCAAAGTATTGTTAATATAGAAATACCAAAATCGAACCGAATAGCAAGACATAACTCGAAAACACCAAAAAGTTCTGTGAACGAAGATTTGGGAAAACCTGTAATCCTGAACAGTCTTGATTCTGAACTCCTCACTAACAAAATTAGAAATTCTTATGACAGTGTTTTCAAAACGGTTTCGAAAATGCCCCAATCTGGTCTTCTGTCCAAGAAACAGTCAACAAGTATTGATTCAAAACCTCTGACTGTATCTAGTTCTGGAAATGTTCCTGAAAAAACTGTTGATAAAAGCAATAAAGCTCTTCTGCAAATACTGCAAGATTGGGACGACGATGATGACAGTCAAGGTGATAAATCAGACGAACAGGACTCGGTCATTCTATATGACGAACAAACATCAACCAGAGACAAGGGTTATGAGAACCTGGAATTTGATGCCAATGATATCAGTGATATATTTGGAACGAATTATGAACCTAGCCAAGGTGCTCCTGCAAATTCTGGTGAAGAAAACTCTGCAATGGATGAATTGGGCTCCAAAGATAGATGTGCTTCTCATGAAATTGAGAAGGAATTGTTAATGGATACTGATAGTTCACAAAGTTTTATATCAGTCCATCAGAAAGTTGCCCTAGAGGGATGTTTGGATCAAGAGAGTCAGGAAATTATTGTTGGAGAATCAGTTGAAGTAGCATATGAAGATGATGTTATGGGATGTTTGATAGAAGAAATTGTTCCAGAGAAAACAGAAGAAATCATTATATCTGATTATACACAGGACCAAAATGTACCACTTGATGTGGATGAAAACCAAAGTGATGATAATAATTTCTCTAAGCTTCCATCCCAAGAAGCTGACCTATGTTCACAGGACAGTGAAGATAAAGTGGTTCAAGATGTAACTGTTTCAGAAGAGTCTCAGTCAGTTACTACAAGCGATTCTAATGATGCAGAGGTGAGAAACTTTTTTTCTCAGGAAACTGAAAAAGAGATCATAGATGAGAAAGGCAGCATCAAGAACTCTGAGACCTCTTTCACTGAAAATGAATGTGTACATTTTGAGCATCTAGTTGAAAGTGGAATGAAAGTAGCTAATTCTAATAATGATGAAATGCACGCTAAGTTTGAGAAGGAAATTGATATCAGTAACGCTGATATACATATTCAGAGTGATTTGAGTGAGTCCACTAATGAGCTACAAAATATACAACTTTGTAATGAAAGAATGGAGATAGATGAGGAGTTCTCAACCCCAACAACAACCATAGAAAAAGATGTGGAAAAATTGAACATCCAAGATAAACCAGAACAGAAGTCCATTCCTGATAAAGATTCAAAACAAGGAGTAGAAATCTCAAATTTTTCAGAACCCCATACTGAACCTGTATCTAATGTTCAAGAAAAAAATTCATCATTTCAAGATCTCGAATCATCTCAAAGGCCTAAAACTCGCAGAATAAAAACTCCCCAATTGATAGAACAGAATCATACATCTTCCAAACAATCACAATCCTCTAATAGGTCAAAGGAAAAGGTCTCGCATAAGATCATAGAATTTAAAGCAAAAGAAAAGAAGAATAAGGAGGCAAAGCCAAAAAAAATGAATTTGAATCAAACATCTAAAAAAGTTAAAAATAAAGTAGATGTGAGTAAAACTGATAAAAAAGAAAAAAAAGAGGAGAAATCTGATCAAGAAATCTTCAAAAAATCTGCAAAAATTGAAACTGAAATAGACGATACCGAAGTTAGAAGGTCTTCAAGAATAAAATTCATAAATCATTTGAATAAGAAGACAACAGGGCGAGGATTAGTGAAGTCAAAATCTGAGACTTCATTGAATGAATTTGATAATTCAGATAGTAATTCTCTTCAGACAGAATCGGAAAAAAGTACGCCAACTGCCTCACCAAAAGTAACATCAAAGGAACGCAAAACTCGATGGACAAGATCAAGTGAAAACCTAGCTGCAATTGATTACCCCTCTCAATCAATATTGTCATCAATACAAAAAAAACTCGAGAGCCAGCTCAGAACCTCTTGTATTGATGATGTGAAACCCAAAATTCCGTCGAAAGATCCAGTGATAGAAGCAAGATTAAAACAGTTTGTTCACTTGAAAGAGAATTTGTATAAAACTGATAGAATGACTTGCAAAGAAGCCAAAAAAATGACATGTGACTGCTTTCTAACATCAGAAGAAATAGAAGCTAATGAATTTGGTTGTGGAGAAGACTGTTTGAACAGATTACTACTGATCGAATGGTAATGTATAGGTATTCAATGGTAATGACTCAAGACTGAACTTGTATTGTTTCAGCGGTAATTTGTGCCAGGTAGGAGACAGATGCACCAACAAGAGATTTCAAAAAGGTCTCTTTGCTCCTGTGGAAGTTTTTAATACTGAAAAGAAAGGACTAGGGTTGAGAGCTGCTGCAAATATTGCATAGTAAGAGATTTCATTATCAGATTAATTCAATTCGAATTGATAAGAACTAGATCTAAGAAGAATTACTAAATTAAGTATGATAATTGAGAGTTTGTCTTGAAAAATTCGATGATATGAGGTTTCAAGTTGAGTTTAATATTGTAGACGACTTGATGAGCTTCAAATGGTCTCTACTGGGGCAATTGTAACCTCCAAAAATTCAACATTCATGTCTTAGTTTGGCATAAATAGATTCTACAAATTATTCTTATAGCAACCATTATCATTATATTATATGTTTTATCTGAATATTAATGGTGTCAAACTCGGTGCTCCTGGAAGATCATCAACATAGATTAAAAGAAAAAATTATGATACCAAAATATTTAGAATTATCACCAATAGAGATGCTTCTTGAGGCTCACAACCTTTCAAAAATCTGGAGTGAATATGAATTTTTATCTCTCATTTGTTTCACATCATTGTCTCTGAAGATGACATTTATCTTTTTGCAAAAACTCAAATGAGAAAATACCTCTGCGGTGTTTGAAAAGTTTAGTTTAGCCCGAAACCAATTACTTTTGGATATAGTTAACAATCATTTTCATTCCCTCTTGTTCAATAAGACATGTTCACAAAGTCAAATAACGTTTAAGGGGCTGTTATTCGAAAATGGCATGTAGATCATCATTATTCCTAACATTTTTGAGACCTTTCGTTTGAAACTAGCCTGTTCATATTTCATAAAGAGGTTAGTGGCTTCAGCTTAATTTCTTTGATACAGAAAAAACATCATATCACATAAAATATTTAGGTAGGCCATAAGTTGCATGTTTTCAAACAAACAGTATTAGCCATTTTTTATTTTTTTTAATAATTCAATGAACACACTTGTTTCATGTTCCTTACACGGAAAAGATTTCCGAATTTATACAGATGATTCCTCTCGTATACTGTTTGAAAGTTTGAGGTGGATGAATTTTTTCTTCAGAATTTTTTGGATTTTTTTCAGATTGTGGTAGGTTAACAACCCAAAACACCACGAATAGAAAATTCCTCTTGTGTATTGAACTATTTGGCTTAATAGCAGAAAGGTCCATCATTGTCGACCTGATGTGTCAACTGAAACCGTCAGCAACGTAATTTAAAATCAGTTTCATGTAGATGCCATATTTCTCAACAGCCTTCTACAAATTAGACAAAACATATTAACAGAGATGAAATACCACCATCAAAAATTGAATCAGCCTGGATTTGACGCAAATCTTGTGAATCTTTTCAAACCATACCTCAGCAATTGCACACAATATGTAAAATACCGGGTCTATAAGTTACAAACATTCACTACCATCAGTTTCACACCTCTGGGAAGTCAATTTTCAATTTATTTTTTCTATATACCATTCATCAGGAAGCCGAAAAAGAGGAAACCTCATACAAACTTAAAAATACCCAACAATAAATTCTTAGTCACCAGTCAGCCATAGTCGTGTTGAACAACGATACGGCGATCTCTAGCACTTCCTTCTGAACCAAGTCTTGTTGGTGGTTGGATATACTTTGGTTAAGTGGTTAAAGCCACGTCGATGAATCATATAAATAGATTACTTCGTGAAAATATCTTTTGAGTGCAGTGATTTTGCTTCCTACTTTCAAACCTTCAAAGGACATATATTTTGTTGAAACTTTCTTGTGCTCCGAAGGTTTGCTTTTACCCTTACTTGTATATAATTATAAATACTCAGCCACCTTTCCTTCGCAATTTGTTCAGAATCCTAATAGTATAACTACAAAAAAATCAAGTTACTGGTTAAGCGATCAAATAGAGTACCTAATGCTTTTTTTTCAATTTTGGAAGAATTAGATAGATAGATACAGTTATTCATCACTAAAGTTTCACACAGTACAATATATAACAGCGCAATATAAAACTTATCAGAATTGTCAGGTAGAGATGCAAAATAGATACAGAAAAGTGCTTAAATCGCACAATATAAACATACACATGATACACATAAATCAAATATGGATAAATATAGTATTATGGTTGAGTCCTAAAATATATAAAATTCGGGATAAAAAGTGCAAATAGTCATTGTTAAAATTTCAGAAACACTTCCAATGAATAAAATGCGTGATTACTCAGAAAATCAAATGGTTTTGCTTCAAACATACTGAAACTTTCGATTTCCCCAAATAATTCCAAAGTATGGTTGTAACATAGAATGCCCTGGTAAGTATAAGAATTCTGAGCTATGCCCAGACGTGCATATGGTAAACGAAGATGATTAGCATTACGAGTGGTGTACTCATGTATCATACTTCCTCTCATATGTATATGGCTCTCTTTTTTTATGTTAAGGATAATCAGGAATATGTATAAACATGGAAGTGTCAGTATTGAGAGCTTGATGAATATTTGTCTGTAACTTTCACGTGGATGGGCACCCACAAGACATCTTACAATTTTTTTCTGGGTTGAAAACACCCTTCCAATATGAGCAGAGTTGCCCCAAAATATCAGACCATAACTAAGTGATTACTGAAGTCCACAGTAAGCAAGTTTGAGAATTTCTGTAGATACAGTGCCACGCAACTGTCTAATAACAAAACACATACTGCTTAGTTTGGATACAAGATTGTCTATATGGATCTCCCATGTGAGTTTGTGGTCTACATACACTCCTAAGAATTTGATATGATTAACTTGCTCTATAGACTTGTGATTCATCCTGATTGAAGCACTGTGGTCACTGCTCATATTTTTTTGTTGAAATGACATTGAGTATGTTTTACTGATATTAACTAATAATCCATTGTTATTACACCAGTCATAAAATTGATTCGCACAGATATTTGACATTGCCACCGATCTTTCCAGTATGTTTTCCGCTATGAGCTGATTTGTGTCGTCTGCATATATTATCATCTTGTTTTGGTATGCACAAGAGTGCGTTATATCACTTGTAAAAATGGTGAAGAGCAAAGGACCAAGAATGGAACCTTGTGGTACACCTATAGAAATATTTGCTAGTTTTGACTATCGAATCCATGACCACGATTTGTGATCTATCACACAGGTATGATGAAATCCATCTATTAGCAACACCCCGAACACCTACACGATAAAGCTTTTCTAGCAATAGGACGTGGTCAACTGTGTCGAAGGCTCTGCTCAAATCAAGGAATAAGGCTATTGGAAATTTTTCATCATTCAAGTTATCATAAATGTTGGCACATAATTCTTTGAGAGCCCTTGACATAGTCAGTGGGCATACTTGAAGACTGGCGTTAAATCAAATCATCTGTCGAAAAATCTGTTCAGGCCAGTCTCAAATTACCTACACAGAAGGTTTCGGCTGGCACCTATCAGAAAACAACTACTCCCCTGGCTAATACCACGAAGGGCATTGGATTATATCCGACCGGTGCCGGTGCAGGTTTCTTCACAGAAGTAAATCCTGCATTTGCTTTCGTCGATACAAATGAAGGAATTGATTTTCAATTATAGGGACGGACACACTTGCAGACCGGTTTCGGGCTATTTGGCCACTCGTCAGTGCAAGGCAGTGCCATCATCAACATAAAGTCGATGATTTCCCATAATTAAAAATCAAACTCCTTCAAGAGTATCAAGCCCCGGCCAAAGCTGATGCGAACAAGTTTCCTTTGATATATTATTTGCCTTACTCTATCGTTATTATATTCAAGTTTAGATTTTTTTACTTTCTCATTATAAAGACATTTAAGACTTTTGTAGCGTTCTTTGATGATGTCATTGTTTGTGGTTTTTGAGATCCAAGGCTTCTTACTTCTGTTAATTTTCCTCTTTTTTAAAGGAAAGGCCATATGATGATGGAATTCAAAAATGGAATAAAATTTGTTAAATGATTCAACTACGATATCAGAGTTATAAACTTCTGACCATTTCTCAGACATCAACAAGCTTTTAAAAATCAAGTTTGGCTCTGAGTAATCTCGCACGAATGAAGTGTCATCTGGGGGATCCCCCCTTATTGGAATCAGAAATTCACATTTCTGAAATGTAATATCTCAATAATTGCGGAAACATTCATTGCTGTCAGAATTTTGTTTTTTCTCAATCTTGAGCTTGTTTTCGAATTGTGTCCTTAACTTTTCGAAACAAAGTTTTTGATCCGAAAAAACAAGAATATCTCGAAAAGTTATTGATTTTTTTCGGGGGTTATATCCCGAGTGCACCAAGTTTAATCGTTTAAAATGTGTGCTGCAATTCCATGATTCTCGAAATTTTGCTTAGCAAATGACTTGAATGTATGATAATTTGATAAAATCCCGAGACCGCAGGTCGAGGGATTTTATTTTGAATTATTATACACGAAAGCATTTGCTTGAAAGCAAAATTTTGAAAATCATGGAAATGCACGCATTTTGGTCGATTGAACTTGGTGAAGAAGGGATATATGTTTAGCTTATTTCCAGAAAACATGTAAACTCAAGAAATATCAAAATCGAACACAGGAACAATATTAATACCAGAGATAGTACCTGAAAAGTGATCCAAACGCCCGGTTTATTTCGAACATTTTAATCGTTTAAAAGGTCTAGTGCATTTAATCGCTGTAAAACTCTGTAAAAGCAGTCTAGCCTTCAACTGTTTCATCGTTTATTCGCATTGAGGGAAATAATCATGTCAAAAAATATATATTTAATTTCAAAAAATGTATATTTCTTTAAAACATGCCGTAAGATACTCTTGCAGTGGTGTCGTCAAAACTGAATTATAATTGCGAAAGTGAAAAAAAAAAGAATTCTTCACAAAAGTTTTCTACAATTATCTCTATATAACTTTTGAAAGGACGTCGATTTTCCCCGGAAATTACTCCAATACATATTATCTTCCCTTTTTAATCCTCCAGCTCCCCCGCTGCTCCAATAATTTTTTTACATTGTCTTTAAGCTACTTGCCACTTAGACTGATTATTTCCCACAATGGGAATAAACAATGAAAACGTTGGGGGCTAGGCTGCTTTTACAGATTTTTACAGCGATTAAATGTACTGGACATTTTAACCGATTAAACTGATCAAAATAAACCAGGCGTTTGGTTCACTTTTCGGGTAATAACTCGAGTAGTATATTGTTCCTGTGTTCGATTTTGATGTTTCCCGAGTTTACATGTTTTCTGAAAATAATCTCAACATTTATCCTTCCTTCACCAAGCTCAATCGACCAAAATGCTTGCATATCCATGATTTTCAAAATTTTTCCTTTCAAGCAAACGCTTTCGTATATAATGATTAAAGATGAAATCCGTCGACATGCGGTCACAGGATTTTATCAAATTGTACTCAAGTCATTTGCTTAGCAAAATTTCGAAAATCATGGAAGTGCAGCACACATTTTAAACGATTGAGCTTGGTGCACTCGGGATATAACCCCCGTTAAAATTTCAGGTAAATTTTTTCCCTTCTAAAGATGTTATTCCGATCGGTCTACTGTATTACTGATTTTCAGTAAATAATAAAAATATTTCTTCCTATTGAATGTTTTAACGAACCAAATCAATCATATTTCAGTGGCGAATTCATCTTAGAATATGTGGGAGAAGTTCTTGATTCACATGAATTTGACAAAAGAGCAGAAGTTTATTCTCAAGACAAAAATATTCACTATTATTTTATGGCTTTAAGGGCAGATGCAATTATCGATGCTACAATGAAAGGTGATTGGTAGTACATATTTCTTTACATGACTAAAACTAAGTTTATTTTAGGTAACATATCAAGGTTCATCAATCATTCATGCGATCCGAATGCAGAAACACAAAAATGGACGGCCAATGGAGACCTGAGAATTGGATTCTTCAGCACAAGGACAATTCTTGCAGGAGAAGAAATTACTTTTGATTATAGATTTCAGAGATATGGGTATATTTTCAAATTAATTTTATTGCTCACTACTGAAGTTGTTGAATGACGTTTTTTCAGAAAAGAAGCTCAGAAATGCTACTGTGGAGCATCTATTTGTAGAGGGTGGCTTGGTGAACAACCTGATTCGGAAGATGAAGAAGATGAGGAAGAAGATGATGAAATTTTAAATGAAACATTACCAGATGCCCCAATTATGGAGCCACCTCCAATAAAAGATAAATCCCCTAATCTGATAGTGGAACTTGTCCAAGAGAAGGAAGATGTTAAGGATGTTGATCTGGAAAAAGTAACTGGAAACAAAGAAGTACTAGCAGAAGAGCAAGTAGCAATCACGTCTACTCCAGTTCCGGCGACAGTAAAGAGAAAGTCTCAGAAAAAGAAACCTAGAATTGAACTCTTTGAAGAAATTGATGTTAGTTAATGTAATTTGGTAGGTAGCACGTGATTATTGATTTAAATTCTATTTTAGCAACTCAATGAAGAGATTGAAATGTTGATAACAACTGGATTGAAAAATCAAGCACATACCCTGAAGCTGAGTCGACTTATGGTGAGAGCAAAAGAACCTCAACAAAGGACAAAACTATTACGTGTATTGAGGCGGGGTGAACTTCCCTGCCGAAGATTGTTCTTGGATTATCATGGACTCCGCTTGATGCATGGCTATATGATTGATGCTCAGCATCTGGTAATATTGAATAAAACATACGAATCTGTAAGGTAGGTCTACCATTACATATGCATTGATGCAAATTATTACATATCGTCGTGTAAGGAATCGTACTTTAAACAGTAAAACCTTCACTCTCGTAACTCTTCACTTTTGAGAGTTTGTAGGGGGACGGCAAATAGTTGTACGTTAACTAGCTATTGCCTGGCATGTGTTGCAATGCTTTCAGTAGTCCGTATCGAAATGGTTTCCCGTTTTGTTTCCTGTCCTTCATTTGTTTCGAACGGGCTTCAATGGTTCGTACCTGAATATTTTCTCGTTTCCGCCTTGCTTTCCTTGGAATATCTGTTTCAGACTAGTTGACTCCTATAGTCCGTATTCAAACAATTTTACGTTCTTGTTTTGATTCCTGTTGCTCGTTTGTTATACAGGAAACAGTGTCGATCCTAGTTAATTTACCTTCTATATTTTTTTTTAATACACACTTATTATTATCATTGATAAAATGTTCACATACATGCTAATAAAACTCGCCAAAAATCCATTCAAATTGGATGAATGAATCTTACTTAAAAGGAAGAAAACAGTATGTACAATATAACGGATATAAATCATTAGAATATAGAGCCATTTCAGGAGTGCCACACGGATCCAACTTGGGACCACTTATGTTTTTGATATTAATCAACGACATAACAAGCTTACTATATGTTGAATATAAACTATTTGCAGATGAAACAAATATTCATGGGGATGCTTGAAGACTGGCTTTAAATCAAATATTCAAAAAATGAACAATTTGTTCAGGCCAGCCTCAACTCACCTACACTGTAGGTTGACGGACTAACACCTATTAGAAAACAACTACTCCCCTGGCTAATACCACGAAAGGCATTGAATTACATCCAACTGGTGTCAGTGCGGAATTCTTCACAGAAGAAATTCCACATATGCTCGTGGCGATACAACTACCAGAATTGATTTTCGATTACTGGGACGGGACACACTTGCAGACCGGTTTCGGGCTATTTGGCCCCTCATCAGTGCAAGGCAGTGCCATCATCAACATAAGTCGATGACTTCCCATAATTGAAAATCATACTCGAGCAGAGTATCTTCCCTAGACCTAGGCTGATACAAACAACTAGCAAAATAGCCGTTGCTGCGCCATCTGCCCGTAGACTAGGTACTAACCAAGAGCATATCCGCATGGCCCCAATTCCTCGTACAAGGAAAATACGAATAAAACAAATATTCATGGGGATGCTTGAAGACTGGCTTTAAATCAAATATTCAAAAAATGAACAATTTGTTCAGGCCGGTCTGCAAGTGTGTCCCGTCCCAGTAATCGAAAATCAATTCTGATAGTTGTATCGCCACGAGCATATGTGGAATTTCTTCTGTGAAGAATTCCGCACTGACACCTGTTGGATGTAATTCAATGCCCTTCGTGGTATTAGCCAGGGGAGTAGTTGTTTTCTAATAGGTGTTAGTCCGTCAACCTACAGTGTAGGTGAGTTGAAGCTGGCCTGAACAAATTGTTCATTTTTTGAATATTTGATTTAAAGCCAGTCTTCAAGCATCCCCATGAATATTTGTTTTATTCGTATTTTCCTTGTACGAGGAATTGGGGCCATGCGGATATGCTCTTGGTTAGTACCTAGTCTACGGGCAGATGGCGCAGCAACGGCTATTTTGCTAGTTGTTTGTATCAGCCTAGGTCTAGGGAAGATACTCTGCTCGAGTATGATTTTCAATTATGGGAAGTCATCGACTTATGTTGATGATGGCACTGCCTTGCACTGATGAGGGGCCAAATAGCCCGAAACCGGTCTGCAAGTGTGTCCCGTCCCAGTAATCGAAAATCAATTCTGGTAGTTGTATCGCCACGAGCATATGTGGAATTTCTTCTGTGAAGAATTCCGCACTGACACCTGTTGGATGTAATTCAATGCCCTTCGTGGTATTAGCCAGGGGAGTAGTTGTTTTCTAATAGGTGTTAGTCCGTCAACCTACAGTGTAGGTGAGTTGAGGCTGGCCTGAACAAATTGTTCATTTTTTGAATATTTGCAGATGATATGAAGCTCTACTTCACTATAAACTCTACAAGAGATTCTCAAATACTTCAAAATAATCTGAATATATTACAAGATTGGTGTACTGAGAACCTTCTACTCTTGAATGTATCTGAATGTTCAGTATTGACCATTACTCGAAAACAAGATCCAATACTGTTTGATTATAAGTCGAGCAATGCCAGCATGAACAGATCTGAATGTGTCAGAGACCCAGGAATATTTGTAGATCAAAAACTCACCTTTGAGTATCATATTCAAAAAATTACTGGATCAGCTATGAGGATATAATAAGAAACTGTAAACAATTGAAAAACGCTGATACTTTCAAAACTGTTTATTATTCATTAGTAAGAAGTAAATAAGAATACGCGTCACTGATTTGGTCATCTTACTATTTGAAAAATATCAATGCCATTGAGCAAGTATAAAGGGTTTTTGCCAAGTATGTCTTATTCAGGGTGGATGAAGTATACCCTGCTAGAGGCCTAGATAACCAGTTGCTCCTATGCAGGTTGAATATGACAAACCTACGCCAGAGGAGAATAACGAACATGTGTATTTTCCTGTTCAAATTAGTCAATGGCTCTATTAAATGTGGCTTTCTTCTATGAGACCTGAATTTCTTATTTCCCAGACTAGCAAGTAGATTCAAACCAACCTTTTATTTACCACAAGCAAAATCAAATATACCGTACACTTGTCCAATTTATGAAATGTGTTCTTATTATAATACTTTTTGTCGAAATGTGGACTTTGCACTATCTCTCAGGGAATTCACATCCATTTTGAGCCAAGCTTATGAATGAAGTTTCTTGCATACTTGTTCTGTTTTATTGATTGTATAACCTGTGTTGAACTTACTTTCTATTAAATGTAGAAGTATTATTCATGTACCAGTAAGTCTATATATTGTCTGTAATTCAATGCGGCCCTATCAATGGACTCTGTCTGTTGGGCTTTGTTATCTAATAAATAAATAAAATGAATGAATAAATGGTTCATATATATATATATATATATATATATATATATATATATATATATATATATATATATATATATATATATATATATATATATATATATATATATATATATATATATATATATATATATATATATATATATATATATATCATATATATTTATATATATATATATATATATATATATATATATATATATATATATATATATATATGTGTGTGTGTTCGGATAGGTTTCCGCGGTCAGTTGTGTGTTGTTGTTGAGTTCGGGTTGAACCGCGTCTGGAGTTTTGTTCTCGACGTTTCGGCTCCGATTTTGGAGCCATTTTCAAGAGGTAAATGTGACTTCACGCTGAGGTCTCAATCTGCCTACTCCTCAGGTGTTGTCACAGGGGGCAAGGGTTTGTGACTTGACGCCGGGGTCTCAATCTGCCTACTCCCCAGGTCTCGTCACGAGTTCTTTCTATGGTCTCAATCTGCCTACTCCTTGGATCGAATCGATCGATATATATATATATATTAGCATGAAGATTCTCACGGACGGAGTATGATGAGTTGTTTTTTCGGGTTTCATCGACCTCGAGTTCGGAGGTCGAAACTCAATCATCACCTAGAAGATGGCAAATGAGACTTTGCCGAAACGTTGTGCCAATTATCCTTCAGAGGATCAAAACCACAGAACACGGAATGAAACCCGAAAAAATAACTCATCACATATATATATATATATATATATATATATAACCTTCCCAGACATGCCAACAATAACTCACCTAAATTTATTTTTAATCGAATGAACTCTTTCGGAGTCTCTAAAGTACAAACTTTTTTTTCATATAGCAGTTGACTTGATATCAAATCTCATTTGTTATCACCTTATTTACAGATTGGAAATGCTTCAAACTCTTGCAGTGTTACCAATTCCAAATAAAACAATGCTACAAGACAGCAAAGTACTTCCAACAGTGGAAAAATGGTCTACCACCAAGGATTTAACATCTCCGTTAGATTCAGATAGTAATTCTCCTAAAACTGAGCAAGAAGTGAAAGTTGAGAAATTCATAAAAGAAATGGAAGTAGTAAAAAAAGTTGATTCAGCGTCTGAAAGAAGTATTCAAGATCAAGAAGAAGAGATAAAATTTTTGGCAACTAAATTGATGGAGGAATGGAAAAATCTACCGGAGGTGTTTAGGATTCCAAAGAAAGAACGAATTGAACAAATGAAAGAACATGAAAGGGAAGCAAATAAGAAATTTATGCAAAATGCGCAGAGCGCCTATGGTGGTGACAATGATAAAGAAAGAAAGAGTGATAGGTACCGAACATTATCCCGATATAAAAATGATAGAGATACTAATAGAAAACCTCCCAAACCTGGTGAAAAGCCAAGTGCCGAGTATTTGAGGTTGAGCAAAATAGAAAGGAGAAAATTGTTTGCTCTGCAGCATGAGTTGAAAGAGGAAGAGAGAAGGTTGAAACAACGAGAATTATGGCGACAGCATGAAATGAACTGTTTGATGATAGGAACAGATCCGAGGTTTACAGCTCCGTTCGATCCCAGCAGAGGCTATCAATGTATATGGAATCCCCAAATTGGTAAGCCATTTTTTATGTTGAGTATTTTATTTTACAAAAATTCAATTGAACATGAAACCTGAACTTCCAAATGAACTTGTCTTGTAACAATCAATTCTAACAGGCCACTTCACAAAATCAAAACAAATATTGGCTGAAGATTGGTTCACAATACTGGAATAAGCCAGTTAAATAATTTACTGAAAACTCTAAGAAATCAGATTTCAATATACTGAAAATACAGGGTGATTCAAAAGTACTTTGACAAACTTCAGGAGGTGATTCCTCACAATATTCTAATATGAATTGTCCAAATAAATAAATGTCCGGAAACGCTTCGTTTCCAAGATACAGGATGTTGAAGTTTTATTTTTATTTTCGTTTTTTTCAAATAACTTTTGAAATACTGAACTTAATTAAACGAAACTTGGTAATAGGAGGTTTTTGAGGTGTCGAATTCGAACCTGATGTTCTTATTGCTCTTACTCGTAGGGGGCGCCACCTACACGTCTTTTTCTTTTTTAAAGATTCATAACTTTCTTGGGCGTACTTCTAGCACATTTTCCAGTAAAAAAAATTGATTCCTCTATCATATCTACGTAAATAAGCTATCCTTGTTACTAGTCGCTGTAAGCAACCTTTTTCTAAATATTTGAACTTGAAAACTTCTAGTCGATTATTTGATAATCGATGCATGTTGAAGTTATTACGAATATTTTGCATTTTTCACAAGAATGCTTTGGAAATAAATTTGACGTTTGTGAGTAGTTTTGGTAATTACATATTTTGTGACAGTTAGACGTTTTGTTGAAGTTTCCGTAAGTAGAAGTAGAAAACACTTATTATGAAAAAATGGATTATTTAAACAATAATGCTCATTTAGCCGATATGCATTTCGTTTATGGCATTGCGAATGGCAATGCGCGCGAAGCAAGACGTATTTACCAGGAGCGATTTCCTAATCGAGTACTGCCTTCAGCTCCAACATTTGCTAGTCTCCACCGTCGTTTGGCAGAAACAGTTAGCTTTAAGAGGGCAGCTGATATTGTTGGAAGACCACGAGCAGTCCGAACCCCAGAATTGAAAGAAGCTGTTTTGAACGCCCTCGAGGAGAATCCGGAAACAAGCACAAGAGTAATTGCTGAAGCTGTCAATTCTACTCAGTCCACAGTTTGGAGAATTATCCACGATCAACAGTTTTATCCATACCGTATTCAAAGGGTACAAGCTCTTTTGCCACGAGACTGTCTCCAACGCATTACTATGTGTCAATGGTTTTTGAGAGAATTGTCTGGAAATCCTCAATATTTAAGATATGTACTCTTCACGGACGAGGCAAACTTCTCCCGAAATGCTATCACAAACTTTCATAACAACCATGTTTGGGCTCTCGAAAATCCGCACGCAGTTAGTGAAAGGCATTATCAGTATCAATTTTCTGTAAATGTATGGGCGGCAATAATTGATAATTACTTGATAGGTCCTTTCTTTCTTCCGCTCCGACTGAATGGCGCAACTTACAGACACTTTTTAGAAAATGAATTGCCGGGACTACTTCAGAATGTACCATTAGAAATTCGTATCCGCATGTGGTTTATGCATGATGGGGCTCCGGCCCATTTTAGCGTTGTAGCCAGGGAATTCCTTAACACAGTCTATCCAAATCGATGGATCGGTAGGGGTGTAGAAGAACCTAACCAGGCGTGGGCACCAAGGTCCCCAGATCTAAACCCGATAGATTTTTATTTTTGGGGACATTTGAAGTCACTAGTTTATAAGACTCCAGTAGTGAACGAGGAAGATCTAAGAAACCGAATAGTAGACGCCTGTGAAACAATAAGAAACACACCAATAATTTTTGAGCGGGTACGAGATTCAATGACTAGACGACTGACTGCCTGTATCTTCGCTGAAGGTGGACACTTCCAACAATTTATTTGAATACAATTTAGTTTCGTTTATTTTAGTTTATTCTACATATTTAAAATTTCCTGGAATAAAATGTTGACATTTCTTGCAAATTTTATTAAAACAAATACTGATTATGCACCCTTGATACAAAAATAACTATTTCGCTTAAGGATGTCATAAAGGAACGTACCCAACAGTAATGACCTCTTCAAACGAGTAAAACGTCAAATTCATTTCCAAAGCATTCTTGTGAAAAAAGCTAAATATTCGTAATAACTTCAACATGCATCGATTATCAAATAATCGACTTGAAGTTTTCAAGTCCAAATATTTGGAAAACGGTTGCTTACAGCGACTAGTAACAAGGGTAGCTTATTTACGTAGATATGATAGAGGAATCGATTTTTTTACTGGAAAATGTGCTAGAAGTTATGAATCTTTTAAAAAAAACGACGTGTAGGTGGCGCCCCCTAAGAGTAAGAGCAATAAGAACATCAGGTTCGAATTCAACACCTCAAAAACCTCCCATTACCAAGTTTTGCCTAATTGAATTCAGAATTTCAAAAGTTATTTGAAAAAAATGAAAATAAAAATAATACTTTAAAATCCTGTATCTTGGAAACGAAGCGTTTCCTGACATTTATTTATTTGAACAATTCATATTAGAATATTGTGAGGAATCACCTCCTGAAGATTGTCAAAGTACTTTTGAATCACCCTGTATAGCAGTGTAGCCGGGAGATTTGAAGGGCCTTAATGCTTTAATTGCCCATATTGTAGAATTAGGACATGTCCTGAAATCCATTTTTTTTAATTTTCTCTTTAGCAAAGAAAAAATGGACTTCAGGACATTCCTACCTTCCCAAATAACATTCAAAAATATTTCATGACATGAATTTTTTTTTCAGGTCAGTGGCAGAATTATCCTCTACCTCCAGACACCCCCTTATATCCGTCCCAGCCTCCCCAATTACCAAATTTGAATATGCCGCCACCTCAATTAGCAAAAAGCCTACCTAACTTTTCATACTCCTCGCCCTTGGGCGTCACTACTAGTTTAGGTATTGGTATCACTCAACATCCTCTGAGTGGAATGACCGGATCAATTCAGCTACCTCCACAAAGTGCAGCTGAAATAACTGCAGTCAGTTCTTTACATTCTATTACTCAGAATATTCCAAGACTTCCACAGGTGAGTAATATTATTCCTGTTTTTTGTTTAGATTCAATGGAATTTCTTTGCATACGATTAAGATGCCTAAAAACCTTGCTGTTAGGACTTATATCTATGAAACTTTGGCGTAAAATTGGCGACAGATGCTTACTATGATAATAGGCTTGATGTTGTTTTCTATTATATTAGTTCAGATGGCTTATGCAATGAAAAGATTTAGAGAATTCGTCCAAATTTCCAAGAAAATATATAGTGGGCCGACCGATCGGCAGCATATATTCGATTATACTACCTTTCGAATGGCCCATACATATGAAATATGACACTAGATTTTGCTGATTTTCACTGCTGAAATAAAAAAGTATTGTTTGTTGATTGGTCATTGACTATGCACCTCCAGTTTCCCAACTAGACCAACAGAAAACTTCAAAATGGAGGTATTTTCATGTGAAATGGAAATATGTTTGGAAAAAATAGATCGAAGCCAGTAGAAGGTGTAAATGTGTCAAGTAACGTGTGCTTGACTGGTTTTATAGTGCAAAAAAGATAAAACGTACCCTTCTTCATAAATCTGAATGACACCAACCAAGAAAAAGCATTTGTTTAGTACACATTGGAATAGAAGTTTTTGTAAAAATAATTTTAAAACATAACGATGCATGACAAACAAAACTTTACCTCAAATCGAAATTGATTAAGATTCCATATACTCTCCTTCGGTACTGCTCATAAATGGAAAGTTTTATCTGCATCTTTAGACTATCTACCAACAAAAGAAAAAGCGGTAATATCGCACGTCTTACCATCTCACAAGATTCAAAACTATTAGCGCTACTGAATAAAAAAAGAAGTACACTATGAATAACGAAACTACTCAACACTAAGATGAACAATGGGATAACTCAAATTCAGCTGGAAGTGGAACCTATATCTTTCAGAAAAAAACATCAAATCATATGACGTTCGTAATATCTGACAATTGGCGTCAACTAGCGATGAAATTGAGAAAAAATTATCTGTAGAAGTGTCGACATAAAATTCTAAAATCTATCGCATTAATTGCAACACCATATCTTACATCTATATGGGCAACAGCAATCACTTTAATATTAAATCTGCTGAAATATTCACCTAATAAAATCATTTAAATGTATTTATAAATTGCCTTACACGGAGTCTACTGTGAATCTTTATAAACCACCTAATCTTCCTGGCATTAATTCTATGTACCAGTTGAAAACATGTACTTTTATTCATTGTGTGAAACATAAGATAAAACACTCTGCAATACTTTTCAATGAAATCAGTACTACACATTCTCACGGCACTAGACAGACTCGACACTTTATGGTACGTTCCATACATACCAGATTCGGAAAGAAATCAATTTTTCATGGGGGAACAAACCTCAAAATGATATTATATTTATTTTTTTATTTATAGATTCAAAATTTCAACATTATTTTTCCATATATTCCTTTTACGTAGACATATTCTGTTCTATTTCACTTTTTATGTATTAAAAATCCCTATTTATAAACTGTAAATGTTTCTTGGGATCAATAAATATTATTAGTATTATTATTCAAGACATCTCACATACGATTTATGCAGTGAGTACTTTAAAATGTTAAATCCCAAGAGTAAAAGGGTGTAATGACTTCTGTGATAATGTTTTGAAAAGGGAATAGATACAGTTTCCTCCGAATGATACTTGAAAAACTTTAATCACAGTTTTGGGGTGAGTTCTTGATTTAGGGTATAAATATCTCACCTTACCTTGGTCTAGTAAAAGTAACCTCTCAGTGTAGTTCTTCACACTATCCTGCTCGGACCTCCAATTTGTATTATAAAAAATAATTGATAAAATTTGTTTGAAAGTTTGCTCGCCTTATTTATTTCTCAATTTATCTTAAGTGAGAATCACGTAGTAGACTAACCCATGTTTTTGCCTTTCATCTGTATTTGTCTCGTTCAATAATGATAAATGCATATATTATTAATTTCTTGAAATTTTCTACTCTTATTCATATGTTTTATTGAGATTGGGCTAGACCAGGGGTTCCCTGCGGCGCACCAACAAGTTTAGTATTTTGTCACGACGCCCTGCCCTAGTTAGGTAACTACGATATAGTAGTTACGTAGATAGGCAAAAAAATCAAAACGATCACAAAATCTTTTTTGTCACGGTGCTCTGCCCTAGTTAAGTACCTACGATAATATAGTTACGTGGATAGGCACAAAAATTAAAACAATCACAAAATCTTTATTGTCACGGCGCCCTGCCCTAGACAGTTATCTACGATATGATATTACTTACGTAGATAGGCACAAAAATTAAAACAACCACAAAATCAAGTTTTTTTTATTATAGAATTTACAATTGAAAGAAAAAAAAACGAAAGAATTTTATGTTAAATTGAAATAAAATAGCTATTCATTCAAATCGATGTGTGAGTGATCTTGGTGATCTCCAGACGGTTTTTCAAAACGGGGAATGAGGCTTGACACTGCCACGCGCCGACGGGGATACAATACAATGCAACACATTTATTTCCATAAGACCTGCATAATACAAGTGTAGGATAATGTCAAAATGATGCTACAATTAATATACAAGAGCAGTAGAAAATGACGATGAAAAAACAATAACAGAGAAGTAATCATACACAGAAAAATCGTTTTTTTAAAAATTTTTGCAATCTAAAAATTCTTTAATGGAATAAAAAGCATGGTGGGTAAGGCGACTTTTTAACATGAATTTGAAGTTGTAACTATATTTTTTTTCAAATCGATGGGTAGCTTGTTGAATAGTTTAGCCGGTAGTACTACAGGGCTGTGTGAAACCAGCGTTAATCTGTGACTTCGGATATCCAATAACTTTTGTCGGAATTGATAAGGTATCGAATCGTATTGTGAAATAGAGAACTCTGAGGGATTTTCTTTGGCATGCATAATACTATTATAGATAAATATATAAACTTGGCAGTGTCAAAATATTAGCCTTCATAAATAGATGACGACAAGAATGATGTTTCGGTTTAAATGACATCGTTCTTAATATTCGTTTTTGTGACTTGAACACTTCGTTTGATCTATTGCTGTTTCCCCAGCACAGATTTGCATATTTGAGGCATGAGTGAGCGTAAGCGTGATAATACAGTTTTAGTAGCTCAAATGAAACATGTGTGCGGAGCCTCCATACGACAAAGCAGCAGACCGACAGTTTACGTAGAACATGATCTCTTTAATTCGACCAGTTGAGTTGCGAGTCTATGTAAACTGTATGCGACGTTTTTTTGTGCAATTGTGTTTCCATGAACACGTACCAGAAGGCTGCTATTCAAGTCCCTCAGTGAGAATACCACAAGTTCTGTTTTTTTTATCATTTAGTATTATTTTATTGGTGTTGCAATAATGTTTCATGGAGTTGACTATCTGATTTGATCTCAAACTAAGCTCTTTGGAGGATTTACTGGAAGTGGATGATTTCGCGTCATCGGCAAATAATGCTATGTATTCTCTGGCAAAAAAAGGAAAAATATCATTGATGAAAGTTATAAATAATAGTGGAGCCAACAGACTGCCTTGCGGGACACCGTTCAGAGCAAGTTTTTCTTGCGATTTGTAAACTTTTGAATTGATACGTAACTCAGTTTTTTGAGGTCTGTGGAATAAGAAGGAACTGAGCCAACACAATGGATTACCCCTGATACCGATGCATTCAAATTTCTTCAATAGAATATATTTTCACATCAGTAGCATGACGCAAATCAAAGAATATGTAGGCCGTGGTTTCATTGTTATCTAAGTTTGAAAGGATTTTTTTGTAAAGAGACAAAAGTGTCTGTGTAATTGTTTACCATCAAAGGAGTTGATAGAATTCAAGAAGCTCAATAATCGTTTATAGAATGCCTTTTCGAATATCTTTGAGAAGACGGATAAAAAGGGCAATAGGTCTGTAATTGTTCAAGTTATGGACGTCGTCTTTTTTATGCAATGGTAGAATGATGGCCTCTTTGAGAACGTTGGGAAAGGTACCTTCTGAGAAAGATAAGTTTACTAGATATGTGATTGGTTCGAATATATCTTGAATGATATATTTTAAGATAGATGCGACGTATGTAAGAAGGTAACTGCGAGTCAAAATATTTTTTACTTTATAAGTGTCCGCGAATACTTTTGGTTTCGGATAGTGATAGACGGCGCCCTTCTTTCCATTCTAAGGCGCACCAGGGCGCCGCGGCGTACACTTTGAGAACCCCTGGGTTAGACAATTCAAATTTCAACCCAGACTCACATTTTTTATATGTAATGATGTTGTATTATATCTGTGAATTTATTTCTGTGATAACTATCTATACAAATTGTCTATGTAAATTATGTAATTTATGTGCAAATGAATTAATATTACTGAAAGATGTGAGTTATCAGAATGAATATGTGCCTGATATCAAAAACTATTGGTTTCATGAAATTATTTTTTATAGCTACCAATGGGTCATCTAAATAGTCCAATGCCATTGGTGCCATATCAAGAACAAGTTAATGTTAAAGAAGAAGATGTATCACAAGTGAAATTTATGGGGCCTATTCCACCACCCGCAAAATTACCTCCAAAATGGAAATGCGCCAAAGATAAGTATGGAAGACCTTATTATTATCACATCAAAATCAGAAAAAGTCAGTGGGAGCCACCACCTTTGGAAGAACCAACGGAAGAAAACGATTGTAAGTATAAAATAGAAAATGTTTTAATTAACTGTACTTACGCTTTAATCCCCTATACAATTCTAGACTGCACCCTTTCAATTTCCAAACTTAATTCAGAGCATATACTGATTCTCTACTGAATAAATTATCAGTAGAGAACTAGTTGGGAGATGGCCTTTCATTCATATGACGTTGAAAAATCATCGGTTTTCAATTATTTTTGTTCAACACTTTTGAAAGCCTTCTTTATTGAATGATCATAAGGAAGAGAAAGAATTTTCAGTTTTTCGCATTAAATAATAATAATGATAATTTATTTCCCAAGGAGGGAAAATTCAACTGATTTCACATGAGAAAGTAGAATAGAAATAGAAGAATACATAAAAATGAGAAATGAAATCGATCTTTTTATGGCAATCAAAAAACTATGAAAATAAATATTTCTTCAAATTATTTTTGAAACAAAATATCCATATTTCAATGATTCGGTGAATCATTATATAGTTTTATTCCATTGTGATGAATAGATTGCTGTCCTATATTTAAAATAATTTTCATTAATGTCAGATTTTGTGCAAACCTTATCGAGTGATTGTGTGTATACCTATTTATTTTGAACATTTAATTGGAATTCTTAAATTTATTTTTGACTGAAGTGAATTAATGCACAAATTTTAAATGTGTATAATGAAGAAATAGCTATAAGTTTCCTCTGTTTACATGAATTTGCTGATATGAATGACTGTTTTTCCTTCAATTTGGTAGGCATGAGCAAATCTTGTAAAAAAATCTAACCAATGTTAAATATATTTTATTATCGTGAGAGAAAAGGTCCATATGTACAATTTACAATGGTTTTGATGCTGTTTCTGTATGCATTTTCTTGCATATTTTGTTTTTTGGCAAATTTCATATGAATTTATATATTCTGTTAGGGATTTCTTCAATTCCAATCCAATTATAGTTTCGTTTAATTCATTCTTTAGTTTCAGTAATTCTTCAGTGATTTATTTGTTTTACTTTCATGGTGGTTTATAATAATGCTAATGTGTTTGTCTCTTACTCTTTTTGTGTCCTCTATCTGGACAATGCTGTTGATAGACATTATTGAAAGTTTTGTGCAGATTCTGTTTCTGGAGAATTCAAATTATTAATATTGATTCTTGAAAAGGCATATGCATTAGTTTTCATTTTTTGTTGCAAGGTTTTAACCAAATGTTTCTTGAGTTTTTTATCGAAATATTATCTCTACATTCGTTAAAGTCCTCATTTATTTTAATTTTTTCAATAGAATTCAATTCATTTGTATCAAACAATTTTATTTTCAATGTTCCTCTGAAAGTTATTGTTTTTCTTTTCTAGTTTGTATATAAAAGTACTCATGGTTTTTTGTTTCATTTTCGATCTATTTTGTTTCTAGTTTTCATTGTTTTAGGTTTCTTTTTATTTAGATATCCTTCAATTTTCTTTCTTTCATGTTTTGTTTTCAATATTTCGTATTTTACTTCAGTTTTTTCTCTTCGATTAGAAGTTGAAAAATTTCTAGTTTTTGTTTTTGCTTTAGTTGAAGCTATTGGAAAAGGAGCATGTGTAATATCAATATCAAATTTTTATGAGACTCCGAAACAAACTAACTTTCCAAAATGCGACATTCAAAATATTTCGAACTTCAATTTGAAAAGTTAGTTGGTTTCGGAGTCTCATAGGAATTTGATATTGATATTACACATGCTCCTTTTCCATTAACTTCAACTAAAGCATTGGCTAGTGTGTGCTTGTAGACAGTTTTTTGATTGAATTTATGTTTTTTTTTTCAGTGTTCGGGTTGGTTACAGTAGTTATAGTTGCAAAGTTGTGTACATTTACAACTGCACGAGGTTTTTCTGTTGGTTGTTCAAAATCTATATAGTCAATATATCCTTCGCCTTTTTTTTGGTTTGCTGGTAGTTCAACTAATTTTGTTGTTCTTAGTGGAATTGATATAAAGTATAGTTTCTCATTTATAAGTGATTTTTCAATTTTGTTATCTTCTCAGAATCATAAATAATTGGAATTTAAACAGAAGGTGTAGTTATTGATTTTGGGTGTGCATTTTAATCCATGATATTTTGTCACTGAATTTAAGTAAAAAATTTGAAGGACTTCGGTCGATGGCCTGTTGGGTGCTGGCGCTCAATAAATAACGTTATTTATTTATTTATTCATTTATTTAAAATTTCTGGATACCAATTACTCGAAACAATCTGAAAACTGGTAAATCGATTACTTCATTATGATAATGTATCAATTAAAAAGTTAGAATTTGATTCCGGTACAGATATGTGCGGTAAATTAGCTCCGATAAGATCCGCATTTATTAACTTGGTTTGGTTTCCTAGTGGATTTCCTTGAAATTTGCGTTTGCGCCATTAAGATAAGATGATAAATTGTCAGTATAATTATCTGTTTGTGGAGACTGATATATTTCATCGTTGAAATAGCATTCGTACTGTTACTTTTTTCCAGTGACTTCTTTAATAAATGACACTCGGTATAACGAAAACAAAACGATTTAATTCACTAACTTATTGACAACAAAATATTTCGCAAATATTGTATACACGAATAAAACATGTTCGTCCGAAATTCGCAAAGTTGGTAACACTGTCTCTGCCTGACTCTATCAGCTGCTGTTCCCCGCAATATACCATGTGACACAAGATCGTGGTACACTCCTCCTTATCTCTGTTAGGTTCAAAGGTAATTGATTGAAATTTGGGATATCCCAAAATACAAAAAAAATGAACACAAAATATCACAACAATTGTTCGAAATGCTGTCCACTAACGTCAATACATTTCTGAACTTGCATAGCTGTTTCTTGAAGAACGTTGGCTAATTGCTGGTCCGTTATACTATCAATTGCGCGTCTTACTCGCAAATCCAGGTCTTCGCGGGTTGTTACGGTGGTTGCACAGACAATGTTTTTTACATGGCCCCAAACAAAGAAATCAATAGGTGTTGAATCAGGTGATCTTGGAGACTATCGCCCAGGATCATTCATCGAAATTTCGTTTTCTTCGAATGCCTGTTGAAGGTGATCAGTTTCTATTTTTGTATTATGGGGAGGAGCTCGATTCCCTGTCGTGAATCGATAGGTATTACAGTTAACCTATCCTCAGTTTCATTTTGCAGAAATCCCAAGTTTCTAGCTCCAGTCAGGAGTCCTCCAAATATTATTGGACCAATGATTCTACGAGCGAGTATTCCAGGCCAAACAATGAAACCGACCCGCAATAAATTTTGATTTTCTTGTGATCACTTCCTTGTAGATTGTCGGTTACATTTATAAACCGAAAATGAAATCCTTCCCAAAAAAGCATCGTTTGGCTGCACATTATTCTGCAAGATCCAATTGCAATATTCCTTCCTAAGTCTCATTTCCGTACAGGTGCTGTTGCAATTGATATTTGAAAGATTTATAATTGTCTTTGTGCAATATTCGGCCTCCTGTTTGGTGACTTATTTCCAATTAAAACCCATTTTGCCTCAAAGAAACAGTTTTATCAACTTCTATTCGAGCTGAAACATCAATTTCTTCCGACCCGGCGAGAGCTCGACAATCCCATCTCAAATGCCCTTCTTTTCCACAGTTGAAACATTCAGTTTACGCTTTCGCTTCCGATGTTATCAAGTACATAAAAAATGTATTGATGTCTTCTAGGCCCGCCATGATTCGGTCGTAAAATCATCGGGAGCATTCGGATAGGCCATTCTTGCCATCCTCTCAATTTCAGCACCATATTCCTGCAAACTCTTGGTTGATCGCTGTGTTCTCACTTTCAGCTGAGCCCGATAGACCTGATGGAGGTGGTCACTACCATACCCGATGTCCAAATCCGATAAAATTGATGCATAACTTATCACCTATTGAGTAGGACGTGAGGGGCCTTTCCCCACAATGCCATCACAAATGCATTCGCTTTCTCTTCGTTGTTCCAGCAGTTATTATCTGCAGCAGTATCAAACGCGAAAAAAAAACAGGATGACTCGTCATCAAAAGTTGGGGGTTTCAGGAAACCAGTACTCGACGAAAGAGGTATTTTCATTCCGCTCAGCTACATCAAATTTCTCATCAACTTCCTTTTGAAGTTCATTTTTCATTTCCCTTAATAATTCTCGCTTTTCCTCACATTACTAATGAATGGAAGCGGTCGTCATACACAGTATAAGAAGAGCTCAATTACTACAGACACTTGGGCTCGGGCGAGAGTTGCAATCAAAAAAATCATTAATTGAATATGATTAATGTCAAGCATTCAGATCATTCCTTCAGATCCGATTGAGGCGGTTGATTATTTACTATGATGTGTTTGCTTGCATTGTAAATCAGGCAAATTACTCATATCACAAAACAAAAAATACAGAATTTCCCGATGAATATAAACAAAGTTGCGGAATTTTTCACAACAGTCAAAAATTAAGTTGTTAACGGCGGACACTTATTTTCCCAACCTGCTTGGTAAAGATTTTCCAACTAACTATACTAATTAATTCATAGATTAGTCGCCTAAGTCCTATTCGTCATCCATTCGTTACGATATTTCAAATGAATCATACCCACAGTTAGTAATGGTTATATATAACGTATAGCATATGTCCCTGAATACAAATTTTCACTAACTACATCAAATAAAACGCAATGCCTACACCCATATTCTTCCCTGACTCAACGACCTGATTCATCTCGGATAATGGTGTCGATAGATAGGGCGTTAAAACGCCCACCGCTCTATGATTTCACAGTCGGCTATCCTGTTCTCTCACCTACTTTGTTCTTGTAGGAACTCGTTTTCGGTTTTCATCAAAACTTTCCTTCCGACTGTTCGGAATACAACACAATCCTCTTTCCTCATCAAAACAAAATCATCAATGAGCTTAGATAACTCAACCATTATGCCTTCTCGTAATGCTTTAATCAGTTCTTCTTGGTTCATAACAGTACTTCATTTCGCAGGGCGTTTTCTGTACTGTTCACTGTGCTGTTAATTGGAGTTTGGATTTTCCCAACCGTTCTTCTTCAGGGGCATTAGTCATGGGCCCTGCCTTATTTCTGTTACCTCTCCACTTGCTCATTAGACTTTGTAGTCGCAGCGGCATCAGGAACTTGCTTTATATTATTATCTTGACAATAATATTTGAATTGCTTCGAATGGAAAGTATATCCTCCGTAATATGATAGTGCTAAGATTTCCATTTCCTCGAGAATGTCAATCACCAGCCTGTCTTTAGTTATGCACATAGGCTTCAAGGAAGCGAGCCTGGACGCATTAACCTTACGAGAATTATAAAAAGCTCCTAGGTGATCAACGTGAATAACATTCATGGAGAGGAATTGTGGATCAGACAACTGTAAATATCCTTCCTTCCAGCGTGCTTAATATAGAGGCAAGGCATACAGCAGGGTGTATACTGTTATATATAGTCCCTGATCTTTGGAAACCAGTAATGTTCACAATGACTTTACAAAGTTTTCTCCATGGCGAAATGAACGAAGTCATCATGAGCAGCCCTGACAACTTGTTGCCCCTTCCTCTAGAAACTATCCATTGGAGTCCTCTTGTCCTCTTGAAAGTAATTTCTGTACACCTCACGCTCACTTTCTGATGTTGAAAGCCTGCTTAATGCTAAGTTGTTCAAAAGTACACAATCAGCTTCTTCTATTCGAAGAATTGTCTTTGGTAGAACGGGCTCAGATTCGGCTGGATATCTGTATGCTTCATCCCAACCCCTCGGTCTATATTTTACTGTTGAAGTTTTTTCCTGGAGTTCCAACCACCACCTTGCTCTGCGTGGGATCTTTCTTCTCGGTAGTTGCCTTGAGAGCGTTACAGTCGGTTTCTATCGTGATTATGAACTCAGCATATATCAGATAGACTAGGAATTTTGGAATGCTCTCCAACTCGTAAGAGTAGTAGCTTTCTTCACATCGCTTCGTTCGTCAACTGAAGTAACCTAACCTATGTGGTGCAATCGTTTGTCATCCTGATATTGGAGTAATATTCCGGCCACACCACGCTAACTAGCATGTGTGTGTACCTCGGTTTTCGCGGTTGGAACATACAGTAATAGTATCTATCGGTTTATTAATCAAGTTCAACCACAAAATTTCAAAAGAAGTTCCAGATGAATAGCAGATATCTTGTGCTGGCTTCAGTACCTTATTCATTAGCCTCTGGAACACTGGCATTTGTGAATCCAAAGAGCATCCTATTGAATTTATAATGGAGATGACGAAGGCACTAATTTGTTTAGAATTTTTGTCCGACGCACGGGATCTGATGATAACCGGATTTCAAGTTCAAACTGGTGAAGAAGGCATTAACATGCAGCCTGTACTACCGGTCATCTATATGTAAAAACGAATAGTGACCTTTGATGAGGTTGGAATTGAGCTTTCGATAATAATCAATGCATAACGGGGTTTTTCGTTTTTTTTTTCTCACCAGTGAAACGGGAGAGGCATAGAGTGAATCGAAGTCTCTGATAATTTCGTTATACAACAGTTCACCAATCATTTTCTGTCTGTCAGCTGTCATATTTTTGTAACAATAACTCGAGATTTTTTTAAGACAATTTTTCGAGGTAATAGTAAATTCAAAAAAAAAAACTTAATGGGAGGCCGTGAATTTTTTCAATATTATATAACTGAATTTCCAAAAAATTGAACCTGAAAAATATCAATGTTTTAGCCTGAGAGGGGAAAAGAGAGGGGGGCAAAAAGGGGGTTGTTTTTTATTTGGGCGCAGGTCGCGTTGATTGTGATTGAAAGCATTTCGACTATCTTAACCCAGGACACCATTCGATAACACCACTGAGGACGTTTCATAGTTATTTTGTACAAACTATTGGCAATTCAAGATTAGATGCCAGCGCCAAAGTGGCAAAAATTCGAACCACTCTCGAGTACATTGTTATCATTGTTGTCTTTGGGTTTTTACGGTTTATCTTTGAATATTTTCATTTTGTTATAGTTTTCAGTTTTTTCATGCACTATTTTTCATTTCAAGACTCAAGTGAAGTGATTTCTCCAGGTCGTACAATACAGCATCATTTGTTGATTCTCATTTTGAAAGAATGTTGTATGTATTAGTCACCTTGCAAAAAACATTTATTTTGTGGGCTGGAATGATTCACAATAATCACAATTCTTTTCTTTCACATCCAGGAACACTAAATTTGTCATTCTCTTGGATCACTAGTTATAATAACCTACTACTTTTTCATATTGGATTTGATGTGAGTCAAAAGTGATGAAAAATGCCTTAATTGATAATATATGTTTCAGATTATTTCTTTGTAAGAAATAATGCCTGGAATATGGTTGAGTATGCTAGAATACATGGATTACGTGAATGGCAAATAGTCTTCCTTGGTAAAATGACGAGAACAAACTTTCATGAAGTTAGACACCGGTTTTCCTATTTTCAGGGGGTTATATCCAGGCCCGCCGTCTGTCTATAGACTCTCTTAATCCTAGACTAGTCTGCACTATAACGTTTCTTTCATTTTCCCGCGGAAAAAGATGAAAACTTATTCCAGTACTACTTAGCCGTTTTGCCCAAGAGTCACATTGAGGTACACAACAATAATGGTTTGAATTTTACATCTGAAAACTACTAACAGTCAACAGAAACAGAATATCCTGAATATCCACCATATACATGTACAAGATTTTTATTACGTATCATATTATAATAACCACAAAAATATACAAAAACAACGACCAGAATGCACAGAATCATAGGAATTCAAACGTAAACAACGACTTCAATGTACTTATAAATAGTTTCAAAATTTGACACCAGAGGGAGTACTCCTTATCTTGAATTCCTAATAGATATTAACTGTATACTGCTGGTGTGAAACTTGAAACTTTTACTACTAATTTTTACAGCTTCTCTCGAGATTAGGTTAATTATGTTACAATTATATCAATATGTCTTATTCACATTAAGTACACACATTACTGATGCAAAATTTATGAGTAAAAAACAAACAAAAAAATCGACATACAATTTTTTGGTTTCGCAGGACAGTATTATCATTTCATACCAGTCTTTTTAACATTTTTCGCATAACCAATGATATATACCGATATATAGCACTTGGGAGTTACTATTTCAAAACTTTTTTTATTTCAGCATTCGAATCTGAGTCAAGTTCAGATACAAGTAGCGTCAGTTCTGATACAAGTTCAGAAAATTCTGAAAGTGAAGATGACACAGATGACACAAAATTGCTGTTAGAAGTTAGAAAACAAATGGATCACTCTAGTAAGGAATCTCTGAAATCTATCATACCAGAACAAATTAAAGTGGAAGAGTCCATGGATGCCACTCCTAGTCCAGATGATAAATTCACAAAAGGAGGTCTCGATCCGGAGGATCATGCTGCAAAGTCTGCTTCTTCAATTGAGGATGATGTAAAAAGACCTTCTATTGATATGAGACTGAAGGAACTTGATTTGTTCAAAGACGACAAGCCACCAAGAAAGAAAAGACGAGTTGGTTTATGTGAAGAAATTATTATAAGCGTAAGTATTTTTTATTTCTGTATTTACCGTCTGGGTTGTGATCAAATCGTCAACATGGTTTTGTGGTCGTTTCCAGCCAAGAACTGAAGAAGACAAGAAGCAATTCAAAGAAGATATAAAAAGATACAAAGCGAATAAAGAAAAATTGAAACGTCAAAAAGAATTGATTCTACTGCAAACCAAAAAACAGTTGAGAGAAATAGAACTTAAAAAAATTAAAGAAAAACGACCAAAAACATCCCTGAAGGTGAAAATTAAAGACATGCCTGATTTCAATAGTGATGCTGCCAAAAAAATTAAGGAAACTTTCAGAACTAACATGGCTTCCACAGTTGTCAGTTCTTTGAATGCCTACAGAAAAAGTGATTGCACTGAAGGAAGAATAACCAATACTGATGACTTCAAACATTTAGCTAGAAAGGTAAGAGTATTATTACTATTTTAAACTATTTCAAACGGATATCTTTCCCAATTTCTGATGTGTTATAGATTTTTGTTAATTATAAAAAAATTCATTGGCCACCAAAAAATTATTTCAGACTGCTTTACAAAGATGCTATTTTATATCTACTTTTGAGGATGTTTTTTTTCATTTCTTCAAAAGGCACCTCTTTTATCTTTCACTTATATAATTCAACTTGTCTAAATTGTATTTGGGAAAAGAGTGCTTGTTGAATGGCAAACTGAATTCTGTAAATAGTTTTATATTGAGGTAGATAGTGAATATCAAAAAAATGTCAATTGAAATTAATAAATTAGTTTGTTCTGATTATTTATTGAATTTGAAGCTGATGTTAATTCGTATTTCCTGTCACTTGGCTCACACGTTGTTCTTCAAATATTATATTAGATTTTTGTATAATTCAAGTGAATATGAGAATATAAACAAAAATCATAAATATCAAAGATGAATAGTAGTGTAAAAATGAATAGATACAATATAATCATGACACAGGCTATATTGGATATTTTCTTTCAATAATATTTTGGAAATAGTCTAGGAGTTTCAGTAATACATGTGTTTACTTTTTTCTTATAAGTGTATTTCGATTTAGTAATTTTGATTGAATTTGGTAATTTATCATAAATGAATGGAGCTAAATATAGGAAAAAAATGTGACTTTACTTTACATATGTTATTTTTTAGTTATTTCATTTTTATTTCGTGTGTCATGAGTATGCTTACTATAATTAATGCAATTTTTATGAGAATATATATAAGTGAGTATCTTAAAACTGAATAATTACCTAATATTCATTATTTTACAGTCAGAATATAATTTATTAGAAGTATCTAAATTGAGATATCATTTTTAATATTTCTCAATATTTTTTCCAGTTGACACACTTTGTGATGCTGAAAGAGATGAAGCACATTTCAAAAATCGAAGATCTCACATGCACGGATAATGTCAAAATGAAAGCGAGAGAATATATTCGAAAGTATATGAGTAAATTTGGAGAGGTTTACATTAAACGTAATGATTCGCCGGATTTCAAAGACTAAATGTACAGTCATGTATCTGTGATGAATTGTTTACCTGAATTATTTTTTATTTTATGATGTGTTCCTTTTCGTCTTCAGATCATTAGTTGCGATCTTTTTATGCAATGCATAGTTGATTACAGAGTTTTGATTCTATTTTTATTTATTTCATAGGTGTTCTGTTTTAACGTTCATATACAGAATGTTTTTGTGTTGAAATTTTAAATAAATTTATTTATGAAAATAATGCTAATTTGGAGTTTAACACTTATTTATTCTCATCTAGGAGTGGATATTTTTTTAATACCCAACATCTTCGAGATTTTCTCAATACTATTTTTCATTAGATCCATTGAATGATTTATTTTGAGCCAAATTCAATAAAAGTGTTCAAACTCTAGAGATATTCCAATCAAAATTCTCAAGTTTTATTGTATCCTTTTAGTATGGACATCCTGACATTATCGAATGAGTTTTGACTTGGTTAGCAAATAAATTTCATTCATAGAAAACTCTTGATCCATATCTTCATCAATTCAATAAGTAAGGAGTATAATTTTGCATTTTCATTGAAGATACTAAGATTTTAATTAAAAATGTGCCAAATTCCCAAAAGGTTTCTGATATAGTCTATTATACGTAAATTATACAACGGCGATATATAATCTTTATTTACTCTACCGTATTCTAGAAATAGACCATAGTGGCTCGATAATCACGTTTTGAGAAAACTCATTGAATGTAACGGAAAGTGTTTTTCAATGTCCCTTGGGTTTCCAAGGTTGTATTTTATATCTTCGACCATAATTCAAGTTCCTACCCATTTTTTTGGTTCAATTTTGATAAGTGAACCACAATAAATATCACTTAAATTTCGATTTCCTTTTTTTTATCTTTGAACTACACAACTTGTCAATTTGAACAATTTTGCCTTTCATTGTTAAAAAATATTATGCGCTTACTAAAGTTGGGATAAAAATTCGTGTATAGCGCAGCATCTAGTTTTTTTAATGACCGATCTGTAGAACACGAATCTGAAGTCAAAACGATCTTCATTCGATCATTAGTTACACCATTCCAAAAGTCTGAAAAGAGCCTGATCCACCTTTTTTCTCATCCCAAGAAAAATAAGATCAGAACGAAAATATTTTTTGCATTCACTCACATATTAGTCATATTATTCCACAGTCCTCAATACTTTTTTCAGGCAATTAACATTTTTATATAAAAAAACTTTGTTTTTTCCGAAGCGATTTACATTTTCAGATTGTTTTCTGTCACAGTTTATTTTGACTTAAAAATGCATATAATAACGAAATTCATAGTCGATTTTTTTCACTATAAAAAGCGGAAAACGATAACGAAAAAAGTGAAATGAAAGGTGACCCAGCGAAATGAAAACATAAGCAATGCTCAAATGCTCAAGAACCCTTTTTGCTATATGAGTGAACTTGATATGAGATTGGGGCAGTCGCGTTTCCAGTTGCTGAATGCTCTGGCTCAAAGCACCATAGAAATTGGAAATCTTTTGCTGCCAAAATGAAAAATTAGAATTTTGTCTGAATAGATAACAGTTTTGAAAGATGAAAATGATATTTTGAAGTCGAAAGTCCAAGATCTAGAAAGCAATAAACAGGAGACCAACCTCGAAGAGACTTTGAAATGGCTGAGAATGAAAACCTCGTAAGTCAAGAAATGTAGGGTTTACAGGAGAAGCAAATGTTTAACAAGTGTATAAAAATGCATTTTACTACGTTCACTAAGACAATGAAAAGCAGGAAACAGCTCAAAACCGATTTTTTACTGATGTACGAGGTTATCACACTTAATAATGTAACGAAATGTGCTGGCGCCGGTCCTGCCGACTGTGGATGCGAATTGGTGCAACAGTTCCAGGAAAGATTATACCTGCATGATCGCAGCTCACCCAGAATATTCGATTGTCAAGATTTGTCTGGATGAATCTCCACTGTATGAGCGCCTATATAAGCGGGAGCCGCTCACTGCGACGGCAGAATTTGTATAACAGAGTGTTTAGAACAGAGCGTTGGATAGTGAGCGGAGCAGTTTAAGTGATTGCATTGCATTGTATTGTGTTGTGATAGGAAGTTGTAATAAAAGAAGTTTAGTGTTGTTTGGTGTTTTAATCATCGAACCCAAGGATATATCGTAACAATAACATGATGTAGTCAATGATTTGACTATTTTATGATTGACTATTTCATTTTAATTTGCTTAATGTAATTCATGTTTGTGATTGAAATTAGGTTCAAAATTAAACAAGGAATGGCTTCATGGGAAAAGAATTATTTTATAGACAAAATATTTGTATAAATGCAAATACAATGAAACATATTTGAAATAGTTTAAGGCACTCCTTCAGAAATTCTCTGTAGCCTAGCTCTGTAACTAATAAATAATGATATTCTCAATGTCTTGTGGATGGAGATCAAACTCAATTTATAGGAATAAAGCAGGGGCACCTCCCCTTTTTCTGTTTACAGATTTAATTATTGACTGGGGAACGATGAGGTGGTGTAGTAACATGAAAAAAGTGGACATCTCTGGGCAAGACAAATTTCATCTCCTGCAGGTGCTTGAATTTGCCTGGTTCCAAAGGAATATTAGATGTATCAAGTTCTTAAGAGATCTTCTTTCACTTGTTTCTTGGCCGCAACATCTTTAAGCACTTGTTTGTTTGATCTTCCTGGTGATTTTTGTTTGGGCACGACATCTTTAGACACTCGTTCATTTAATCTTCCTGGTAACTCCAAATAATCCTGATTATAATTCAACTTTACTTTTAAAGATCCATCAGGTTTGTACTGGATCAATCTGCGAGAACCGTTACCACTGGATCTCCAACCTTTTCACCGGGTCTGATGGATTTCACAACTTGGAGGTCACTGTATTTAAGAAAAAAATTCATGATACAAATACTCAACCTTGTAGGGTTTAGGAATCATCCGTGCAGAACGACAGGCCTCAATATATAACCTGAAGGTTGCGTGCACCGAGTCATACTCCATCTGAATGTGACCCTTCTCTAGGAATTTTTGAGTGATAGTCAGTTCAGTTTCTTTTGATGCAAGTATCAGGGCATTGGACAAAATCGAATTTCGGTTCTGATAAGTACACCCGTCGCTGAATAAGATAATGTTGTCGTATTTAGTTTTGTCCACTTCAGTTTTTATGAAATAGCAGATGATGCTAGCAAACTCGTCAGCATTGAGGCCTTTTTCTGATTCATCTCATAGATAACAAAAGCCGTCATGGTTTTTCAAATTGTAAATGGTGAAATTGTAAACCTTAAGTTTGGTTCTGTAATACAATGCGGAAGCATTTAAAGATAGGCTCAGGAAAACGGCCTGTAGATCCATAGTAAAAACAGCAGTTTTATTATCTGATTCATTTTTATCAGCTTCTTTTTCTCTTGTGTCTTTTTTGTTCTTCAGGTGAGAATTGTATACTTCTTGATCTGAATATCCTACACCAAAAGAACAAGTGTCGCATTAATCCTTTCTGGGCTGAAACAAACTGAGGTTCATATCTTCAAGAGCACTGAAAAAAGTGGTTATAGAAGATGTGAGATTTTCCTTAACCTGCTCTTTGCAAAATGATTCAAATCACCTAAATATTTCCGTCTTAGATTGCCATCTACGCTCTAGGTATAATTTATTCGTATCTTTTCTTGCCCATGGACTGTTGTATCACTGTATTTGTGATTTGTGTCTTTGTTATCTTGGGAATTGTTTGGAGATACCTAATTTAAAACTGACCACTCTCCAATAGAAAGTGTGTTCAAAAACATGCGTTTGCAGACCTTTAGTCTATCATTTTTCACGTCAGGCTTTGAATAATAGGACAATGACTTCTTTCCCCTACTTTTGGTTCCATTTTGTAACTTGCTTTGAGTCACAGGCTTTCTGTCAACTAAACTGTTTACTAATACTTTTCTTTCTCTTCAATTCAATTTCTTAAACTATTCAAAAATCATTTTCTTGTCTTCTTCCGTCAATTGAATGATTTTTAAACCCTTTTTTGGTTTTATCGTCACATGAGCAGCGAGGTTTTATTTTACTTTCAGACTTTTTAACGTCAAAAACAATTTTTCCTGTCTCGGTTTTCCTCCTGCCAAAATACTCTTGTCCCTTCAATCTTTTAACTTTGCTATGTAATTGAACCCATTTTTCCTTTTTTGGCTTCCGCTCACTTCGTTCTCTTTTAACACAAGTTTTTTCACCTTGAGATGCCTCATTTTCACCAGGTTGTGTATCTCTATACTTGAATCTCCTTCTGAGAGTGATGGCTCATCGTAATTACTTCCACCTTCATCAGCATTATTTTCATCACTTAATTCATCATTTATTATTTCTGATGCGTTATGTTCACTGTCATTTGTACGGGCCAAAGTTTCTACTGTTATGTCATTTTGTGGATCAATACGGCTATCAGTTTTTAAGACAGCAGATTGGTCCAAATTCAACTCACAACTAGGCTGGTTGGTCTTCTAGTAGTCGTTTCCAAATTTATTGCCATGTCAGCCCTGCCATTCAAAATTAGATTAATACCTTAATCTTGATTCAGTATCGGAGATTGTTGACTCGATCTATTCTGCAGTTTATCTTCAAACATTCGATTTCTTTGGGATTTCTTTCTGGAATTTTCAACTATGTAATTACAAAACCTTATCACTCATGCTATAGCTCTTATGAGTCTGTACCATTTGGAAAAACGACTAATATCAGGAAGACTGGGATCGTTTCCAACTGCGAGTGCAATATATTCTTGAACATTCGAATTCTCTGTTCTTACATCTAAGTTACAGTTTTTCACTCATTCGTATAAGTTCTTGTAACATGATCAGCTGCATTCATTTTTGAAGGAATCCAGTGCCATTGTGAACTATCTGATACTTCTAAGATTTCTTCCACCCTGTAATCTAGAACAATAGAGTTGTCGAATCGGTCCAAAGGTATATTTTGTCGATTTTTATTTCCAATCTGGATCCCTTGACTGCAGCCTGGAGTTCTTACCTCAGGATGGAAACTGGTTTAGTCCGGGCAACTCTAGCTTTGGCCGTTATCAATGATAACTTGATAGATCCTACACTGACTATGAGAAAGCAGCGAAAGCTTTGCTAATGGCGTCGACGAATATATGTAGTTCTATCCTCCGAGCCACTGGAATTTTCATCGAGTGACATCTCGGAACAAAAAGATTATCGATTTTCTTCAGGTCATCCATATCTTCCTTTGGTTATAGATTTCCTCATCTATTGCGTCGTTCCATTCAATTCAAAATTTCCATATATCTTGTTTGATAATCTCTCCTCTTTCATCAATATGCTCCAGATGCAGTAGAAAACAAAATTCATCGGCTAATGGTATCCAAGATATTCCTAGGACATGTTGCAGATTGACTTTACTTTTGTTGATATCTTTGGAAATTTGATCTGATGGTGAAAGATTGTCCAAAACAACTTTCGACTTTGATGTCCAGCTCACCAATTAATTCAATTCCTCCCAATTTTTGGATTTTCCGGACTTCTACTTTTTGTCCTATGGCTTCTATTCTTCTCTCTCGGCACAGTCGATTTAATCATCTACGTAGTGTTTTTTCACTATAGCGGCGATTACATCAGTTTTTGTAGTTTGTTGTTTAGCATTCGCAGGTTCTTCTTGGGAAATTATATATTCCCCAACGGCACAGCAGGCCCAAAATTTTATATAAAAAATAGTAAAAGATCAATAAAAGTAAAAATATCCATCTTTCATCAGAACATTCAATGTTTGAAAAATAAGTTAAAAGAATGTGAAATCTACTTGAAAACGTTGAATACGCTGCCGAAAGTAGTTTGCTTTACAGAGCATTGGTATAGCAAGGACGAAGTGAAAAGTATACAACTTGAAGGATACCATATAGCATCCTTATTTGCAAGAGAAAGGAAAATCCATGGAGGCTCGTGTATTTTTGTAAACAAAAAAATGCAGTTCACAGAAATGGAAGACATCAAATAACTATCGAAGGAGGAACATATCGAAGTTTCTGCCGTTGTCAGTAAGCTAAACAGGATGGTAGTACTGTGCATATACAGACTCCAACAGGTGATATCGGCTCATTTTTTCAAAATTTTGTCGGACATCTTGAACAACTGTATAAAAAAGTACATATCTTTACCGTTGTTCTTTGCGGTGACTTTAATATAAATCTCATGCGGAAAAGCCAAGTTGCCGAAGATTTCTTAACTCTGTTACAAGGCTTCAGTTTATTTCAGACTATATTTGACCCTACGAGAGTAACAAAAACCTCAGCAACTCTAATCGAATATTTCCCTAATATATAAAATGTCCCATAAGAGCAATGCAATTACCGAAATCTTACAGCGGTAATTGCATTATTTGCATTGTATCAAGTCACCATAACAACATTTGAAACCGTATCGCTAGACGTTAGTAAACAACACAAATAAATGTCAGATAGACTTCAAAAATAGAAAAACCTTTCGCGTTTAGGTGAGTACTCCATACAATCTATAGAGGAAAGTATAAATGAACAAAAAATAACATTTCCTTGAGAATTTCTTTATTCGTGAAATATTCATATGAATTACATTCGTGCATAAAAATGACCAGATAATTTTGCATTCAAGCATGATATCTTATACAAATTGCATTCGGTTATTTTCATATTTTGTAAAGAGCCCTCGTCCTTCGGACTCGGGCACTTTCGCCAAAATATGAAAATAAAACTCTTGCAATTTTTAGATATCACGCTTTCTTGCAAAATTATCGGTAATTTTTATGCGCTCGTGCAATTATAACCGATAATATATTTGTGAATCATGAAGATGGTTTCGAAACAAAAGTGTTGTCAACTTCATTATCTGACCATCAAGGGCAAACTATACTTTTTGATGGGCTATGTGAGGACAAAAAAGGAAACTCCCAGAAAGTAAGAATATTTTCTGAAAATAAACTAAATGATTTGAAAATTAACATTCAAAATCAAAATTGGTATAATGTACTGATGGAAACTGACCCAAATATAGCTTATAACAAATTTGAAAGCATATTAATAGGTAACATAAAACAAATTTTTTCTTTAAAAACCGTTAAATATCATGAAAAAACCCCAAGGCACTGGATTACTGAAGGTATCAAAATCTCGTCAAATACAAAAGAGTTCTTTCGCAAATATACTGAAAAAAGTCATTAAAAAAGCTAAACAAAATGCAAATCTTATGTATGTTGAAAGCGCGCAAAATAAAAACAGCTGTTTGGAACCTAGTCAAAAATTATACAGGTAAAACACCAAAAAATCAGTTTCAATCATTGAATTCGCAAACGGAAACAAAGCCAAAAAATCCTAGGTAAAGTAAATGCAAATTTCATTAATCAATGTACGGGTTTGAAATGAAATGACTGTCAGGAAAAACAAAATTCAAGTGTACCAAATTCAATGTTCTCGAAACCATGTGACTCCAGCGAAATATATTATGTTATTCACGTTATTCACTCACTAAAAAACAAAAAATCAGTAGACGATGAGATACCTATAAAAGTATTAAAATATGTAGCTGAGGAGATCTGTCATCCTCTTATAGCTACATAATAAACCTGATGTTGATCAAGGGAATTTTCCCAGATAAGCTTAATGTTGCTGCAATCAGAGCCATTTATAAAAAAGGAGAAAAAATAAATTGGCAGAACTATCGTCCAATAGCTATCTTATCAAATGTCATTAAGGTTTTTGAAAAAATTATATATTCAAGAATTGTAACTTTTGTTGAAAAGCACAAACTGATTTCAGATTCTCAAAATGGATTCAGAAAAGGTAAATCCACTATACTTGCATTAAATAATGCCCTTATACTACGATAATGAACTCGCTGAACAATAATAATGAAACTAGCAGTATGTATAGATCTCTCCAAAGCCTTCGAAAGGGTTGACCATACTACACTTTTTAAAAAGCTTGAATATCTTGGAATAAGAGGAGTTTCCTTGACACCGGTACAATCCTACATATTCAATCGATTTCAATATCTAACAGAAAGAGATGAAAAAGGGGAACAAATTGAATCTGAAAAAAGAAAAATCATAGTGGGTGTCCCACAAGGCTCTATACTTGGGCCACTTATGTTTATTTTATATATATCAATAATTTTCCTCATATAGTTGACCAGAAAATTGTTCAATTTGCTGATGACACTTCATTATTATTCAGAAACATAACTGGAAATGATATAAAAAACAACATATCGAATTCTCTAAACATACTAAAAAATTGGTTTGAAATGAATAATATGCAAATGAATATTAATAAAACTCAACTCATGGAGTTTTCTAATACGCTGCGGAACAACACTTTTTCACTACTCCATGATGGAAATCAAATTACAGCTTACAGCTGCTTCTCTAAAATTATTAGGAATCACAATTCGGAAGTTCATCATCCAGATACGCCTCTATCGGCAAATATTTGAACTACTTCATCAAGTAAAACAAAAACAAACTTCTGTCACTGTCGAATGTGATCTGAAATTGTGGTGCATTTTGGTGTTCTTGTGCTTCACTTCTGCCATTTGATGAAATTGATATTTATTTATAACAATGTCGAAATTAATTAATGTGAGCTGTTGTGTGGTTGTTTTAGTAGAAGAGGAAGAAATCATATATAACCTTTCTTTCCATACGTATTTCTTATTTTAATAATTATCGTACGAAAAACACTTCTCTAATACATTCACACACTGAATAGTCTTCACATTTGTTTTACACAGAACTCCGCCAATACTCGAAAAATACAAGGAACAGTACAATGTAAACAATAGTAAACATATGTTTTGACACATTACGATCGGCTGATTACTGTTTGGGGCCGACATTTTTGAACAGACATCAGCGCCCTCATCGGTAAAAATTCTTCCCAATAGATTCTAGACTGGATTGGAAAGAACACGTTGACCACTTAGCACAGAATATGGCAAAAGCTATTGCTATGCACTTAGGGTAGTGGCTTCCTCAAATGACATAGAGGCTGCTTAATTGCGTATCATGCATATGTCCAATCTCGTGTTAGATAGGGAATTATATTTTGGGCATATTCTACAGATGCTCACAGAAATTTGGTCATCCAAAAAAAAATGTTCGAGGAACATACTGGGTATGAAACAAACTGATAGCTGCAGAGAGATATTTCCGAAGGTAAATGTGCTTACCCTGGTGGGATTGTATATGAGGCAGTGGTATTTGTTAAGGAAAATAATGAACTTTTCAAAACACGAGAACATGATTACAATACTAGATTCAAACAACATCTCATCACAGATTTAAAAAATATTCTTATATTCAATGAAATGTAGAATTCTTGGTTGTGAAAGTTTTCAATCATTTGTCCAATAATCTAAAAAAATACCAATAAACAAAATGAAGAATCATCTCAAGCAGATATCAATTAATACAAAAGGCTTACTATAAACTGGATGAATATTTTGGAGATAGCCCTATATAATTTTAATTCTTTCAATGTGTATGCGATGATTTTATGAACGTAACACTTTTTAATGTATAATTTCAGTTCATAAGCTATATTTCCCCTTTTGGGTTTTCTCTTCTTTCATCTATTATCTATTAAGCAACTGAAAAACATTTATTATGCCACTAAAAATATAGCCAAAAACGAGACATGGGACTATTATCGATGTTGTAAAAAAGAGTATAATCGCTTGATTCAGAATAAAAAAAGAGAACATAATCAAAAAATAATCAGGCACAGTAACAACAAACAAAAAACCATATGGAGTGTTGTTAACAATACAATAGGTAGAAAACAGAGGGTAGAAGAAATACAGCTAGAGGTAACAACAGAAAAATAACTGACAACAAAAGAACTTTCACAATGCTTTGCAACTAATTTTAATGAGAAAAACAAAGATCTACAAAATATGTTTGAAATAAAAAACAACTGTACATGTTCCTCCAATTGGACTACAAATAGTTTTGCTTATTTTCCAACCACAGCAACTGAAATTGTAAATGTTATTAGTGTATGAAAAACAAAAACTCTGTAGGTGATCAAATAAATATTAAATTATTGAAACATTTGAAAGAGCTTATTTCTGAGCCCCTGGCTTACCTAATCAATCAATCATTCGAAACAGGAATATTTCCCAATGACTTGAAATGAGGCAAAGTAATTCCTATTCATAAAAAATTTGATGCTACTTGTATTTATAACTATGAAATATGACCAATTTCACTGTTAAATGTCACTTCAAAAATATTTGAGCTTATATATATCACAGTAGACTCACAGATTTCTTAGAAAAATACAGCGTTCTGTCCACTAATCAACATGGCTTCCGATCAGGAAGATCTACAGAAGGAGCTGTGCTTCAATTCATGAATATTGTGTATAAGTAAGTATCTAGACAAGGGGCTCACAGTTGCCGGAGTTTTCTTTGACCTCACGAGAGCATTTGACAGCCTTAATAAAAAGATAAGACAGTTTCTTGCTGCTTCGAATGGATGACTCAATTTGATTGTTTATTTTGTGGTACCTGTTCAATATAAATGTAATATTTGGTTTGATTATATTCAGCCCGGAACTGTTGGACAGCTACAAGAAAAATACAAATCCATAAAAAATTGTCCAATGATCCCAGAGTTCGGGGCATTCTGGCGATTTTGTAATAGTTGTCATGAAATTGTAACCTCTCATTTTCATCACTGGGCATTCTGCTAAAGATGCCAATGCAAATGAAACTCGCCTCACAATGGTGCTTGCTGTTGATTTGCTAATATTCAGCGTATCACCTACACTGATGAAAACCACTAGTAGTATATGTAAGCAGCAGTTGGTTCATAAGCGACCCAGAATGGTTTCTAAAAAATGTAAGAGTGTTATTAGCCTAAAAAAGTTTGTGTGTTTGATTCTAGTCCAAGAGCTTGATTGTGGAGCGTGTTTGCTGTATGATCTAGTCATTCATGAAGATTTTTCATGCCTACCTTTTTGTTGGGGGTGCCTCTATTTGTTCCAATACATTTTATATCGGGCGAAAAACTCAGTCTCAATAAGGTTTCAAATGGATTAGCCCGTGCCTTGTAAGGGCGCCTTTGATGATCCACAGAAACCCATACAACAAGGTCATCATCGCCAATATCAACCAAATCTTCCATCTTCCTCAATTTTTTTCTGAACTCAGTTCCATATATAAGAGAACCCTAGCTCATGAAGAAAAATATCTCAAAAACAAAACAACTGTTAGGTTAACCAAGGGATAAACCGATAACTCTGATCTGGAAGCAGAGGTTAGGTTATCTCGAAGATAACTCTAGGGTTACAACATACCACAGAGTGGATAAACACTTTTTCTAACTTTGACCCAGGATCAGAGATAAACCGGCCCTTAGTAAGTTTTTTCAAATGTAAGCTGAAGAGTTTTTCCTTTAATGAGTATTATTTTTATTTATCATGTGTGATTTGATAGTTTATATATGAAATGTGTGTTATTTAAAGGAAAATTGTAAATTTCATTTTATGCTACCATAAAATAAATGGAGAGTACGATAATAACTACGATGAAAGTACGATAATTATGATCCATTGGTACGGTAATTGAACTTTTTCGATCTAGCAGCGCTGATTGGAAGTATTTCATCTTGTACAAATAAATATATGAGTCTGCTGGAGCAGTAAAATCTGACACTGCGCATGCGCACTTTCATTTTGCTGCACTTGCAGCAAGAATTCTGCTGCCCATGAAAATTCTCTTATAGGCGCTGTCCAATTATTTTTTACATCTATGACTGAAATGTAAAAAACGAAAAGGAAGAAGAATAGTAGCTTTCATGAAAATGAATCCTTATGTCATAGTTTAGTAATGTTTCGAAAAATAATTGTGATTTCACTTACCGGAATAATACTGAGTTTTTTATTTGGTAGAGAAGCTAGTGAATTGGTAGCCAGCTTATTGGGTTCAATAATTTTCACCCATCATCGGTCAACAACCACATTACCTAAAGAAAAAACTTTAACGAAAGAGGAGTTGAAGTTGTATAATGGAGTTGATAAACCAGAACTATATTTATCTCTATTGGGAAATATATTCGATGTTAGTAAAGGCTTTAAACATTATGGCCCAGGGCAACAATATAATTTTTTCGTTGGTAAGTGAAGAGTTTTCATTTCCGAAAACCAATCAGGTCGATTCCTGCACCCCTTGAACTACAAACCGTTCAACTTGTTGACTTGGGAAAACTTGAGTTATCTGGAATGCAATGGTAGCATTCAGGATTGTATTCACTTGGTTCAGATTTTCAGATTAAGTTCATATCCAAGGTAGGTAAATTCTGTCAGGATCTTATTCTTAATCACCACCAGAAGCTGAAACTCAACCTAAAAATCTTGTCTTCAACTAGCGTACTTGGATCTCTACATTTCAACTTTCACTCGATATTATTCAGGACTGTACACTCCTGTTATAAGTTGTCTTATGAAAACTTAAAATTCATCTCAATAATATTATAATACTTACATTTGAATAGCAAATGGGAAAATGATTAAGTCCATTGTTTACCAAATTCATTTCTATACGTAATATTTTTCCTCTAAAAAAGCTGCATCTTTTGATACCTAAATGAACGGGAATATCAATAACAGTCAAATAGAAAACATTAATTTGAAAATACACATACTCAGGAAAAAAGATACTGCATTTCGAGGGATATCTTCTGAAACACATATTCACATATTAGAAGGGGCTGTTTTTCTTACTTCTTAAAAATTCATAACTGGAAAGAATTTTAATAAAAAACGCTCTCCCGAAAATTTATGATTATTGGATGTTCATCGTTTTTCCCGAGTGCTTTTCATTTATTACCAATTATGTCTGTGCTACTACAGAAATTCTGAATTCCACTTTGAATGAAACACCTGTTCCCCTATTTATTTTTTTGCCGGAATGGGAATTTCATATCAACCAAATCCGTAATTTTCAACTTTTTTATACAGTATTGACAACAGGATGGTAACTTATGGTCATAACAGTCTTGATAGAGGGTATTACAAATTTAAATACTTTAGTCCACTACTGTTGTATAAAATATATTCATAATGCCTATGTTTTTTCAACAATTATTCACCTGTGAATGATATCGTAATTATTGAAGAAATACATGCATTATGAATATTTTCTATATTTTTGATGAATTTTTTTGATATCAATAATATTTCTTGGGTATTCGAAAAAACTGTTGTAAATTTTGATTTTAGTGAAGTTTAGAGATTTTCTTTCCAAAATTGCTTTTAAAATGTATGGTATATACAATAGTCGTGGATAGAGTGTAGTATGCTACTCGCGTATAATGGCTATTACTCTCGTGATTATACTCTCGTTGAATAATATAGTAATAGATGATGGTGTAATTAGTAAAGAGTTTACCACTGTAATTATATCTCTATTGTTTGTTTACATTTTTGAAATGTACACATTCTACCTTCTAGATGTTCCTCAGACTATCTGATATTCAGTTGTTTTCAGTCACCTTTAGACTTACCTGTTTTCTGGGAGTTTTTGAAGATCCCATATTTTTTGGATTGAACATGCCCATTTCTATAGATGTATAATACATTTCTGTTCACAGGAACCACAAGTTTATACATTTTTCCATCACTAATACTTGGTTATTAATTTTTACATCATCACTATTTATGGTTGTATTTTTCTTCATAATTCATATAAAAGAAAAAAGTAACATATAATATCAATAAACCGCTCTCTGGCATTGAGTGTAAAAACTATTTCCCTGCCTATTTGAATGGGATATTTCGACACAACATGAAGAAAGAGAGAAACCTATTGGAATCGATTTTCATAATTGGTAACAAAATACCCAAATAACACTTTTTTCATATGGTCATTAATTAGTTATTGACAAAAAAAATTTAAATTGTAACAAACACAACTATAATATATTTTTTCGACGAATTGAGCCAAATTAAATAATTTTTATTCTTTGACATTTTTCAAAAAACGATTGAGATGCAAAAATGACCAAAAATACCATATCCATAAATTCATATCTCTTTTCGAAAATAAATAGAAGTACCCAAAGTAAATTCCAATATTTTATAATAATTCATTGACGAATATCACGGAAACTGAAAAGGAAATGAACAGTATTACGTACAAGTAAAACTATCAAATATTATTTGGATCGCAAGAATGGTAAAAGATACTCGGTAGATGGTCGAATATGAATTGTGGAAAATAGTAATTTGGAATTTTTTTGACCTTCAATTACTTGTAATTTAAAAGTTGTACATTTTTCAAGAAAATGTCAAGGAATAGAAAGTGTTCATTTTCGCTCAATTCAACTGAAACATTATTCTCTGTATTTGTTTTCGATTCCCTTATAATTTTACAATTTATACGTTGATAAATCAATAAGCAGTCAAAAAAGTGCTATTCATTTTTTTTGCAATAATGAATAAAATCAATTTCGATATTTTTCAAACCATCGCCCCTATTTGGTCGTCCGAGTTGAACTTTTATGCATCTTTTTACAGATGGACTGCTCGCTTATAAGCTTCAGTTCTCCTTGAAATCAATTTCATAACTGCCACCTCTTATGTCATTTCTTGGTGTTTCCGACCAAACGGCCTCGACAGATAATACTGCTACTACACTACGTTTTAAGCGTCTCTTGTTAAAAATTTCCTGTTTTTTGTATACAGAGGTGAAAAACGAATATAGGTTCATGACTTTCAATGCAAAGTTGAGCCAGTCAGCAATCATAGTCGACCACCCTAAAATTTTAGATTCAGGCTGGATTCAGACAGATCCGAAATCCGATCGTACGATGATCAGATAGCTTTCTGATTGGTCTAAATTTATAATTAGACCAATCAGAAAGCTATTTGATCGTCGTACAATCGGATTTCGGATCTGTCTGAATCCAGCCTTAGTCGCGACCGACTATCAATTATGCGATTGAAATACTCTATTTTCTATCATTCGATCCCGCAGGCGACTGCTTGCTTCCTACATATCAGTTGTTCGCAGTAAACAGAACTGGGGGTGGCACGGCGGTACAATTGAATAGTTGATATTCCGTCGCGACAAAACCCACTAATTGGAACCTAGTCGACTGCCGCCTCTTTTACACCGCATTGGTTTTGCATCGGCCCATAATTTCTTTCCAAATCTGTATCAGTAATTGGGCCATGTTCCTAACTTCCTACGTCATACCTCAAAAGCAGCATGGTTATCCGCGGACCCGAAACACAACACCGGCGCCAACTCGTTCGTTTGTAACAATTCTTAAATATACCAGGGTTAAAAATTGAGGGGTTTTCTGGTAGTCTTGTATTCAAAACGCATATTCTTTTGTCTTTCCTTCACTCACTAACGACCAAATAAGTAAGTGAGAGGGAGATATAGGTACTGATACATTTTAGGTATGAAAGCGTCAGGAAATTTTATAAAAAAATAAATTTATCCTCTCTGAGCGCTTGCCACGACCTCTCCCACAGTTTGAACAGGAACTGGCAGACTATTGATTTAGTATCCTCTACTACACAAAGTAACTCTCATCAAGTTCTATACAGGGCTATTCACTAAGCAGAGTTGTTAGGGATAGCGACTAAAAATTGTCGTTATGTTCAAGGTCAGTTGCTAAGCGCGAAAATGCTATTCACCTTTCAAGTTAAGTTGCTACTATAATGGCCAGTTGCTGTGAGTAGTGGTTCACAGGCAACTGCTTTAGATATCTTGTTAAGGAAAAACAGCTTACCACCGTTATTATGGCAAGTTATTATCAGAGTTGCTACGACGGTTAGCAACTGCGATAACCACTTTACTTAGTGAATAGCCCTGATAGTCTTCCGGGTACCTTTTTGCTCATATTTTATAAATGATGCATATTCAAAAAAAGAATGATGAGAAATGATACCCCATCTAATTATAATATCCAACAAAGAATATCCAAATCTCGCAGACATAAATTTCAAAGCTAAAAATATAGACCAGGAGTTGGTGACAGGTGACGTTCTCCCATTTTACAATGCATGCCATTTTAAGGCTTGATATTAACCCCAAAATATGAAAAATAGGCAGGTTCCTGGCAGCCCCACGTGTGCACGTCATAAGGAAAAACGCTTTTTTTTGTGGGGATTTCAAACAAATTGAAGCGCTAATTATTAAAGGCATTCAATGAGCAGCGGCCATAGGGGTCAAAGGGCTACGAAAAACTGAAGAAAATTAAAAGGGACTCCCGTATTTTCAAATTGCATGCCGATGTAAAGAATCGAAGTTTTAGTAAAAGAGGTGGCATGCGTCCCTCGTCTGACCAATGGTGGAAAATTTCGGGAAAACTCTTTAAAAGTTCAATACAGATTTTCGTGATTCCAAACTACTCCTGATAAGGATGAATGATAACTTTATAACGAAGTAATTCTCTAATATGAATGGCATGCATGTTGAATATGACCATCGTATTATGAATATTAATAAAAGTTGCACAAAATATTGGTAATTTTTCTGTTTTTGATTTGGCTGCCGTTTTGGATTTCAGTAATATATATCATTTCAGGTTATTGACGTAAATGGCATGCACTGAGTAGCTACAGCTCAACATACAAAAATTGTGAAAAAATTGAATAAACATCATTTTTTCAAAATCAAGCAAACATTTGAAAATGTTTGTGACTTTTTGCACTCAGCTTCGTAATATATTAGTAAATATTATTTTAAGCTAACATAATGAATGTCATGTATGTAGCTTTACAAAAATTGGCAGATTGCTTCACAAATACTTACCTATGGTTATGCATAACTCCTTCGAATTGGCAATATGCCATTTATAGGTCCTAATAATAATATTTTCCTAGAAATTTAGAATTTCAGATCATTCAATCCAAACAAAATGGCTGCGTTCACATTCCAAGGAATTCTACTTGGAATGTGAACCCGAGTATTTCCGGAACGAGCAGATATATCGAAAATTTCTGAAACAGTTTACTAGAAGATCAAAAAGTATTATACCATACAACAGGAATTGTTATTCCTGTTGCTTAGTTTGCTTTGTTTGAATGCTCAAACCTAAGAGACCTATTTCAAAACTAGTACATAGAAGTATAGAAATCCATGAGAACCGATTTACTGAACGTTGTAGGTTGCGATGCTTCACGAAGTTTCGTATCAGGCAATTTCAATAAGGAAGAAATTAGTGATGAGGTGGCTGATTTCACCAATGATGAAATGAAATCTTTACAGCACTGGTTGAATTTTTATAGAAAGGAATATGTTGAAGTAGGTAAGTTTGAGTAAGGAAAAACATTTTTGAATAGTGCCATTGTAAAATTGTTCTTAAGGAAAATTGGTCGGAAAATATTTCAATGAACTTGGTGAGCCTACTTCTTATGGAGAACTGGTACAAAAACTAATCAAGGAAGCCGAAATCGCTAAACAGGATGAAGAGAAAGAAAAGCATAAATTTCCACCGTGCAATATTGAATGGAATGCAGAAAGGGGTACGAGAGTGTGGTGCTCAAAAAATAGGTTTGTATATGTACATGCTAAAGTATTGTTACATTTTTCTTGTGGGTTCGGTAACAAATGACCCATAGTATAAGTAGTATCAAGTGCAGGAAACATGCACTTGATGGAAAAGGAATTCTCATTTCGCTCTTCGTGGATTTCTTTACTTTCTTGCCCTGTGAGTCCTATAAGTACCTCTTCAAATTTTCCCCCAACCACCTCATATTTTTCAAATTTCTTCTCACCTGTATACAGATTTTTCATTGTTTCCTCAACTTCTTTTTGAAGTTATTTCTTCTATTTTATCATCAACTTCCGTTTGAAGTTCTTCTTTTGTGTCTTCTATCAGTTCCCTCGCTTCTTCCTTCCTTGGTTTTGGAAGATCTCAAGTCTTCGAACAACCTCAGAAATATTTTTTTGTTCTTTTGTTCCTCAAATATATTCAGGAATAACGCACGGTTTTCGTATGCGTAATAGTTCCTCCACTCTCCTACGGTGTTTTTCCTCTCTCTTATGTTGGTGTTCCTCTCATCTACGTTGTTCTTTCTTCTTCTTTTGATCTCCCTCCAATCGGCCCCCTTGCACAGCATCCAATATTTTTTCAATTTCATTCATCTAGTCGCAATCGTTGCCCCTCGTGTTCACAATAGAAGTTTGTCGGTAACACATTCCACGTCAGGCACCAAATTTTACAATTTTCTTTGGGTTCGGTAGTGAATGAAACTCGGTATAACGAGAACAAAACGAATTTATTCCCTAAACACTGAATGACACATCACGAAATAATTCGCAAAACTTAAATACACGAAAACGGACTGTTTCTCCAAAATTTGCAAAGTCGCTCGGCAACACTGTCAATTATATATTTCTAGCAAACCACTCGTCGCTAAAAAGTGGCTAACGCTTCGGTTCACTTCGTTTGTCAATTTCAAATTTGACTGATTGTTGCCGTCACTCGCGCCGTTATACAGTTAGTTCCTGAATGCCTCGATATTTTTTAGATTTCCAGAATTATGTTTATGATCTATAAGGAACGATTGGGGGTTTGGTAATACTTCGGTCGCTATGAGCACCTTTTTTTTTGAATTTTTTTTTTGTGGAACTTACGTAATTCGGTCTCCTCTACAGAAAATCTGAATGAAATTATCGGCAGTCTCTTATATTTTCGGAGATACAGGGCCTTTTTGGTGTAAAACTTCACAATTTTCCACATCGAATTTCTAGTGTTTGAACACACAAAATTCTTCCTTCTGCTGATCTAACACCACACACTCTCTTATTTACTCGTTTTCAACATTTTCAAGCAGAAAAACCATTAGTTTTCCAAAAAATGCATTTATTTCCAAATCATAACGAATTTGTTGTGATGTCATAGTGTAATGAGAGTCGAAAGTGATGTATTTGCAGTGTTGCCGCTCTCATTGTTATTTTTGAAAAAATAATGTTATTTTCTGCTCGAAAATTTGAAACGAGTAAATAAGAGTGTGTGTGGTGTTTGATCAGAAGATGGACGAATTTTGTGTGTTCAAACACCAAAAATTTGATGTGGAAAATTGTGAAGTTTTAAACCAAAAAGGCCCTGTATCAAGAGACCGCCGATAATGTCATTTAAATTTTCTGTAGAGGAGACCTAATTACGTAAGTTCCATAAAAAAAAATTTAAAAAAAGGTGCTCATAGCGACCGAAGTATTACCCGGGGTTTACCCAGAATTATTGAGACAGTTTTACCAGAATTTACTAGGATAAGGAAAGTTCGTGAACGAGGTGGGTTCATTCACTTGATTATTAGTCCACATAACGGTATTATGATTTCAAATCTGTTTAAATTCTATAAACTTATAAGTCATCAACCAATATCATTCGTTTTCCGTCTTGACTCAGGATATTGAGTCATCTGAAAAAAGGTTAAACAAATAACTTTGCTCAGTTTTCTTGAGACAGAATTTTAGTGTACTAATACGTGGGATATGAGAACGATAGTGAAAATTTTGGATAGATTTCATTCACCTGACCCGTTAACCCGTTCGAATATGCCTTTGACATATATGTTGTTGGATATTTTATGCCATACTAGATTATTATTATGCTTTTAGTGCTTAATTACTAACTACATAACAATATACTTTACGGCCCGTGCGGACACAAAGTTCACTTTATATTGCCCGCACGGGCTATAAAGACATTTTTTCTGCATGATTAACTAGATACCTAGTTAAAAAAGAACAGAATTTTTAATTTTTTTCAAAACATTTTTATTTGATGCAATTTGTTTTAGTGGTGGCATTTCAAGAAACTGGGCTGGTGTTCCCCGACAGTTATATGAACCAGGCTCAAAAAGCTATAGGTGTGCTTGTATTGCTGAAGAAAATAAAAATTTGGGAAAATACAAGGAATACCAAGATTGCGAATCAAATAGTTGCTTCATAAGAGAATAATAAGTTTTCATTCATCTGATGAATGTTTTCAAGTGAGACTGTAATTATTCATTCAATCATTGATCATTTATATATGAGGACGTGTTGAGTTATATTATAGAGAAAACAAAAATCTTTTTCATTGTTGAAATAAAAAAGTTACCGTTTGGGAATGAGATATTGTTAGGAGTGATCTGTTGAATATTTAGAAAAAGCACTTCTCTCTCGACTATTTCTAAAATTTGCTGATCTCTCCCGAAGATTCCAGGTAATTCAGGAAGCAACCAAAAATCTTTATGAAGTTGTACGGTTTGGTGGAAGATATTTCACATGTTTATATATACCAACTCGATCCGCCGGACAATCAGCAATTTGGGTGAAGTTGGCAGTGATTAGCAATTTGAATTTCATGGGAAGTGATACGCCCTCAGGAAGAAATGTCTTGAACAAGCGGCTATGATGTGGATGGGCGACAGAGCGAGGACACACTTTCCCTCCTTATATTCCTCCGTACTCGCACAAGTTTCGAAATTTGAGGATTGACTTTCGTAAGGGGACGTCGCCTAGTTAACCGGAAAATACATTTCCAGAAAGCAATTTCAAGAGATTTAGTATGGGACCAGCTAGTTCTATCTGGGCTCTACTTTTCTCCTGACCTTATTCAAGAGGTTGTCCCTCTTAGCTATGTTTGAATTACAGAAAGACGGAAGACAAAAGTTCATCAGTGTGTTGAGATGGTTCGTGATCTTTTCTATAGATTGTTACAAAATCCCCTAACGCCGCTGCTGAGCATAATAAGCATAATTAAACGAGCTGGGCCACTCGGCGCGATCCCGAAAGCGCTCCCGTTCTAGGCGCTCTAAATTCGAAAGTTCGAGGCGCGAATGTTACATCTAAACTTCTAGATAAATCGATCCGCTTCGATCAGTCTATGAATAGGGAAGCAATCCATCGAAACGGGGGTTTCTTGTAGAGAGAGTATATGTAGTATTGAGATTGGAGAATTTGGTGGAGCTGAGTGCGGAATTCAAAGTTTTATAGAGTCTTCAGTAAAGAGCGTTGAATGTTTTAGCTTAGCAGTTTAGGTGATTTGTAAGCGGATTATGAACCTGTGAAGTAGTTGTATTGTTATAAGGAGTTAATAAAAATTGTTTATTGTTGTTAGTAGTATTATTTTATTGAAAGAACCCAAGAAAAATCGTAACAATATAAAAGTTATATAGGGGATTCAAAACGCCGATCCTAGGCTAAGGCAATTCCTCTTCACAGTGGCAACTTCCTATAATTCTCGACCTCAAGAGATTAGATATTCATTTGCAAGTGGAGGCTGTTCAGACAGTTATCATATTGTTAAATGACATGTTAAAGAGATAGATGCTTTCTACACATAACTGTCTTCAGTGCTTTCTTTGTCAACGAGAAGGAAATGCTTCATTTTTGTTTCTCTTCCTCAGCATCACTGCCAACTGAACCATTCATTTTTGTATCTTACTCAGCGTGACTGCCAACTGGACCAATGGGTAATCGCAACGTTTCCAGCTAGGGTCCATTTTCTATAAAAGCGGGAGGGTCTGCTCCGTATGGTAATGTATAGAGTGGAAGACAAAATATTCCGCATGATTGATACAAGATATGAATCGAGAACGGCTGAATTATCTATTGAAATAATTCCATACAATAATGTTACATCTGAAGAAAATTGAAAATATGAAAGAGGAAGAATATATTCATTTTCAGGACCAATTGATGCTCGGTGAATCGAATAAACGATAAAATTGAGAATTTCCGCAAATTATTTGAATATGGTTTGTCCCGCACTAGATGCAAACAGGCCCTTGGACAGAACACAAACCGAATAGTGTTTGCCTACATGAATTGCATAAAAACGGTTGTGTTTTCCAATTGCTAACAATCAAACTATGACAATTCAATAAGGTTGTAAGAGAATATGCCAGTTTGATTCCATGTACATATCGACTGCAGATCTACGATTCTTACCATTGAATCGGAAGGGGTTAATATTTGCCCTTAATAATATATTAGATACAACAGCTATCTATCTAATTTTCATATTCTTGAAGCACAAAGATTATTTGGTGCCTTAAGCTTTTCTTGCGCAGCCCTGTCTTCAGTCTATGACAGCAAATAAGAAGTAGGTATGTGAAAATGACAATTCCTCCGGGATAACCCCAAGCTCCTCACCTAGAAATGAAGATGAAAGATTACCTATCGTACCCTAACTTCATATTGGAGAAAATAGTTCAGAAACTTTGAATAAGAATATCAGGTTGTCTAATGCTTGGAAAAATAAAATTAGGACACAAATGAGAATAATTGTCGATTATTGAAACAACGGGTAGGTATATAAACATCAGAGTTACTTATAAATATTAATTGCCGGGGTTACAGCTTAATCACCTCTTTCAAGGAGGGTGGGTGACTGAGGTGAAATGGAAAATATTCGGGAGATTATGACATGTGGTGAAAACAGACAAATACATCATCTCTATGGTGGAACTAATTGGAAAATTAAATTAAGTTTGGCGTAAAATTGTCGACACAATGCCACTATGATTTTAATTTTCTTTATACTTTGTCAAACACTTTCGAGTGCATCCAGAACGGCAATAGCGATAGCGCATTCACTATTTCAACTGTAGGAGGGAAATCCAAAAACCCATTATGCTATGCCATACGCTGGATAATAAGCTCGTGTCTCTTTCATAATATTAGTTCAGATGGCGCTTGCAATAAAAAGAGTGGTAATTTTCCTAGGAAATATTTACTCAGCCAACCAGTTGTGTTCTTTAAATTTGATTTCATTATTCATAATAAATATGTTAGACTAGGTGTACACTTTTAGTTTTTTATCATGCAAGAGTGTAAAGGATTTTCAAATAGCTTTTGTTATATAATTGATATTTTATGATTTTATAACATCTTGTATATATTATTACCAAGAGTTGTTGACAGATTGGCGACTACACTACGTAAGACTAGAGTTACAGTTGTAAAAAAAATTATTTAATTTAATTTTCTGTCCCAAGCTGATGATACCTAACCAGTAAAGTATAAAATACGGTGTCAGGTTACCCTCAGAGAAGTTGAAAAGAAAAAAGGAGAGTGGTAAATTATATTTGCCAATTTTTCTTCAAAAATGAGAGTATCGAGAATAAACTGAAAGCCCTGGAAAAAAGCTAAAATTGTTCGAAAGAAGGCAGTTCTACGTTGAAAACAAAAACTATTTGATTGCACTTGGCAAATAAATATTCAAGAGGTATAGCAACTTCATCATATCAGATACAGGAGAGAAATTGTTATTTGGATTGATTTATTGATGCTCATTTGTTTTCCCTGTGTTTTGAATTGATTTGTTTCATTCGAAAGGGAGTAGGCGAAAACATCAAAATGTATTTTGACTTGTTGACATTTAACAGTTTTTGAATCTTTTTGAGAATCGAATTAATTGAAAATTTAGAATAGACGACTTAACACTGGTCCCTCGAGCCGATAGAATTAGTTCTGTTAGAAAAATATTCAAATTTGAGCAAAAATTAATATTTGGTGAATAATCCAGACTAAGATGCCTAGAAATCCAGATTTCAGGCATCTTAATCCGGACAAAGCTAAACCAAAGAGGGTGAATGCGGGTGTGAACAAGTCTTGATACCAACTTTGTTGGGCCCAAGATCTACTTTTTAATGACGACACATCATGCGATCTACCAATCATATACTTCTTGAAATCTCAAATGAAACAGCATAGTTCAATACACAATTATGAAGTATTTTTTATTTATATTTTTTGGCTTGCCACTAGCGACGACTAATAGTCCCAATCGACCAGTCGAACGCGATCGACCGGTTGGCTACCCCTGCATTAGAGTATCCAAAATGCCGAAAAAACGGAGATGAAAATCGGATTACTTCGGATAAAGTTTCTCTATTGCCTGACAATTACGACAAACAAGAGTTAACTTCTGTTCGTTCATCAGTTATCTCGGGATAATCCAGTTCTAGTTCCATTGAACTGCCAAGAAAAACACATTTCTTAGAAATTGAGAAAACAAGCTATAGAAATGAAGAAATGACAAGAATGATGAAGAACCAACTATTTAAATCAGTGTAATATGTTGATTGGTGCACTGTATCACTCACCTAATGCAAGTCATGCGCTATTTCTTAACCTCGAAAACATTTGTGATGATCTTGTACAATCTAATTTGAAATTTGTAATGGTTGGAGACTTCAATATTGATTATGAAAAAAACGAATTTTATTCAAAACAAGTCAAAAATTTACTAAATCTGTATAGAATTAATCAATGCGTACAAGAATGTACAAGAATTACTAATACTCGTGCGACTTAAGTTGATTTTGTTCTCAGTAATTTTGATATACAGGCATCAGTTCATCATATACCTAAGATAACGGATCATTCCTTAGTATCTGTTAATACACTGAATAAAACATCTTCAAGTTCAACAAAAAATATAAAAATTTACCGAAATTTAAACAATACAAATTTGGACCTATTATGTAGAGAATAATTAATTGGTAAGAATTATTTACTGGACTGTTGGACGTTGGAATATTCTACGATGACTTCATAAATAAAACGGAACAAGTTGTCAATTCCATCGCTCCAAATAAGGCATACTATTGCAAGCAAAACAGTCTACCTTGGTATGATCATGAAGTCAAAATCTAGAGATAGTGCTTATCAACTATTCAAAAACAATAGATGTGAACATAATTGGATACTATATAAAAGGCTAAGGAATGATACAGTTGACTAACTCAGATTGAAAAAAATCGAATATTATTTACAATAAAATCGACCTAAGTTCCAAGAATCCACAACTCATGTGGAAAACTATCAAATCATGAACTGATACAAAAATAAAAGACTGCAGTTGGGATAATATTCATTTTGAAGTCGGTGATTGACTGATAATAAGTGACAACAATGATGAAATTGCTGAAAATTTCAATACATACTTTGAGTCAGAGTTTTCTAATTTCAAACAATTACATTCAAAAGATTTAGCACAAATTATTAATAAAATTGAGAACAAGTCTGGTTCTGAAATTCTAGATATAAAATTGATAAAAAGTACGTTTGGTGTATTAGGGCATGTTCTGTTGCATTTCATTAATATCTCCCTTGAATACGGACAATTTCCTGACCAACTGAAAACTAGCATAGTTATACCGGTACGCAAGATCAAAAACACCCAAAAAGCTAGCGAATTTCGTCCAGTCAACACCCTACCTGGTATGGAGAAACTATTAGAAATAGCTGTATATAATCAACTTCTAGACTATGTTGAAAACAATGAGCTGATAATAGGTAATCAATCTGGGTTTCGTCAGAATCACTCATGTGAATCGGCTATACAATTAACGGTCACTAAATGGATCCAAGCTATTGACAAGGGAGAATATGTTGTTACAGTTTTTCTGGATCTGAGAAGAGCATTTGAAACTATTGATCGGGACATATTGATGAGAAAGTTAGAAGCCATTGGTATTAAAGGAACAGTATTACGCTGGTTTAAAGACTATTTAACTGGGAGAAAACAACTAACCAGAATAGAGAATGCCTTCTCCAAGCCTATAAATACTAAATTTGGGGTACCTCAGGGTAGTGTTCTGGGGCCCTTACTCTTTTTAATATACATCAACGATATAGACTTAGAACTTGATTGTGATTTTATCAACTTATTCGCTGATGATACCTTGTTATCCATATCTCATAGGAATTTGAATGTTGCCATAACTAAAATGAACATGTGTTTGCAACAGGTACATGAGTACTTCAATATAAATAAATTGAAATTGAATATATCTAAAACAAAGCTATGGTTTTGACTACAGTCTATAGATATAAACAATTGAATCTCAAATCATTTCCACTGAAAATTAATAATGAACAATTATATTTTGTAACAGAGTTCAAATATCTGGGTTTTATGATAGATAACAGTCTGACTTTTGGAGCACATTTCAACTATATGTCAAAAACAATTTCAAAAAAACTATACTTTTTCACACGAATTTCTCGCCACCTGTCAACTGCTGCTAAGATCACCATTTATAACACCATAATACAACCTCATTTTGATTATTGTAGTTCTCTGCTTTATGGTTGTGACCAGAATAAAATCATGGCATTACAAAAACTGCAGAACCGAGGCATGAGAGTGATTCTGAATTGTAATCGTTATTGTAGTATCAATCTCATGCTTGATACATTAAGCTGGTTATCTATAAAAGACAGATTTTACAGAACTTCAATGATATTCATTTTCAAGATTGTTAATAATATGCTACCAAATTATTTTAAGGAATTTATAATTTATCGAAATAGTACACATGATTATGAAACAAGACAAAATGATGACTTCCACTTGCCAAGATGTAACTTATCGAATTCCATGAAAATATTATTGTATAAGGGTTTAAATGAATATAATAAGTTACCCCAAGAAGTAAAAAATGCCACTAATCTTCATCAGTTCAAATCTAAATTAACTGCCTACATGAAATTGAATGCCAAATGATAGTATTGGTAATCGTTAGTAGATATACTAGATGTACTAGACTTTATTATTATTGTAAGTGCCTCAAATATTGTCTCAATGTAAGGATTATAGTATTGTGAATATTAGGATGTATTCCTATATTGAAATAAATTCATTCATTCATAAAAAGTATCAAGTTTTTGACAGCGGTGCGGTATTTCTTTCTTGTGTGAATAAAACAGAGAGAAAGCAATAACCGCTTGAGTGATTCCAAAATGAATCGACGACGGCTCAGCCCCTTCGAATTAGACTATTTTCATTGCACGTTGCCAAAATTATTAAGATTCTAACGTCAGCCCATATATTAAATTTTGAATGCGCGCTCTTCCAAATTATGATAGATTACGATTCTGATAGAATCCGTTATGATATTTTACGAATTCTATGGTGTACGATTTCTATCCTGTACGATTCTGATGGTGTCCCGTTATGATATATTATGAATATGATTATGTCACGTTTCTATCGAATACGTTATGATAAAATACGTTATGACGAAGTACGCTTCTATAAAATACGATTTCTATAAAGTACGATTCTGATATTATACCATTATGACGCATTACGATTTCTACCACGTAGCGTTATGATATGGTATATTATGATGCAATGTATGGACCCGTCAAAAACCAGATTCGTGTTCCAGGCATTATAAAAAAAAAGTCAGTTCAACAAATGTTTTAAAAATGTTCTGGTGGAAAAAAAGACAGACCGATATTGTTTTTACATCATCCAGGAATTACATGATATCCTTCACTCCTCGGAAACAGAAACCTTTAATTTCCTTTTTCACTTAGGCTTCCCTTATTCCAGACAGAACTTCTTTTCATTCCTGCCAGAAAACAGGCTCAAAAGAACGAAAGCGTAGAGCGGATATGCAATATTTTTTTCCTTAATTTCGACTTTAAAGTCGAAATTAAGCTAATTTCGAGTTGCAACTCGAAATTAACACTAATTTCGACTTTGGAAATTGAGGATGATGAATCGCGGCAATAATTATAGGTCCGTACCCATTTTCTGCAACTGCAATAATCATTGCAACAGCTGATCGAAGAGTTCCTTCTGCGCATGTGTGCAAGTAAAATTGCTGCAATACTTTCAAGACTTGCGAACTGTAAAGCGGCCCTTAATGCTCTTTATATATACCAATAAAGAAGCCTTAGAAGACTGTAAAGATTTTGAACATTAATTAATTCATCAGTTTGGAGAAAACAACCTGGTTCCACAATCATAAGCTGATTCTATTTCAGAATGAATTATTATATAGTTTTATATAAAATCGAGAATTTTGATTCATTTCATATATGAATGGCTGTTATGTTTCATTTAAGATTTCAATTTTTGTCTGTGTTTCATCGTTTAATTCTATTCTAAATAGATTGAAAAATAATATTCTACGGAAAAATTAAACAATTGGGGTTTTGAGTAATGTGAGGAATTTCAAATGAAGGCGGGTAAAATGTGAGGATATATAGTGGGTATTTTGACAGTTTCGTATTGGCAACACTGCTGATTAGTGATTGGTCTCTGCCACTACGCCACTACTGCTTAGCAACGTTTAGCGAACGTAGCCACCTTAGTATCATCGACGTAATATAACATGGACTGGGTGTCGCTTAACCCTCAAATACAAGTTCTTGCGGCCCGAACCAACTAAGGGCATCTGCGTCATAGTCGTCATCGTCATAATGTGTTACGTCATCAGTAATATGTGTTGCATACTTAGATTCCGTAGGTAATCAGTTCTTTCCTGGTATCCTAAATTGATTCTTAAATATTTACTACATTATTGAAAAATATTCAAGAATGGGACTAAATGAAATTATGGTGCATATTAATAATATATTTCAAAAAACCACTAGGTACCTACAAGAAATTTCAGAAATATCAGTGGTGCCTCATTATTTTCTTCTTTAACAGTTATTTTCAATAACCAATATTTAGTGTTATTCAAGATTCACTAGAATAGCATATGATTCGTATAAGTATTCCTTGTTCCTCATATATAGATTTTTATCGATATTGGTCATTTTTTCACGACCTTCACTGTAATGAAATGTTCAATTCATATAGTTTTCAGTATGTGATTTGAAAATGTTTTTTTTTTATTATAAATATATCATGCATTGAAAAATCCACTCTTATGATTTCAACTCTAAAAAAATCCTGTTTTCATTCAATGACAATAGCAATTTTCCATTCACTTCAACTGAAGCAATAGATTATTCAAAAATTATCATTGAAAAAATTTGGACATCATTAATTGTTGTCTTAGGTATAAGATTTGACATTCCTTCAAGAAGTATTATATCTCACATTGATAATAAATGGGTGAAAAGGGCTTCAAAAAATCGCAAACACAAATCAACAGATCAACAACTCCCTCACTGTAAGACGGATTTTTGGCTATGCAAATATGCAACAAGTGATACATTGTGACGTCACTCGTAAGTGGTGACGCAGTTGCCCTTAGTTTAATATGTTCATGCCGTTTTAGGCGTGGGGATCAATCCTCTCACTCTAATGCCCAGTCCATACTATTAGGTCAATGCTTAGTATGGTTGTATGGTATGCGAAATTGTTATTCTGATAGTTCATCCGTTGGCTTGTCGGTAATGAGTTTCGACGTTTCGCCAACATCCCAGTTTGCATTTTCAATGTTATTGCTTCTACCAGGTGCTAGCAACTGTACCAATCAAGTATAGGAGTAGTAACATATATATATATATATATATATATATATATATATATATATATATATATATATATATATATATATATATATATATAAAGAAAACAACTTCATTGTCAAGCATATTATAATACCATACACCATTTAGGTAAATGAAAGTTGGTTATTATCATTTATTATACGTACACCGCGGGCATATCTGACAGACGACAGTAAATGACAGTTGTCAATCCAGCCTGCCGGACATACAAATCTGATTTACCAATGCTGAGTGTGCATTTATGTCATATTTTAAAAACTTTTTTCTCAATAAAGGCTCAATTTTGTGCGATTGTGAAATGTGGAAGTAATAGCGGCAGACATAATGTTTCATTCCATCGATTCCCTTCTATTTTCGACAATAAAAAAAAGATCAATCCTCTTGCTGAAAAGAGATGTGAATTGTGGATTCAGGCAACTAGAAGAGCAGATTTAACTTCTTATAAGTTGAAATGGGCAACGATGTGGTCAAAACATTTTGTAAGAGATATTTTCAAAGAATCTAGGAAACATAATTTTATTTTATTTTTTCATTTCAGACAAGCCAAGTGCACTCACTGATGTTGACAATATAGACTGGGTACCGAATCAATTACTTGGCTACAAAACAAATATAATGCAGTTCAAATCATTCAGAGATTGTATCGTAGGGAGCAGCGTGATAAAAATTACATCGCAAATATTCCAGTTGATATGGATAAAATTGATGATGATTGTGTGAATGATCCAGCTGTTCAGAACTTGAAAAGTATTGATGAGCAAAATCAAACTCTGAATGATATAAATTAACCAGTTGAAGAAGTGGAACATGCACAAAACTCTGGTGAACACCTATGTCCCGATATTGATTTCGAGTTGCAGAATTGTTATCGTGAAATCCATCATCTCCGGGAAACTTTGCAGACTTAATCATTCCCATTGGGAAGTTTACAGCATAACTCATCTGAATGCCTTTTTTATACAGGATTACCATATGAAAGGATGGTTGTGGTTTATAATTTTGTAGAGCCTTATATAACATATCCTAAATCTGTTCTTTCAAAATTATTATTTATTAAAGTACATTATCAGTGTTTTTTTCACAAGCTTCATTCCAATCCTTCTAATCCATTTAGATATAAACATATTATATGAATCCAAACTTTTATAGTCTTGAAGTCTTCTGTGCATGCACTCTCATATACAAAATAGTTTTTGTCATACAACATGTCACTTTTGGAAAGTATTTCACAGCATTACTACAATCCCCAAATTTCAATAAATAAGGATCACATCCCTTACTTTCCTTCAGTTTTTCTAAATATCTCTTCTGGATATCCATAGACAAGGTGTTGAAATAATCACTTTTATCAGCCATTTCACATACGATTTCCTTGCAAGCAGCAAGATTAATTAATATAGATTGCAAAATTTATACATTTATATATGTCAGGTACACTAAGGGTATACCCAAAATTAGGGTAAACCCGTAATTTCTTCATAATTAAGATAATAATCTCATTAAATTACCATTGTTGCTTATGGAAGTAGGGTTTGTTTGTCCAGCAGGCTGACTGACAGATGTCTTGTGACGTCACATGCCCGCGGTGTATTATTCTACTCTTGAAACTTATTAACCTGCTCCATATTCTGTCTGAAGCAAATTCAGCAGTTCAGTCCGCGTCCGCAATGTAACATACAGTGCAGTTGCAACACAGATCTCTAATCTGTGGTTGCAATGTGTGGATCCTTGGATGAATACAAATTATTTTCACTCATTACTATCGTAACCAGCTCGTAAACTTCTCGATCACAAAAATATTTTTTTCTAAAACTGCAGAATTCATCAAGATCTGATAGTATGTGATTCGAAACAGGGCATACATAATCGCGACTCCCATAAATTTGGAGCAATGCTATTTCTAGAACCAGAAATCTTGTGCATATTCCATTCCATGGCTACTTCGTCGAGTTCTTCCTGGAAAATATCTTGATTGATTACCTCTACATCAAAAAATGAAATTTTATGAAGCGGACCACAAAAAGGTATATATATATATATATATATATATATATATATATATATATATATATATATATATATATATATATATATAATATATATATCTTTAATCAGGTTTGATGCAGCAAAATGAGCATGGAGAAAATGTCATAGCGGAATTTTCCTATACCCAATGGGTGTCCAAAACCTGCTGCTCTCCCTTCTTTCCGGAGCCACAGTCCTTCAAGGGTAGGAAAAAAAGGTTTGGCCGTGTGCACTGAACAGTTTTGTTACTTTGGAATCGTATCAAGATATTTTATATTTTTGAATCGTAGGGAAAAATGTTTATAATTCGGTTAGAAAATAAAATAAATGATGTAATGAGGTGTAAAAATGATGTGGTGAAATCGTAGCCATCCCGGCCGTTCTTGGGTGAAAGGAAAAATATTAGAAAATGCTTTTTTTGGCTTTTGAAAGGGCATCACTTCGGAACAAAGGGAGAGCGGCGCGTTTTGACCTCAGATTTGTGTTCAGCGGTTCTAAATACGTAAGATATCCAAACCATAACTATAAAAGGCATCATACTCTATTTATGTTACTGCTTGAAGTTGTTACATTGATATCAAGTTTCAAGTAAATTTCGTCTATATACGGATATTCTTTTATCTTTTCAATATATTGATTGATATATAATTACCTGTATTATTTCCAAAAAACAAAACTGTATCAAGCATTTATCCAAATAACTTCCTGAGAATAGACCATCGTCTTTGAGTTCATGAAAGAGGTTGAGCCAAAATTGAGCATGATGTTTCCTCAAAATTGACCACCAAGCTTCAATTCTTTGATTTGCAGTACTTTTGCCGGATAGAAAAGGCGGAAGTCTATGTGGCACCTCCCCTCCTAGAGTTTCATCACTAAAGGACATTTGTATGTCTCTAACCAGCACATTCTCGGTTCCCATATCCGACCGTAGGGTACGAGGGTATCCACCCATCAGTTTTAGCGTTTGCAGATAATATCCGGCTATAACTTTTGGATCATTACTATTATTTCCTGCATATAACCACATGATTTGTCTTGGAAATCCATCTATACATCCACTGATATAGATTCCGAATGGTTTGAGTTTGTCATAACAATCCATATGCCATAAGAAATTTGGGCCCTTATTCTTATATTGTCGTCTCCGTAACCTACGCCTAGTACGAATATCGACTCCCTCTGGATCAATTAAATGTAGGAAAAGTCCCACTATTTCCTGGGTTGTGACCAAGTTATTTTGCAGACACCTTAGATGCATCCATCTGTAACCATGAAGTTGTCTATATCACTCAATATTTTCAAGAAACTCTCCAATCTGAGCTATGTCATAGTCATTTCTTCTTCTGTATAAATTCATGATCATCCTCAATTTCCGTCTGAGATGACGATCACTGATGAAAATATTATGATTCAAGGCTAAACAAGATACAATTTCAATTTGTTGTAGCCCCAATGAAAAATAGAAAGAAATCAATTCTTCCATTGTACCTACTGCACCGTCACTAAACGATCACTACCTGTGAAACTGGATGTGAGCTTAATTTCGACTTAAAAGTCGAAATTAGTGTTAATTTCGAGTTACAACTCGAAATAAGCTTAATTTCGAGTTAAAAGTCGAAATTAGTTAATTTCGACTTTAAAGTCGAAATTAAGAAAAAAAATATTGCATGTCCGCTCTACGCTTTCGTATAAAAGTTACATTGTTTTTCATAATCCTCCACCTATTATAGTCTATATACAAAGCTTCCACTATTCCACTGACCAACATAGCATTCAAAAGGTGTATTTTCATGGCACTAAACTGCTGCAAGTGCACCTTGAGAAGTTCAAAATTTTCAACTTCATAACAGCAAAGCGGATGTTATTTTGCAGCCATGTTGAATATCTGTAGGATCGTTTGTGTATGGGCTCTTGGATTTCTTCAAAATTAGTGAAATTTCCGTACTTTATTCAGATTTAGTGGGTATAGGTTAGTGTTAGTTGAAGTGTAGGCAGTTTTTTGTTTGATTAGGTTGAGGTAGATCATTAGGTCAGACTCAAGAATATATCCTGAAATAATAAAAACTATTTATTCCGAGATTTATTCAGTTTCCTTTGTTTTTTTAATTATTAAAATTCAATAGAATTCTAGGACGTTTTTTATTGACAACTGAAAATTGTTATCAAATCAATATTTCTAAGCAATTCGAAACGAAATCAGTAATGACAAAAATATATACAGTTATATAATTCACTGCGTCTCTTAAATATATCCACAACCTACCTACTTCACTTTTTTCTTGTAAGGTCCTATATATACGTCTCTTATTTTTGATTACCATAATACGTTATGTATATAGTTCAGTGAACAATACTTGATACTCAAGGGCGTACCCAGGATTTCAGCTAGGGGGGGGCAGCTCATACCTGTTTCGAGAAGATGGTCGGTCGGGTATATTGAAACAAAAAATCATGGAAATTGACTTTTATCAATTAGTTTGATTATGACACAACAATATATTTTATATATATATATATATATATATATATATATATATATATATAATATTTTGTTTTATGTATTTATATATATATATATATATATATATATATATATATATATATATATATATATATATATATATATATATATATATATATATATATATATATATATATAAATATATATATATATAAATTTAACAGTAATCTCCTCGGATTTGCCGAAAATTTGTCTATGACAGTGTTTTCAATAAACTCATTTAAATAATTGCGATGTACGCTCATCAGACTTAAAACTGTAATCCTTTCTTCCCCCATGGTGCTTCTAAGCCACGTTTTAACTCTTCGCAGCGTACTGAAGGATCGTTTTACGGTCGCCGTGGTGCATTGGATAGTGCTTAAAATAATTTATCTACACCCGTACTCTAATGATACACTTATATGCCCACCACCCGTTTTATAATGAAATCCATTACGATACAGATTTTCATTACGATACAGGTTGTCAACCAATAGAAACCCATTATTTTTCAATCAAGCATGATGTGCAAGCTTTGCATTTTGACGTTTGTCAAGTCAAAATCAGTAGGTATTGAATTTTTGAAGAATTCAGTCAATTTTCGATAATCGAATGAAAATGTCTTATAGCAGGGATATAGAAGAATTACCAGCGACCCTCCACGGATGTCTTAGACAAGAAAAAAATACAATCGAAACGATTATATTTTTCATTTGACAAATGCAACACATATGTTGTTATTTTCGTTCAATTCCAATGTTCTTTCACGGCCAAGTGGTCAGCGGCGCGGGCTGTAAACACAAACGTCCCGGGTTCAATCCCAGACGTCGGCAAAGACTTACTTAATTTTTTTTCTTCTCATTGTTGTATTTTCCGTGGTTATACCATTAATTATAATTCTGTAGAATTTTTCAAAGAAATACGATTGATTACCTACTATTATTGTGTTCAATATAAATACCTAATATTATAATATTTTTAGTTCTTCATTATTTATTGGGTGTAGATAAAATAGCGTATGCAACTCTCATGTAATGGTTATTATTACACTCGCATAAACCATACGAAACTCACCTTCGGCTCGTTTCGTATCCCGGTTTATGCTCATATATTAATAACCATCATTACACGATCGTTGCATAATATACTATAATGCCTTTCTGACAGCAGGGTAAAAAATGTTGGCTCCGTTTAAGATGCCTTTCAGGCATCTTAGCTTCGTTGAACAGATCAACTACTAGGTTATAAAATTCGTGTAATGATTCTGCGTTCTTGTGTAAGTCTGTAATGCTGGTTTTGGTCATATACAAGGGATGTATAGCTTACTTGAAGCAAACGCCGGAGTATTTTCTTGGGAGAATCGAAAATTCAACGATGAAATGAGTGAATCAATGTATGGTATAGTTTGTTTTCGTTACATCTAACTTTATTGATTTTAACAGATCCGGCATCGGCTGCATGGTCATCGCATAACAAATTGTATAATACTCTCTGATATTTATAGTTTTTTCATGTACTTTTTTCTAGTACTAGGTATTCATTTCAACAACAATAATAAATATCCTTATTAATGAAGAAAATTAAAAAAAAATACTTTTCACTTTTCGTCAGCTTCTATACCTATATTGATCTACAAAGCTCTTGAAATATAGTTCCCATGTGTGGAGTTCGGTGGGCACCAAAACATCCATTAAGCTTCTCGATTCTATTCAGAGAAAGGTAATCCGTCTTGTTGGTGATTCTTTGCTCACGGACTTGCTCACTTCTTTGGAACATCGTAGAAAGGTCGGAGACTTGTCTCTCTTCTATAGATATTTTCACGGTCGGTGTTCTTCTGAATTGTTATCAATCGTTCCACACTTGGCAATATCTACACGGATGGCCCGACGAGTACAGAATTCCCACTCCTTTGTGATGAACTTGGAGACCTGTCGAACCTCTCTTGCTCAGAGATTTTTTTCAATAGAACGGCTGATCTTTAGAACTCCTTGCCGAGAGGGGTTTCTCCTGAGGCTTACAAACTTCAAAAATTCAAACTGAATGTTAATTCGTATCTCCTGTCCCTTGATTCACGCGGTGTTCTTTGAACACCGCGTGTGAACCATTTCGTGTGAATCTGTATGTAAAAAAAAAATTGCTAATTTTTTTTTCAATACGGCGCTGCCTCGACTCCACTACTACGAATCGTGCCGGTCAAAAAGATCGCTGTAGCGCTGATATTTCTATCCAACGGTAAATTCATTAGCGTTAGCCTAGTAGGTAGTCTATATACAATGGGCGCGTTCAGCCGCGCTAGCGCTGGGTAAGCGGAGGACGAATTTGATCGCTAAGTGACAGCGCTAGCTCTAGCGGCCGCCATTTTTTCCAGCGAATTTATTTTCCGCTAAGTTGGTCGGCGGACATCTTAGTCGGCGGTTTCCATATGTCAACGACAACCAACAATTCTAACCTAAACCTAACCTAAGTTAAATTTTTGTATTTGGGTTTTGTTAGTGTCTGAGGATTAATTATGGCGGAGAATAGTTATACAACCGTAGAATTCAATGTTGACGGAGAAATAATATGTGGAAATATACCAACAATATTTTCCTATACATACAATGAATATTAATTCAAATGTATACTTTCTGATTCTGTTTAATTGTTCGTTACTTACTTCCATAACATTTCTTGACATTCTAAAACGTTCATAAAAGTCTTGCGGTGGGTATCTTGGAATTACTTCCTCGAAATAATTTAAATTTCTAACAGGATTTTCTGCTTCTAATGCTAGTATTTCTAAATTTTCTTCTTGTCTTTCAAATACAGGTGGAATCAATTCCACAATATTATAATCATCCGCAAGTTGTTCTAAAATTAAGTAATTTATAAGGTTTTCCTTCCAAGGCGCTTTATATTAAGAAAATATAATTCTAAGGTTATGTGATGTGTTTATCTGTTTGTCAGAGAGCATCAAAGCATAGACGTTCAGCCACCTTCTAGCGCTTTCATAGAGCGCCGCTGCCAGCGCTAACTTTGCGCTAGCGTGGCTGAACGCGCCCAATGCTATTTTTCTCTACTGAAAAAAGTACTGTCGACCGTAACTAGATAGCGCTAGATGTTGTTTTCTCCAAATTATATCCGGCTTCAATCCTAGATGGCTCTGATTTTCTCGTCGGGAGCGGAAACTACGAGATGCGATGGTTTCGCGGTAGATTTGAATAATATTGCGTCGCTAACCGTATACTATAATATAGTACATATTATGTTGTAGAATATTCAATCATAGATGTAAAAATATTAAATCAAAATATCTTTTCAGTCAGATATTTTGTTTCCAACACTTCATTTTGCGCAGAGTAAGAGTAGGTCACACGTTTTTAATTCCACTTGCCAGGAAAATTGACGTTTATTTTATCTTCGAGGGGGGGCAGCTGCCCCCCCCCCCTACCTGGGTACGCCCTTGCTTGATACAACACTAGCTATTTGCTTCCTTCTCACTTCATGCTGATGTATCATTTTATTTTGATATATCATCAAAATTTGAAAACATTCCCTTCTCCATTTATATAATGTCAACGGATTCGACATTTTCAAAATATTAGATTTCCAGACCACGCCACACCACAGAACATAAATCCAAACAATAAACTTAAACAATGGTATAAATGACCAATGACATAAAAACGACTTATTTCACTGCTTTCAACGGGTGCGCTGCGTTGCACCCACATTTCGTAACACCCACAATGCGTAATACCCACATTTCCATACACCTACATTCCGTTATCCCCACATTTCGTAACACCCACACTCTCCGAACATACGCGAATGATCTGAACATTCATCCACACAACAGCTCAAATCAATTAATTTCGACATTGTTATATATAAATATCAATTTCATCAAATCGCAAAAGTGAAGCACAAGAACACCAAAATGCACCACAATTTAGATCACATTTGACAGTCGACAGTGACAGGAGTTTGTTTTCGTTTTACTTGATGAAATAGTTCAAATATTTGCCGATAGAGGCGTATCTGGATGAACTTCCGAAATCCAGCCTATGACAGATAACATTTGAAATTTCGTTTCCCCAGTTTTCCCCCACCACAGCAACCACAGAATAAACCTTGGCATAAACCAAAAAGTGATTACGTTTCCACCAAGTTTCAAAACAAACTTGCTCTGCTCTAATTATTTTAGTTCAATACGTATGTGTCAGTTTTAGTTGCGTTGTCGCCCAGTCTGGTTTTCAGATAATTTATTCCAAGTAAAATTAAATTTTAAATATAATTTAAATTATTCATTAAAGGGTAAGAATTTTTTCACACTTCAATGCTTTCAAATTATATTGATCTTTAACAATTTTAATATTTTGTTAGTAAAAATGGGTAAAATTCAAGCAGGAACTGTAGTAGACATCTTAGGTGATGAAATGACCAGAATTATTTGGGATTCCATAAAAGAAAAGTTGATATTACCTTATTTGGACATTGATCTGAAGGTATTCGATCTAGGAATTGAAAACAGGGATAAAACAAATGACCAAGTTACTGTTGACTGTGCAGAGGCAATTTTAAAATACAATGTTGGAATAAAATGTGCCACAATTACTCCAGATGAGAAGCGAGTAGAAGAATTTAAACTCAAGCAAATGTGGAAATCTCCTAATGGAACCATAAGAAATATATTAGGAGGAACTGTGTTCAGAGAAGCAATTATTTGTGAGAATATTCCACGCTTAGTAACAGGGTGGGACAAGCCCATTATTATTGGGAGACATGCCCATGCTGATCAATATAAATCCACTGACTTTGTGGTTCCTGGACCTGGGAAATTAGAAATGGTTTATACACCCATTTCAGGGGAACAGGTAAAATATACTGTTCATGAGTACAAGGGACCAGGTATAGCTCTGGGTGAGTACGATAAACTTTAAATTCAACATTACTTGCAATTTATTTCTCACTGGTACATACCAAACGACAATTCTTGATTGGGAGGCAGAATTGAAACCATTGAAAATTTTATGGAATAAATTTATTGAGAGTAGGTATATATAATCTTGATAACAAAGAACCAACAGAAAATTTATATAAACAAAGACAACTTTTAGATATTTCCTCTTTACAGACATTTATACTTGGTAAATTCATTCACTTATTCAAAAATAAACATAAACATTTCAATTTAATGTTCTAAATCAACACAAGTACAGCTTATCCAATCCATCTTGGCACAAACTCAGATACTTTTCCAGTAACACACTGGTATTGTAGGCCATGCCGATTGAAAAAACACCTTCTAGGAATAAATTTCAACACAGTGAACACATATAATAGGTGTTTTTTTCATCTTAGTATACTCCACAGAGATTGCTGGTCATATACGTTATTAGTTCTGTGCCAAGATGGATTGGATGAGCTGTACTTAACATGATTCTCAGAAAATTTGACATTGATGAAAATTCATATAAAGAGAAACTATACAATGAATAACCAAGTCCATTGCCACACTTACTATCATTTTTTTTTGGTTAATTTCACTGTTGATTTTTATGTTACATTTTTCTATTTATTTTTTGTGGAAATCAGTTTAATTTCCTTGAGTGCAAACATTATGTTTCTAGGTATCTATTTATTACTAGTTCACTTGAAATTTGTTTGGGCCTGGTACGAATCAGTATTCTAAATTTAGGGAAAGTGAAATATTTCAAAGAACTGGGTGCTGTTGCTACTGAAATGGTTTGCAGAATATACTGTGTTTTACCATCAGTTTGTAATTGAACACAGCTGTGAGTCCGAAAAATCGAGTAGCTTAGTGGATGGAGAAGGACTCAGGGATTGACAGTTTCATTTTGTGATCAACACGAGACTCATTGGTTTTCCCATAACAAAAGATCGGATTGAATGATATGTAGGTTGCACTCATAATAAATTCAAATATTGAAGGGAATCTGAAAGAAATATACCGGGTGTATTAGATACATTTGAAATGAAAATAAAGTGGTCAAAAAATTTGGTTAACCCTGTATGGAAAAAGCGTCATTTAGCAAAATTGTCAATGGAAAGTGAAAACACAATTTTTCATGGGATGAGCTTATACCATATGGAAATCTTTATTATCATTAATTGTTCAAAATGATATGCTCTTCATAAAATTGGGTGCATGGTTCATAACCGAAAATTTAAAAAATCAATGCCATATTTTTACTATTCTATTTTCAATTTTATATCTCGTAACTACTCAACTTACTCATAACTAAGTACTTTAAGGTTTGAGGTTGTTATTGGCCGAGCGGTCTACGGCGCCGTTTAATATTCGAATTTTGCTTTCCCACTGCAGTTGACCCCCGTAAAGCTAGCAGAACCACTTTGGAATTTTAGAAATTTTTTCAGGCCATAATTTCAGGCCAATTTTAGGCTAATTTATTACCCCATTCCCGAATTTTTTGCTCTTCAATTGTGGGAGATATCGCGGGTTCTGCTAGCTTAACGTTAAGCTGGCAGAACCAAACCGCTAAACGAATGTTTATGAAAAGTTTGATCACACCATAATTTTAGGCTCACGTTTGCACCCATTGCAGATTTTTTTGGATTGCAGTTTTTCAAAAAAATCCTGGGTTCTGCTAGCTTTACCGTTAAGCTAGCAGAACCCATCCAACCACTTTGAAGTTTTGAAAGTTTTTTTCAAAACATAATTCTAGGCCAATTTTAGGCTAATTTATTACCCTATTCCCAAATTTTTTGCCCTTCAATTGTGGGAGATATCGCGGGTTTTGCCAGCTTCTCGTTAGGCTGGCAGAAACAATCCGCTAAACGAACAATTATGAAAAGTTTGATCACACCATAATTTTAGGCTCATTTTAGGCTACGTTTGCAACCATTGCAGATTTTTTTGGGTTGCAGTTTTAAAAAAAAATCCAGGGTTCTGCTAGCTTTACCGTTAACCTAGCAAAACCCAACCAACCACTTTGGAATTTTGAAAGTATTTTTTTGAACATAATTCTAGGCCAATTAAAGGCTAATTTATTACCCCATTCCCAAATTTTTTGCCCTTCAATTGTGGGAGATATCACGGATTTTGCAAGCTTCATGTTAGGCTAACAGAACCAAACCGCTAAACGAATGTTTATGAAAAGTTTGATCAGACCACAATTTTGGGCTCATTTAAGGCTGACGTTTGCACCCATTGCAGGTTTTTTGGATTGCAGTTTAAAAAAAAATCCGGGGTTCTGCTAGCTTTACCGTTGAGCTAGCAGAGCTCATCCATAAAAAACGATTCAGAACAAATTCAGTTAGAAAATAATTTTAGGCTCCATTCAAGCTAACTAATTACTATGTAATTTTTTTTTTGCTTCTCAGTTGGGGGAGAAATCATAGGTTCTGTTTTCTCAACACTGAGTTGGCTGTACCAAAAAGCTAGACGAATCCTTGGAAAAAATCTGATCACACAATCATTTTAGGCTCATCATAGGCTCAAGTTTGAACCCATCACAGAATCATTTGGATTGCGTTTTATAAAAAAAAATCCTGGGTTCAAATCAAAATGTTGAGCGATAAATAAAAACGCAACAACAAAACCTACGTTAATATATTCTAATAGAGAATAAGTACATCTATTGTTAAAAAAAATGTATCGCAAAATCAGTTACGCATGCCATTCAATTCACCATACGATAGCAAAACCCGCGATCTGCGATATCTCCCACATTTGAAGAGCAAAAAATTTGGGATAGGGTGGTGAATTAGCCCAAATTAGGCCTAGAATTATGTTTTAAAAAAAACTTTCAAAATTCTAAAGGGGTTGGTTGGGTTCTGCTAGCTTAAAGGTAAAGCTAGCAGAACCCAGGATTTTTTTTTAAAACTGCAATCCAAAAAAATCTGCATTGATTGCAAACGTTAGCCTAAAATGAGCTTAAAATTATGGTGTAATCAAACTTTTCATAAACATTCGTTTAGCGGTTTGGTTGTGTTAGCCTAACATGAAGCTAGCAAAACCCGTGATATCTTCCACAATTGAAGGGCAAAAAATTTGGGAATAGGGTTATAAATCAGCCTAAATTGGCCTAGAATTATGTTTTAAAAAAACTTTCAAAACTTCAAAGTGGTTGGTTGGGTTCTGCTAGCTTAACGGTAAAGCTAGCAGAACCCAGGATTTTTTTTAAAAACTGCAATCCAAAAAAATCTGCAATGGGTGCAAACGTGAGCCTAATATGAGCCTAAAATTACGGTGTGATCAAACTTTTCATAAACATTCGTTTAGCGGTTTGGTTGTGTTAGCCTAACATGAAGCTAGCAAAACCCGTGACATCTCCCATAATTGAAGGGCGAAAAATTTGGGAATAGGGTAATAAATTAGCCTAAAATTGGCCTAGAATTATGTTTCAAAAAAAACTTTCAAAACTTTAAAGTGGTTGGTTGGGTTCTGCTAGCTTAACGGTAAAGCTAGCAGAACCCAGGATTTTTTAAAAAAACTGCAATCCAAAAAAATTTGCAATGGGTGCAAACGTGAGCCTAAAATGAGCCTAAAGTTATGGTGTGATCAAACTTTTCATAAACATTTGTTTAGCGGTTTGGTTCTGCCAGCTTAACGTTAAGCTAGCAGAACCCGCTATAGCTCCCACAATTGAAGAGCAAAAAATTCGGGAATGGGGTAATAAATTAGCCTAAAATTGGCCTAAAATTATGGCCTGAAAACATTTCTAAAATTCCAAAGTGGTTCTGCTAGCTTTACGGGGGTCTGCAGTTGTTGGTTGGTGCCATTTTTTTTCAACAAGATTTTCTTCACTTTCTTGCGGAAATGTATGCAATTCGTTAATTTTTTATGGAAACTGGTAAATGGTTGAATAGTCTCTTTGAGTTCCTTTCTTGTGATGTAGACAGAATGGAAAGTGTGATATGTGAGTAGGCGAGTAGCATAATTTGAGAGTGACATGATATTTTCCTTATACTTCTTTTTCATAGGGCAGACTTTTTTCAAAATATAAAGGCAGGCCAATGGTAAAAGTTGCTGAGATAAAAATAAAGGTGTACAGGAATCTTGAACTCTTGCTTTACACATATATCTTGCTGTTCTTTTGTGATGAACAGAGATCGGTTGGAGTGAAATCTGATATATTGCCACCCAGAAACATATTTCATATCGTAGGTGTGATTGAGAAATGGCAAAGTAAGCCTTTCTCGCAGAGTGGTAGCCAAGTCTGTTAGATATCAATCTTATAACAAAGCAACATGACAACAACTTGCTAGAATTAGACCCAAATTGTAAGTTATCATCTATATACAGACCCAGAAATATATTTTCTGACTTATAATCAATGGTTTTTTCATTTGAATAAATTTGATCTAAATTACATTCGACGGAGATATTAGTTGAATTTTATCAGTTTATGATATATTGAAGGATAAGAGATTTGGATCACACCATTTTTCACTCTCTGCAGGACGTTTTTTATTCTCAAATCTAGGGTATCAATATTGCTGTTATGCTAAAGTATAGAAGTCATATCACCAAATATATATTAGCCAAGTAATTTATATAAAATGGAAAAAGCAGTAGATCGATAGAAGATCCCCAAGATATCCCCCATTCAATTTTCATTTTATCTGAAGTATCATTTTTAAAGTTGACCTCCTGAAGAAGACCTGTCAGATACGAATCATACCATGAAAAATATTACCCCGAAATCCATAAGTTTATAGTTTTTAAAGAAATATTCAGTGATTAACGCAGTCGAAACCCTTCGTCAAATCACAAAATATCGTCGCTGCTGCCTTACCATCATTTAAGCGGAGATAAAATTCACCGAGTGAAGAAAATATTGATAGAATATTGGATTGAGTTCACTTCAGATGAGACAGTGAAAATAATTCGTCACAATTTAAATCACTGTCAATATGGGCAAAATTTCTTTTTTCCCTCAATTCATTCAGTCTTTCAAGTATCTCTTTGTTTATTTTTTGGTTTCAAAAAACGCTGGGTAAACTGATTATTGATACTACTGTATTTATTCAAGTAATTGGTTAATGAAGCAATGTTTAAATAGTATTTCCTTATGTAACGAAGACACCACACATTCTTAGCTTGACTTTTATGCTTTTAGTCATCCAAGGATTTTTCTTTTTGATTTTTTAAATAGCATTGGAAAATCTTTATCACAGATACCAAGTAAATTTTGATGAAATGCATGCAACGGATCATCAGCTGACAAACTGCACCCAATTTGAAAAAAAGTAGGCTTTCACGGTCGGTGTTGTGTTGATACATCACAAGTTTTTCGGGCTTGATGGCCGTGTCCTGGAGTTTTGAGTTCCGGAGCTTTCGGCTGCATCTGAGGCAGCCATCTCCAGCGGCGTGGTCTTAGTTGAACTCCTTCCCGTGTAAGATGTCGCCTGAGTAGAAGGAGATGTATATATGCAAACAATGTAAAGCTTTTTTTTAATTATTGAAACGTGTTTATCGAGATTTATGATATAATTAACATTCAAACTATTCATGACCATGAATAAATGTTCCGCCATGAACATACCAATTACAGCTGTACTTCAATATCACAAGATAATTTCATAGAAATACTGGTTTATTGGAAGTGAGCCAATGTTCTGTTATATACAATGTTATGTTAACAACACACCGTTGGAAGATTTCATTTTTCCTGTTGACAATAGATGCTTTGCTGAATATTATCAGTTTTTCACTAAGTTGGAGTTTTAGAAAGGAATTTCTCCAACAAAACTATCATCTGCTCGTCTGGGGTTCGACACCTGGGACCACACTTTATTAGGTAAAGCCCCGTTCTCGTTATCGCGGATATAAGCTTCTTTTCAAATTTCGTAAAATTTATACAGATTACGAATGAAAAAATTTGTCCATGAGTATTAGATACCGTTCATCATTCAGTTAAGGTAGTCATTAAAAAAATCCAACGGATCATATGACGTTATTAATTTTTGGTATCTACATGACTACCAAATATTTGTTCGGATGGGATTGTTTTCAACTTTTGATCATCAGTTTTTATCGCGGGTTGTGAAATTTTCAATTTATCATCTTTTGAACTCAGGTTTGAAATTTGAACATGTATCAGTCAATAGATAAAGTTATCTAGTATTATAATGAAAACTGCAGTTGACTTTTTGACCTGATATATTTATATCTTCGAAACTGAATTGGATAACAATATCATTATTCAAGTTACGAGATGATCGTTTACTGCATGTAGTCCACAGATACCAGAAACAAGTTGAGATGAATAACAGCATACTTCAAACTTTCTGTAGAGATCAATTACCCTAACACCGAACTAATATCACTCGACGCGCGTTTCGCTAAGAAGGATAGCATATTCAGGAGAAGAAATCTGGTACTAAATCTAAAGATTATTATTATATTCTTTACAATCTAAGGTATACAAATTATTTTTCCGTACCTCACGTTTATTTCGTACATATCCACACAAGGAAAGATACGAATAACAACTATAACAGAGAGAGAAATATTTTACGCAACGTGAAATTTTGAAGTATACGCTTGTTTTTGAGAAATTATTTTCTATCTGAAAATAATATGAACAGAAAAAATGTTCTCGATTTTTTAATCAATATATCAAATAAAATCTTAACAAAATAATAATTTTCATTACCCATTGTGTAAATAATCTATAATATTGTTTTTTCGTGAAAAAAGACGGAAAAAACAATTCAGAATAAGTGAAATGACGTAAAAATGTTTTTTCCGCAAAATGAACATTTATTACAGTTTCACATTAATAAATATTCTATCATAAACAAAATTAATATCATTAACACCCAAAATCTGAAAGTAAGGTAATTGCATTATAGTTTTGAATGGTAAAACATCAACATGGTGAAGAAATATAAAAAAAAATCAGTCTCCATTTTCGAATTAAATTTTTTTTGTGAGCTTTAACATTCAAAAATTAACAGACTATGAATACCGAGATGATAAAATTTCGTTGAGTATACTGTAGTAAATAAAGCCTCCACGAAGCGAAATATTTTTTATGGCTTTCGTTAAAGATATATTCCATTTTACATATCAATGGAAAATCGAAAAAAAAATTCATTACCAATATGCTCATTTAAAAAAATATGTTTTTTTTCAATGATATAGTTTTTCTTGAAGTGTCTGAATGACAAATCGTTGTGCGGAACTCCATTTTCACCACGAAATTAAAATGGTTCAAACAAGTGGTGGAGTGATAAGCAAAGATCAACGCTATTCAAGTTATTCACCAATTATTGAATCCTCTTTAGACAGTTTTTGTTGATAACTATCGAATTAGTTTACTGGTGGATTAAAACTTTTTATACATTTTTTAGGCATCATTCCGAATCGAATGAGCCATAGATTATATTTCTTGGACCAGTATCAAGAGATTTCTTGATTTCCAACTTGTGAGCTAGACTATCATTTTGTAAAACAAAATCAACAAATTCTGCGTTAGAGCAAATCCCTTATCATTTGATTCTTCTAGGTAGCGTATCCAGTACAAATAAATCAGTACCGGAGAAATTGAAAGTTTTGTAATTTTTTCTGAACTGGAAAACTTTCTGTCATAAACTCCTTCAAATTTCGTCTTCACATCTAACTTTTCTGTCAAAAAGTATTAAGGTGAATCTTGATCTCTCAGATGATATCGCAAATAGAAAGGTTTTTATTACCTACTCCAATTCATGGTTGTTATGTGTTGCCATGAAGAGAGATAACGACAAAAAACATGTCGTGATTATCATCTTATCAGTTATTTTTCCAATTTATTAGAGTTTTGATTCTTGCTCTCTACCAAAACACCCAACCACATTCAAGGTTTGTTTACTCGGTCGAGTGTCTTTGAATGCATCAACTAAATAATTAGGTATCAGTATTATCAAATGTATTTTTGTCTTCGATATAATAAACAATGCAAGGACAATGTGTTCATCATTCATAGGGTGAACTTGAACTGCTCTTCATTGCATTATGTTATTCTTGTGCAATTTCCAACATTGATTTGATTTTTGTCTTTATTGAGTGTGGTCCACTTAGTGTGCAACGAATTGCAAATATTTAATTATGTGCTCTCAATTTGAGTACCAAACTATATTTGGAGTACTTGGCTTCAAGTCTAACAGCATACAGGGAAGGCCGCCAGATATTAAATTCGTTCAAAAATAAAGTGCATTTTAGAAAAGTTGTAAAATCTTGAATGAAGTGCTGAAATTTGAAGCAATGGCCATTTATCAAAAATTTTTATAATGTTTTTGAGAAATTTCCAACTATCATGAGATATATTCCATACCGAAGCGTATTTGTAAAATTTAATTGGTTCATTTTTTTGGTTCTCAACCGCCAATTTTATATTTGCTGCAACGATATTCTATAAAATCCCTGGATTATGCATATATTTTTTCAACAAGACAAATCGTCAAACTACAATTGCGTCTAGTGTTGATTGGTTGCTTGTTTCCATGGTTTTTAATTATATCAGTTTTAAGTTTGAGTCATTTTCATATTTCAATAGAAATTGTGTACATAATTCATAGTATGCATATGCGCATTTTTATACATAAAGAAGTATTTACAAAAGTGTTGGATATCGTTTCAACAAACAATGGAATTGGTGGTTAGTCGAGAGAAAAAAAATACAAATACGAATCAATTTGGGTAAAGTTAAGCTATAATGATTTCGTCATGGCTATTTTGAATATGTATTGAATCGGAAAACTGAACGAATATTTCAAATGTGAACAGTTCAATACTTTCTAAAAACCTCGTTTTCGAATCCTAAAGAAGAAAGGAACACGGTACTTTTCCTTCCGAGAGCAATTTTGTATTACACTACTTCACTAAAAAACTTCATTTTCGACCCCTAAAGAAGGGAGTAATATGGTACTTCACCCCCGCCGGGAGGAAAACATTTTGACAACTGTTGTTTGTATTACCAACATTGTCGTAGGAACAAGACGATGACGACGATGCAACACTTAATATTAGTAGGCACCATAATTTTTAGGGCATTGTAACAATGACGATTAAGGTCAGCGTTCACTTGGGCCTTACAAACTAATCCGACGACGGCGCTACGTTATATTATTATGAATATTTAATATTAATCTCATATATGAACCCTTTTTACAGTTTGTATTCGTCATCCTTGTTTTCATTGATATATCTGGCGTCCAAACTAATTTCTATCTAAATGTTGAATTGAACTATGTTGCCGGATCGTTAGTTATCCCTACTTTTTTGATGGTCTCTTAGAACAAGGACAGTAAACTATTATAGAGGATGGCCAGTTCCCTATACTGCAATGTTATCCTGTCAACTGACGTCACCACGATTCCTTCCGTAGTTTATATGTACATTTCGTGATGCAGTGGAACTAATATGATGAAGTTTGAGACTACTGGTACCTGGTACCATCAGTCGTTAACTTTCACAGCGACTTATTTTAGTTGCAGATGATGTGAAATTGATTGTCTCTTCTTCCAGTGTTTCTACCCAATGTAGACATATGAAATGAATTTTATTTAGGATAGGTGTTTGATGAGTACTTGAAAAGGATAATAATTACTTCATACAAAAGTTTACTGTCCAGGTGGATAAATTCAATTGACAACGAAAATTTATGCTTCCATCCTCAGCTGTTATACCGCAGTTGGATTTCAAATTATCAATCAACTTGAGTTGTGCAATTTCAGGCATTCTGTATTGAAGGGGCAGTTGGTTTTCGGGGAGAAATCTCTTCTTTTCCATGAAGAATGCTTCCTTCACAGTGTAATCCCAATATAGGTATAATGAGTATTTTTATTTCATACTAGTTAATGACAAGAATTCATAACAATTGAAATAACTATCAATAATAAAACAAAACATTAGTATTGTGAATCTGTTTTTGGTTATGTTTACGGAATCGCGATGACGTCAATGACAGCATAATGAAATTGGCGAATCGGGCCATCCTTTGTAAAAATAGTTTACTATCCTTGCTCGTAGAAGACCGTTCAGACAAGGACGCAATATACCATCATCTGGCAATGCCTGTCTGTGTGGAAGAAGGGTAAATTTATGACCGGTCGAACTGATGGAAGAAAGTGAGACGGTGTGCTTGAATAATGTTTGATAATGACAAGGATGGATTTGCTGAATATTTTTTATTTGTTTGTAGAAAGAGTGTATATTATGTTTCAGTGGATACGATTACAAAGAACCCATTTTTATTCATGCAATTTTAAGAAAGTAGTCGTCCCAACTATATAGAAAATTTCAGTTTATAGTTTATTATAATAATATGGCTTTTATTGATGAGAGAAAGAATATACACAAAAAAAAAGATCATAATATAAGCTCCTATCAAAGCGCAGGATTCAATTTCTGACAATGCCACAAAAATATTACAGCATGGGCAGACCTCATATATATATATATATTATCCATAAGCTTAACGAGTATAGTGGCAATTATTTTTTACAGGTATGTTCAATACTGACGATTCCATCATTGCATTTGCCCATTCTTCGTTCAAATACGCTCTCGATAGACAATACCCTTTGTATTTGAGCACCAAAAACACCATTTTGAAAAAGTATGACGGTCGTTTCAAGGATATTTTCCAAGACATCTACGATCGCGAATATAAATCTTTATTCGAGGCAAAAAATATATGGTACGAGCACCGACTGATTGATGACATGGTTGCCTATGCGATGAAGTCGGAAGGAGGATTCGTTTGGGCTTGCAAAAACTACGACGGTGACGTACAGTCTGATTCGGTGGCTCAGGGTTACGGATCCTTGGGACTTATGACTTCCGTGCTTCTGTGTCCAGATGGAAAAACAGTCGAGGCTGAGGCAGCTCACGGCACTGTCACTAGACATTACCGCATGTACCAACAAGGAAAAGAAACGTCAACTAATCCCATAGCTTCTATTTTCGCATGGACCAGGGGCCTACTACACAGAGCTAAACTTGACTCCAACAAGGAATTAGAAAATTTTGCTCATACTCTCGAAAAAGTTTGTGTTGAAACTATTGAGTCTGGCTTCATGACTAAAGATTTGGCCATATGCATCAAGGGTGCCAGCAAAGTTCAACGTTCTGACTACATGGAAACTTTCGAGTTTATGGATAAGCTGGCAAATAATTTGAAAGCGAAAATACATGTATGAGGTAAATAATGTACCTTAATTTTAATTCTCAAATTTGTGTTTACTTTAAGGTTTGTAAGAGTAAAATGTAAAAGTATTCACGAAGTATTACGAAATCGTTCTCAAATCCAGACTGGGAAGAATTTAAATGATTTGTTTTTATCCACTTTTTTGTTATATTTTATCAAACAGATTTATTGTATTGTTCAGCTTTAATAAAAGGCACTTTTATCCAAATTTCATTGTAGTTGTTATTTTTGAACATCTTTCGTTAGACTTGTTAGAGTGGCACGTTGATTTGGTGATTCTGAGAAGTTAAACAGCCATCATAGAAGTAATGTAATTCGAAAAAGACCAGAAAGAGCAAAATTAGATGTGACTTCTACCCATTAACCTGTTAAAATGTTGTATACAATGTATATGAAGTTGGAACAATGAAGTCAATTGAATTATAGGCGGTTCATCTGAATCTGTTGAATAAATATTCCAATGAATATAAGAAAATTAACCCAAAAAAAATGAAAGGTCAGTGTTGACATGTTGTGCTTCAAGTCAAAAGGAAGCAAGGAAAATGTTCTACTTCAAATACTTGAAAAATGATCTCATTTTTTGTCAAGTCTCTAATTTTCGAAACAATGTAATTTTCAAATGCATTCTGATTCCCCTAGGATTTTTGGCACTTATTTTCTCATCGCTTTCAGATGTTCTTGTACCCCATCAACAAATATTGAAAGAAGTACTCCATTCCTGTTTAGAAAAGTTTATTTATATAAATATTCATAATCTTCACATAAAACTTGAAAAAAACACCCTGCTCTTGAATACAGACTGTAGAATTTTTTTAACTCCACAACAAAAACACAACCCCCATTATTTCATCAAACGCCTCTACAGCTCATCCAATTTGCCACGGAAATTAGTTTAAAATCCGGTTGCGTACTAAACTTACAGATTTTTTTAGAATTTTTTAAGAGCATGTGCCAATTTCCATCAAACATTTGACGTGACATCATTAATGACAATTGGCGTCATCTAGCGATAAGATTGAGTGAACGACATAAGTGTCGCCATAAAATTCAAAACAATATCGCATCAATTGCAACACCAGGGGTTTTCGACAATATATCAATAAATGCAAGAGAATGATTCAGCGCGTATCTCACTGTCGTCCTACGAATAATACAACTAACTAAATTAGGTTTGATTGTAAATTGGAAAACGATGAAATGACGAAGACGATTGGTATAATTCGTAACTACTGTGTGTTTAATGATGTGCCACATATTTGAGGAATTCACAAAGATATTTCATATATTAGTGAGTCGAGCGTTCGGCAGCGATTACTGCCTTGAAGTCGACTGCAATGTTGAGAATTATATCTAAGGAAAATGTGATTTTACGAAATGGAGCAAGTACAAAAGTGAGATCTTATTCACATTGTATTTCAAATATGGTAATAAATTAGGGCATTTGAAACAACTCTTAATAGATAGAATAGATTGCAGAAGAAATGTAATCAGTGTTCATTATTTGAACATTTCTAAAAAAGCAATCACACCGAACTATGGACAGGAGAGCCCAACCTTTCGAAAATATTATGCCTTGAAATTGTTTTCATCAACGAACAAAATTCAAGGTACCTTAGTCATATACATTCATATTAACTGAGTTATGCAAATAACTATGAAAGATGTATCAACCAAAATTGTCAATATTCAGCAATAAGTAATAACGTTTATTGCTCCCAAGAAATAACAATGATTTATGATAGGGAACAGTTTCGGTCGAAGCAGTTAAATGCAGTTATGAAAAAAGGATGTGTATCAAAAAATAATGAACACACTGATGCATGAGGCGCGCGCGCACATACACACACCAATGCACGCACGCACACAATCAAATTAAATGAAATGGCACTTGAAGGTGTAACACGAAACAAATATAAAGAGAGTAAAACCTTTTTCAGTTCTTTTCTGAATGAAGATACATTTTTAGTTACCTTTAGTGATTTTGGTAAGCTGTTATAGCAAATGACGCCTTCGTATAAAATAGATTTTTATATAAATTTGTTTTGAATTTTGCCAAAGAAAATCATTTGCTCTTGTTGAATGACTGTGATCATTTGAATTTAGCTTTATATTTGAATGTAGTTTTTTAGAAAATGAATGAATAATAATGTTTTATATTTGAAAATGGAAATAAGGTCCAGAAATCCTCTAGGTTTATAAAGGTTTATAGTTGGTTCTTTATGATCTAGATTGTGTATACATTTTAAAATTTAATTTTGAAGAGTCCGAAGTAGCTTCATTATCGATTTATTGGCTGTTCCCCAAATCGAGATTAAATATTGGACTCTGGAATAAACTAAAGAAAAATAAATGACTTCCCTATAATGTAATGGAGTTTGATTTCTAATTCTATATAGGACACCTAAAATTGGTGAAATTTGCTTTCTCAATATTTCAATATGTTTTGACCACGTTAAATTTTGATCTATATACAACCCCAAAAATTTAGTGAATGCGGTATATTCAATGGATTCACTCTCAAATTTTATTGAAACTTTTGAATTATCATTGCCAACGTATTTGCTGTGTCTAGCAGCTTACATAGCTTGAAGCTGCTGCACAAAATTTTACAGTTTTCCATCCTAAAGTCAAATTTTTTGAATCGGCTTTCAGCGCTCTAAGCTGTTAAGATGGGGAATGACGAATGACCGTTGGAAATAAATTTTTAGAGTTCCAAAGATCGCCGCCCACGTATTCATGCAAACATCATTATAATTACATTAACATTAGAATATCATTATATTTTCACTAAGAAAATGTTGCCGTTCATGCAACACTCAATACATTATAAATTTGTTGTTGAAATCATCACATCACAACCTAAAACCGTAACACGTCACTGCACAAGCGCATTTGCAGCTTTCACTGAGAATCGTAATGTAATGAAAATAAAGTTAAAACTTGTCAACTTCTTAGTGCGACTAATGTTATATTAATGCACTAATGTGTTGCATGAACGCTTCCACAATAAAATGGAATTTTCAACCTTTTTGAATGATAATGAAATGTTAATTTAATTATAATGACTGTTGCATGAACCGGCCTATAAGATGCAGCCATTGTTACGCAAATTCATGTGTCCTATTTCATCGTCATTTGGAATACAACTTCAATACTATCAATACAATCTGACGTATGGTGTAATATCGAATATAGTATGTATCAACGAATCTATTAAGCAAGTCATAACTACTAGAATATAAAGAGTATATTAAAATGAGATTTGGGTCAAGTGAATGGTATGTAAAGAGGAGTGTTGTGACGAAGTTTCCATTTCCGGTCACTTTTAGTTTCACCGGGAGACTCCGGTTGTGAATGTTAAATCCTTCATATTTCAATTTTTTTATGTTGGAGACATTTCCGGGTTAAAATATGATACAATAAAAAGTTTTCATGACCATTTCATGTTTTCAGAGTCATTTGCAATACGTCTGCATACGGATTACAGATTAATACCCGAAAGAACTGTTTTCTTCTAAAACGAAGTTGTTCTCTGTCATAGACATTGTGCTGATAGAAAGGAGGAATTTCGAGCGGAATTGGCTGGGAAACGAACTTGGGCGTAAAACCCCGATTTCCTATCTCAGGGGGGCCGTATCTCCGAAACGAGTTGAGAGCCCCAAAAATTTCATTTGAATTTTTTGTTCAGGATGCCAAAATACGTAAATAAGTTCCACCAAATTTTTTTTATTTTCGAGGCGGAGCCCGATTAACGGAATTTTACCACGATTTGATTCAGCAATCTCTTGGAATTCGAAAATTTACATACAGACTATTCCAGTGAAAAATTCAAAACAGGAGCAATTTCTGGTGGAGCTGAAAGTGAAAAATATCCCAGAAACCCCCCTGTCACATAAAATTTAGTCGTACTGAATCTCAGTTTGATACAACTAATAATTCAGAATTCACGATGACACCCGGTACTTCTTATTATAAGTTAATATTGCAATGGACCTGAAGAAGGCTGTAAACTGAGAGTTTCTGTTTAAAATTAGGCCTGTGGAATCATGAGCATTGATCGAGAAAAATCGAACGAAATCGATTAATAAGGTTATTTATCAAAATATCATAAAAAGTTGTGGGAAAAAGTTTTTCAGGATGCAATTCAAATACTCAACTCAACATACAAAAATCGAAGAAAAAAACAGACAATGATACAATTAATGTGTTTTACTGTGAAATTCAAAATGGGTTATGAAAAATTGGTCACATCTGATACAAAGTTCATTTGTTTGTCACTCTGTGCGATATAACTTTATGATAATATCATTTTTGGATAAGTAGCTTCTATAATTATAAACACGATATCAAAATTTCAGAAAAAGGGTGAATCCAACATTTTTTTAGGTCTTTCATTGACCCAACAAGACAAAGATGATACGGTAATACACCTTCACAAAGAACAGAATTTATAATTATTTATAGTAGTCGCTAGTTGGAAACAGGAGTTATTATTTACCAGGTGGTTTCTTATATTGGCGTTATATAACATAGTATTTCATAATGAAAACGATTGCAAACATTCGTTTCACTTTGTTCATTTCAAGTGGTATTCATAACAGTATTGGTAGGTTTGGTGATCCAGAATTGAATTCTTCAATGGTGGTATTGGGATCAATTTGATTAGAGAAAAGAAACAATAGTTTTCCTCTAATCAAATTGATCCCAATCCCATCATTGAGGTATTCATAACTTCAATCCGTATTCAGCAACCTTATTATGGCACTTTAAAACTGTTTCAGAAAATTCATACTTAGCAGAACGATCGCCCGCATTTCGTTGAGGCCTATTCATCGCCAGTCCTGTCACATATTGCATGCACTAGTCTATTAAAGCTACAAAATTACCATCCAAAAACTACAGATTCCTTTTATATATAATTCACAACATGAGAATTTTGATTATTGATAGGATACTAAAGATTCGTGAAAGGCACTAAGTTCACAAATAGAATTTTTTTAAATTTTCCATTCGAATTAGGCTGATCGTGAGGACGAAGATGATTTTCGTTCGCGTCGAATCATTTTTTACGTCTTTGCCGTGAGATGTGTCAGATGTTAGAGGCATACCCTGGTTGGTGTAGTAAGAGTTTGCAGCAAGGAACATTATCAACCACTTTCAAGCAAGAGTTGGAGTCTTTGGTCATCCAGCAGATGGCGTTTGGCTTTAGAGGTTTACACCATCTACAGATTCAGCATTTTGTTATGAAAGGAACAGACCCCTCGAAATATTTTGTGTTTGCAAGTCCAGCCAAGTTTCATTGAGGCCTATGGCGAGTCAAAAGAGGTGTCTGGGATTGGATTTGTGAATAATAATAATAAAGTTCATTCAAAATTCATAAAGAGCATATACATCAATTTGTAAAAAGGTAAATAAACAGTTCAATTATACCCGCGAAGTTAAAAACTTGTTGCGAGAGATACGAATTACATTTATGTATAATATATTTGATAAATTTGTAGAATTCAACAAAATGATATTGAAAAATTACCTAATGTTCTTAACTGAAGTGAGAGATTTCATGAAATAAATTTCGACGTGATTCTTGAATCCATTTTTTTATCTGTAGTTTTTACGCTCATAATTGTTTTGAGATACTTGAATTTTGATAATAAACTTCGTAATTTACTCAAAAGGAACGCTATGTGTTTGTCCCATTTCAGATGTTTATCAATTACAACTCCTCAGTACTTGATACTATCAGTTTTTTCAATGCTAGTATTATCATGAAGTACTAATGGTCCTAAGTCCGGTAGGGAAATATAAAATGAGAATGGGACATAGTTTTCTCAAAATTTACTGTGAGTTAGTTATAGTCAAACCAATTTTTAATCTTTTCAAAATCGAATGTAGTTTTGGTTTGTAATTCATTCCAGTTTTTTTCCCCACCTAGTGTCAATATTAAAAAGGTCGTTGAGATAAATATTAAATAAAAGTGATCCTGAAACGGTTCCCTGCGGTACACCGAATTGAAAGATTTTCTCTTCATTTCTAGTTTCATCAATTTCAACATATTGAATTCTATTTTCTGAATAATTTTTGAGGAAATTATGAACCTTGCCAAGAAATCCAATATTTGCCAATTTTACTAATAGTCGGTTATGCTCAACCGTATCGAAAGCTTTAGCTAGGTCCAAAAAAATAGCCAAAACTGAATATTGATTATCAAGATGTTGATATATATCATTAGTTAAATGACAAATGGCATCCTGAGTAGAATTTTTTTTTCTGAATCCAAATTGTTTTTCTGAAATCAGATGATTCTTTTCCAAAAAAAGTTCCATTCTATATTTCAAAATTTTCTCAAAATGTCTTCTAGATAAAATGTTTCTAATGTTCGGGGTGTTTCAAATGTGGGCATATTTTTAGATCGAATATTTTCAATCATTTTTTGTGCTACTCCCGAGTAATAATTGATGAGATGGTCTGAAATAATCTTTTTGTTGTCTGTTATTGTATTATCACTCAATTTCATAGATTTTATTTCTTCATTTCAAACATCGAGATTCTGATTTATCTATTACCCTATTGAAAGAATTCTTAATTTTTTCTGTGTATTGTTTATTGCGTTTTTTCATAAGATTGAGATACTCAGTTGTGAGCCAATGTTTATTTTCATGTTAAAATTGATACATGTAAATGTATTCATTATCATATACTCCAATTGTTGATATCAATTTTTCAAAGGTATCTATATAATATATATAAGTTTTAACTATTAGATTTTGCAATTTTGATTGAAATTTTGTAAGTTTATAGGGGTTTTGTAAAACCATTTTGAGAATCGTACAAAAACTATGTTTTTGTCTACACCCGTACTATAATAATACTATATGCCCATAATCAGTTTCATAATCCATTATGAAACGGATTAAAAATCTGTATCATAACTAATGAGATCATGAGGATGAGAGAAAAATGTAAGAAAAGACATGACTTGGAAACAAAATCACTTCAAATGATTTTTCCATATGGTTGACAATACCCACTACAAATAAGTCATGGGAAATCAGACCAATTGATACCCTTTCATGAATTCAGACAATCTTGGAAACATTGGTGTACCAAAAATAACCCAAATCAATTTGGCTTTTGGTCATTACAATAATTACCTTTTCAGAAATTGAAAATTGCATTGAGGAAGGTATGTCACAACAGTGTTTTTCAGATTTGTGTGTGCATTTGAAACTGTTGACAAGATATTGCTGCTAGAATTTGAATTTATGGTTCAATTATTTTCAATAATTTTGGGATATATCAAGGAAACGTGTTAGGTTACATAAACGATATAACAAACCATGGGTGCTCCAAACTTGAAGAAAATACTAGTTGAATTAATAATTTTTATTGGAAGATAACAAATAAGCAATAAATATTTTATACAAATAAATATAGGAATTTTCACATTCCTCTTAACAAAAAATTAAAATTAATGACAGTATAAAAAGTAATTCAAAAATATTCACGTGGACTACCTAATAAAAAAAACACAAATTTGATATCAATTTTCATAAAAACAGGCAACGGATAAAGGAATAGAAACTAATAGTCGACTTAAGCACCATAAAAATTCACTCTAGAAGTAAAGGTGATGTGAATGGCTATTACATTAGAATCGAAGGATAATACTAAAAAGTAGACTTTTATGATGCTCAAGTCTATTTGGTCATTAGAAAAATACTGATTTTTCTCTATCACACCTTTCAAAAACTTGCTCTAGTTTATGAACACAGGTTGATAAATTAACCACAATAAAATCTTGGAGCAAAGAAATTTCATAAATTTTCTGTTTAGCTTCAGGACTGTTCGACCCATTTTCAGAGTGGAAGGTAGTGATGAACCATTACATAACGAAACTTTAAAGTATCCTCTGAACTTTATAGAAATGTCTCAACTAAACTTTGAAATTATCAATAATCGAATGGAAAATTTTCTTTCTTCACAGCCCTTCTACAAAGCACAAAGTTTGTGCAACTCCTGTGCTGCTGTTTCTCATTGGTAATCGTACGTAATTCGAGGAATGTTGCATTATAAATCAGCATCCTGAAAATAAAAAATGTAATGAGTTATACTAGTTAAATATGGAAACTACATAATTGCGCTGTATCGTTAGCTTAATATTTACCTTTTCATATGCAATCGAATCATATGAATTCCTTTTTTTTGATCCTCGACATTTCAAAAATGTAAGTATCGAAACTCCAATCAGGAACAATATCGCTCCGACTGTGCCAATTGTTATTCCTAAAAAATATTAGAAGCCGTTCAATATATTCACAATAGTGGATGAGTATATGGTACGCCTAACAGTAAGCACCTATTGAAACTTGTGAATTGTGAAGTATATGTCTAAAATTCTGAATCCACAAATTTAGTTCATATAATCATCTCCTGGCATTGATATCAAATATTAATCCAGTGAGTAAAATCTTCCATAGAAATCAATTTTGAAAAATAACCGAGGTAAACACTAGATTCTGAAGTCGATAAAAACTACAAACAGCTTTATCACAGTAAATATACTTTCGAAAATGAAGCTGACCGTATACCTCGCCTTTCTGAAATGTCTGAAACCATAGAAATGGTATTGGATGAAATACTAAGTCAAAGCAAGAGCTGAGGTCGTTAATATAGGTAGTGGAGGTTCGCCTCACACTCGAAGTTGAAATTAAAAACAGATTGAATATACTTCAGAGAGACAGAAATATACTAACAAAAGGGTTGAAGATTTGAAAATGAAAAGCAGAGGAAACAGTATATCATTGCTGAACTCGAAAATCTTGTTGGAGTAGAAGTACAGGAGGCAGTTCTAAACAATTTCTATCCTCGAGGAGAAAAGAATATTGTCCTATTCAAGTCGAGTTTGTTTCTTATTTGAAGAAAAATTCTGTGTTGAGGAATATCAAGAACCTCAAAGGAACAAACAAAAGTATTACAAATGATATGACAATAAAGCAACGACAAGATAGCAAATTGTAAGAAAACATCTTTCTCGCAGAGCAAGAAAATATACTGACTTCTTCATGGAAAATAACAAACCTGCACGTGAATGATAGAATGTATACTGTTGAAAATTGGGAACAGACATAATTTAGTGAAGAATCCAGGGTAAAACCAAATAGTGCTACTAGAACACATAAACCCTCTTCTCAAAACCACCCGAGATATTTACTGAGAGAATTTAGAAAGCCAATTGAAAAAATGGATACATATGTGAGGGATTATGAGCCAAGTCAAATCAAGACTATTATTCAACAAACCCTCTAGATTGTAATAGTATAATAAACAAAACATGGAAACGATACATTCTCCTTACTACATAATATCATTAGAAGAAACCAAAAATTTTCTAATAGTTTCAGGTAATGCTCAGATGAATAGGTAACATTTTGGATTGTATAGTACTTACAAAAACATGGAAAAAACATAATTTATGAGAGATAACTATATGGCTTTCGATACATGAAGAAAGGTAAAGAAAGTCGATGAGGCCAGTGACGTTTCTGGCAATGTGATTTATCAAAAAAAAAATTTTTTGTATACAGATTCACACGGAAAGGAAGACCTGTTCAAAGAACACTGCGTGATCAAGGGACTGGAAATATGAATTAATATTAACCTTACATTTTTGAAGTTTGTAAGCCTCATGAAAAACCTCCTTCGGTGGGGTGTTAAGTTCATCTGTTTTATTGAAAAAATATCCCTCAGCAAGAGAGGTTTGACAGGTTTCCAAGCTCACAACAAAGGATGGAATGATTGATGACAATTCGAAAGAGCGCCGACCGTGAAAATATCTGAACAAGAATAGGAGCAGAGAAGAGTTTTGGTTAAATTGTTCTTCTCAGAATGTAATTTAGTGTTACTAAAAAAATGGAGAAATCAGTGTTTTACTATATGAATTGTAGTTTGATGAAAAATAAAAAAATGAAGTACTTTATCTATCCTTGCGGATGAAGTGATACTTTATCTACCCTTGCGGAAAAGTGCAACTTAGTCTACCCCTTTGAGTTGATAAAAACTCAACTTAACCTGTGCTGTAGAGAATAGTATATTACGTAACGAGGAGGCTAAGTAGGCTATTACGCACTAACGAAAAATTTTGTGCGGTAATTCGCGAGTGCACGTAACTAGCCTTATCAAGAAATATCTTGACAGTGGTCCTAAAAAAATGATCTAGGGCTCATTCGAATCGGAATGATGCCTAGAAAAGTATGCGGAATGGTTTTATCCACCAGTTAACTTATTCGATAGTTATTAACAAATTAACCTGACAAAAAAAGGGGGTTCAATCTTCCGTTCATCTAAAGGAACAATACGTCGTTGGAAAAATGCACTTCCATCGATATTAAAATGAGCATATTGGTAATGATTTTGTTTTCAAGTTTCCAATGAAATGTAGAATGAGATATCCCTTTAACGAAAGCCATCAAAAATATTTCGCTTCATGGAGACTCTTTATAACAAGTATACTTCAACAAGATTTCAGCATTCAGGTGTTCATATATCTCATAATCTGCTATTTTTAGAGTGTTGATGTTAACAAAAAAATCAAAAATCGAAAATGGAAACTAAAATATTTTTTGATTATTTCTTCACGATGTTAATGTTATACCATTCAAAAATACTATTGGAAATTTTATCTTCTTAAAGAATCTGTTTGAAAAATCCGCCGAACATTAACAGTTTTCAAGTTATTTACGGAAGTTTAAATCCTTTTTTTTTGACAGTTTGATTTGTTAGTAACTATCGAATTAGTTCTGCTAAATGAAACCTGGCCGAACAGTTTTATAGGCGTCATTTCGAATTGAATGAGCCCTAGATCACATTTTTAGGACCACTATCAAGAGATTTCTTGATTTTCAACTCGTGACCTAGACTATAATTAATGATTATGGACGTCTATGGAAGACAATTAAAAAAAAAACAAATCGGGCCAACATACAGTTTTTAGCTTCGAATGAATCAATCAGCGGTTTTTGTATGGAGAGAGAACAGAATAAAGAGGTTTGATATAATTTTAAGAAGTCAATTCGGTATCAAAACTCTGGTTGCAGAATAATCAGAAAAAAACATGTCTACATGTCAATGAAAATTACTCCAGAAAATACATCGTCCAATATCTATTTCTACAACAGGTAAACTACCTAAACTCAAATATCTCACCTGCAATTTTTCCAGAGGTAAATCGATTATCTGGAAAGGATTTTTCAAATAGTTTGCAAGCTTCAGGTAACTGTATAGTGAAAATTTCGAGACACTTTCCTTTCTAGAAAATAGAAATAATTATATAAAAAGCCATTAATTCAAAAGACGAAGATACAATTTTAAGCGAAATACAAATAATATTTCATCAATCATCACTGAACTGGATAATTCATAATAAATGAATAAGATTATAATAAACTGTTAGGTTTCCCATGGGTTTCTCAATAAATGACATGCGGTATAACGAAAATAACGAGTTTATTCACTAATTACTAAATTACATAACACACATAACTATTATATTACTATATAACTATCGCTGATAATCCTTAGTTCACAGTCTTTGTTTTATTTTTTCATCAGGCTTGAACCTATCAATGGATCATTCCTGGACATTTTACGGCCCGGTATAAGGAGCTTCAATATATTTTCTCAACGTATTCATTGTTTCTCTGAGGTTGAAAAGGTATTATTGATGAGTTGGTGAGGGATTTGAGTTGGGAATTTTAAATTCTCTAGAATTCGCATTGTTGTTTCATATTCCATCTGTGCACTAGAAGAATCCAAATTTTCTTTAACAGCTACCCAGGCCTAGTAAAATTGTTGGCAGAGCTTTGGTCCGCTTTTCATTGATGTGGAATTTCGAAGCTGCTTTCATCAAACGATGGAACCTTTCAATCATTCCATTTGCGCAAGGGTGATAGGCAGTGGTGTGAATGTGTTGTATCCCCAACAAATTTGAAAATTCTCGAAATAAGCAGGTTCCAATTGTCGACCTTGATATGTGGTTATTCTCGATGTCAAAGTTTGAACGAAATAGAAAATCCGAACACAGTCCACAATGAAGACATACAACCTAAACAATACAAAATACACAACCTGTATCAAACATTATATCTTATGTCCCTCGTTTGTCTGAAAAGATAAAACGGATCCGAAAAATGGTATAATGTTAGAATAAATTCAAAACAACAAATACTTTACGGTCAATACTGACACATACCAAACCAAATAACGCAACGGAAAACACAATTGTATTTATCAAATTCCTTGTTCGTGCGGTGAAAAATATATCGGTGAAACGTCTCGACCATTGGAAGTGCAAAAGAGTGAACACAAGATGTACATCAGGAACAGGCAGATAGGTGGTTCTAAATTATCAGAACACATTCTTTCTGCCGATGGAGATCACACAGTAGAATGGAACGACACTAAAATTTTGACAAAAGGGACCAAATGCAGGAAACGAAAATTAAATGAATCTGCTCTCATCACGTTGTCTGGTGAAAAATGCATATATATGAGTTCTTTTGATATGGATCGCGGGTGGCTGCCCTCCTGAAGGACAAAATGTTATATCAGATTTGAAATATTTGACAAATGTCAATTAGGAAGACTGTCAACAAGAGATATTTGCATTTGAACAGGAATTTGCGAATAAGTTTTGAAAACGGAAGCGGATTTACGTTAACGAGAAGTATTTTCACATATATATTAGTTCTTATTATTTTTTTGATAGTTAAATTTGACTTATACTACGAGAAGTTGCTGACTAGTTTGACTTGTTCTATCTAAAAAAAGGAACTGTTTTTCAATAGACGCAGCAACTTTTCGGGGTAGATTAAAAATCTGCCCATTCTACACTTGTATAGATTACAATATCAATTCTTATTTTTTCAGACTGTGATAGGTTAAAAACCCAGAAAACTACAGAACAAATATTGATCCACCACAAAACAATGACGTTCAAACAATGAAAAAACATGAACACGTTCAGGTACATTCCTAACAACTCTCCACAACATAAAATGCAGCACTGCAATTTCTCGTCCTAAGGCTGATAAAATTTGAATTAAAGAAAGATATGCGCGACAATGAAAAGAGAGAGATCAGGTACGTAGCTGAAGTGAGTGGTTTTATACCAGAGATAGTTGATAAGATAATTCGAAAATATAAAGTTAGGAAAAATTTTATAGCAATCCAATATGAACTCAGTACAATTGAAGACCAGATGTTTCGATATGATAAATATGGAAGTTGCAAATAAAACTTCTCATAGATCACAAAAGCTTCTTGGTAAACCAGAAGATGATTTAGAAAACAGAGAAAAGTTAAAATTTACGAAATCAGTTGTCAAGATTACAACAATAAATACATTCGCCAGAGCCGACGAGCTCTAGAAACCCGTTTCAAGAAGAAGAATTACGAATACACGAGATACGCAAGGGTAGAAAAGTCCAATGTCGCCCAACATGCTCTGGACAATTATCATAGAATTGGTGAAAGCAATCTGATACTGATCAAAGAAGAAGAAATAGTAAAAATTGTGACAAAGGGCTTATCGCATTTAGCTCGCTCTTTAGTTTATTGTTGAGGTATCAATATGAAAAATTAGCAGTAAAGAATCTTTACAGGTAGTTTTGGTACTATCTTAGACTGTGAGTATATAAATAGCTCTATAGTCTTTAGAATTCGTATCAGTTTTTTTTACTGAAGATGCCAACCTTATTAGGAAAAAGCGCGTAGTGTGCAAATAGTATCAGTTTGATGTTAGGGTAATTGGTCTCTGCAAAAAGATTTGGTCTTAGACTTATACTTTCATGAAGAACTTGCAATAATAATATATTAATATAAAAAAGTGAGAGAACTCTTCTTCTAGTTGATAAACAATATTTATGAACGATTGTTGTTCATGTTATGATTTTTGGCTATGTATAAAATAGATGTATTTTGAATGTGACTTCTGATTTCGACGTAGAATGAAAGAGTTCACAAAAAGCTATATTTCTTGGTTTGTGTCGACTTCAAATTAGGAAAAAACGAAAAAAATTCCAAGACTGACTAGTCTGAACATTGGTCGTTCGAGCAAAGGGGGAAAAACATTGGATAGAACTGTCCTCGCCAAGAACAAGTGAAAGAAAAACAAAGGAAATTCCCCCCGAAAGATATTCCTTCACCGACATACCTGAAGGCCTGGAACAAACCACGATGCCACTGAGAATTAGGTATATTTCGCTCTTTGGATACCAACTACGGAAGCATCTCAAATATTGATTCCAAAGCAACATCTCCGAGCTCCAGACAAATACCTTTGAAAATAGAGTTGGACAAAATTAGAAAACTGGTCGAAACAGACAGAAGAAAAGCTGAAATGACAATGAAAGAAGGCATGTTTCATGAAAATTCAACTAGCAAATCTTCTATATATGAAGCTGAAAGTATCTTCAATTTGGAGGAATGTCTGTCCAAGAAAAACTGGATAACTGAAAACCTGATTAATTGAGCGAGAGCCCAAACGTAACAACGACAAACAATTTTATAACGATGGCCTCTGAGTTTTCGGTAGAACCGACAATGCTAAGTACAATTTACCACTCGTTAAGAGATAATATACCAGGCCCTCAAAGTTGCTTGAAAGGAAGGGCGAAGGATGCCGTACACCCGCTTCTTATTTCACCAAAAAATGTTGACAAAAATTATAAAAACATTGAAAATCACCTTCGGAAGACATGAATTCATTATTTCAAATCTTATTGACAAAGTTCGAGGTGCAAAATCTCCAAAAAAACGTACTTACCTTTTTCAAACATTTTCAAAAATTCTGTACCACCCTGAAACTTTTGAATAATATGAATCCAACCATGCTGAATGAAATTGTGATGAAAGTACCACCGTTTTTAGAACTGAGATGAGCGGAAGAATCGTCAAAGGAAACAGACATTTCTTTGAAACCATTCTCTATTTGGATGAAAAACGCGTCGAGTGCAAATAATATCAGTTTGGTGTCAGGGTAATTGATCTCTAGAAAAAGTTTCAGTTACCAGAATGTCAACTTCAAGGATTTGTTACGCCATTCACCATCAAAAGAAGGATACTTATTTAGTAATATATTTTCCTAGTCTATATTTCTATTCTCTGACAAATAATCCGCTCCTGGCAACCTCTAGATGGGAACATTTGCAGAATAATACATTACGCAAGTAAACTTCCACCAACTAGTTGTAAAACAGCATCAGCTGACACTTCGCCCATTCACCTATGTCACACAATATAATTATGTATAAGCTTATATTTTTTGCAGATGAATAAAGACGATTTATTATTATTAGTTATGATAATTATTATATAAATTAGAGTTGACGCAGATGATTGTGTGCCTAACTGATGATCGAGAAGTCGTGGGTTCGATCCTCAAACGGGGCAGACATTTTTCTTTGTCGTATTGGGGAATGACTCGGCCACATTTTAGTAACAAGGCCTATTTGCCGAAGGACTTCGATGGCGTTTGGAAAGGAATTACCATAAATAGCATTTATTACTACTGGGAGGTAGTGTTTGATAAATTTTAAAAATTATAAAACAAGATGTCGCCCACTCCCCCTCACTACCGAATGAATCTGAAAAGTTTTTTTGATTGAAGAATCGCCCTATGAAATTTATATATTTCTAGTCATGTGTCGAAATAAACAATGAAACCAACATTATACTGATAACTACCCATGGGCTATTTTCACGATTACTTTCTTACCAAATATACCTCGAACATTGATGAATAGCTCATAATTTTACTGCAACTTCCTCAAGAACGTTATTTAAGGCAACAGACCCCCGCCTTGGGCGTCGGGCCGTTGCCAAATAACATGATTTCGAAAATTGATGAATTTATTTCGTTTATTAACAATTTCGCCAGTTTTTCGGGCTGAGGACCGTGTACTGAAATTTTGAATTCCGGAGCTTCCGGCTACATATGCGGCAGCCATCTTCAGCGGCGTGGTCGTAGTTCGACTCTACTATGACTGATGTCACAACATCAAAATTCCAGTACACGGTCCTCAAGCCCGAAAAACTTGCGAAACACCAACACCGGCCGTGAAAGCCTACATTCTTTCATAATGTACTTAGGACACTTCAGCTGAAAATGATTCACAACTATCGAAAATTGAACGATTGGATAAAAAACAATCACTATGCATAGCTGGGCACCGTTAATCAACTAATTAACTTCGTTAATCGTTAATCCGCTACAAAAAAATTTAGCTTCGTTAAACTTTAAAGCGTTACAATTCGGAAGAATTAACGCAAGTTAACGTTAATCGTTAATCCGTTAATATCTGTTCAAACCTAACCGCCGTTGTCATATGTCGAAAGTATTTTTCATACTTTCGAACATGAATGCCTCTGTTATGGTAGTTCCTTACACCATAGGTAGTTCTCTGTCTGTTTTGAACTTGAAACTAGCATGTGTCCTGAAATTAGGCACTGATTACAAGTTTTTCAGGAAACCGCTGTAAAAAAATCGGTTAGTAGCGGTGAGTAGTGGTTACTATTGGACCATACCCTAAGCACCTGCGCCAAGTAATGTAATGATCAAACGTCAAATGAAAGAAATCTCCTCGCAGTTTTCTTTCTCACTCGCACGCCTCGGCAAAATATATCTAGTTTTGTTTTTGTTTCACTCGTTCCCCGTCACTTGACGTGGGAAACTATTCGGCATTGGATTAACGATTAACGGACTTCTGCATATTAACGAAAGTTAACGTATCCGTTAACCTTTTTAAAAGTTAACTTAAAAGTTAATCCGTTAATCAAAATGTTAATTTAAATAATTAACGATTAACGAGTTAATGCCCAGCTATGTCACTATGTATACCGAAGTTTCTTTCTAACAACTAAATACTTATAGTTGAATATCTACACTTTAGCACAAAAAAAATCTCGCAAACAGTTGCAAGCAATCGAAGTTGTCAAAATATTGCACAAAGTCAAATGAATTTGTATATGTTCAAAATAAAAACAACTAGTGACTGTCCGTTAGTCATCAGACCCCGCTGATCATATCACTGGATATCTTTGCATTGTGGCATTTCGCTCCCAGTTCGAAACCACTCCTCACAGTTGTAACGTCTGTGAGGGCACTGGCAATCAGTTCTATATACGAATACTAGTGACTAATTACTCTACCTTAGTGGTGTTTTGAAGAATATCTTCTGGGGGGCACTCCATTATAACGGTGTATTTGAACGTTTTAGAGTTTTCTGAAAATGAAAAAATGTTCCTTGAAACATTTGGGGATAACCCGCAGGTATAATGAGATATCGAATGAAAGTAACACGGTGTCCAGCTATTCGACAAATTCAATAATTTTTGATTGGAGAAAAATGAAATCAAACTTGGCATGAATCGAATTAGGAATTGTAAGGTTTGAATAACTGTCTTATTGCAATTGTAGACAGGCAACTAGGAGAATTACAAAGTGGTTTCAGAAAAGGCAGAAGTACTCAAGATCACGTGTTTACCCTGAGACAGATAATACAGAAGAAATATTCACAAAACCAGAAAGTGTATTTGGGTTTGTGACTGATCTCAATTGGGGAGTAGCATTAGATGTATATATAATATTACCAGAAACTATGTGACAAAAGATAATCGACAATCTCGTACACAATTTATAACAACCACGTAATGAAAGGAACAGTATCAAAAGTGAAGAACACATGAAAATCTACAACCATTTACTATATCCGAGTGTATATTCGCGGACGATTTAGTAGTATTTGCAAAAAAAGGAGAACTAAAAGATAACTTTATGATGTGGAAAGAGTCGCTGCAGAAGAGAAGTATGTATATAAAAATAAAGACAATAATCAAGGTGATAAGAAATGACGATGAGAGTTTAAATATGGAAATAAAAGGATTATTGATCAAGTAAACATTTACGAGTACCTAAATGTGCAAATACAAAAAAAAGGTTAACAGGAGGCAGAAATAAATGAAAGGATAAGAGCAGCAAACAAAGTGTATTATGCGTTGGATAACAAATTTCTAGGGAGTAAGGAAGTATAAGAAGAAACCAAGATGAGAAAATGAAAAACGATCAACTGTCCAATTTTAAACGGTAAAGAAAGCTGGTTACTTACATATGCAAATAAGAATGGATTACAGGCAACTGAAATGGAGTATCTACTAGAGTTAAAGGAATCATTAGAAGAGATCTAGTAAGAAATGAAATAGTACAGGAACTATTGGAAGTAGAGACATCAGTGTCAAAAATTCAGAAACAAAAGCTGAAATGGTTTGGATATCTTACAAGAATGGAGACGAACCGACCAGTGATACAGGTCTGACAAGAGAAGACGATGAAGAAAAGATGGAGAAAAAGACCAAAAATAAATAACATGTGACATTTCAGTGGCCAGACATTCTGAAGGAAAAAACAAATTATGTGGAATGAAGCAAGAGTAAAAGCAATAAACAAAAAAGAATGAGCAAAATGCATACATGAATAACATGATTAGGGACAACCCCCACACCCAAAGGTTAACAACAGGGAAATGATTATACTATATAAATACCTGTGAGAGAAAAGATTTTCAAACATTCATTGGACGTTATATTTTAAATCAATATCAATCCAACACCAAACTATATTTTGATGGGAATCACTACCAACTATGATTTATTTTCAATTTCTGGATAGCTGGACATTTTTTACCAACAAATTCATTCAAATCAGAAGCTCCTCAATTCTTACCACAGGGTTTGACCAGAGAAAACATCAAGGCAACGCTCTTGTCAGAATCATTGAAAAATATTTGAGGACATGCTGGAGATGAGACCTGAAAATCAAAAAGTCATCACTGGTTGTCGGATTGTTTCAGAATGGTATATTATTACATTGAGATTCAAACTGCTAATGCTGAATCGAAAACCAGTTTGATGATTCACAACTGAACAATTCTCCAAATTATTCTGCTTAACACTGTTGTGGGCAATTGAATCTTTTCTATCTTTTTCTCCTTCTGTTTTCTGTTCATGAACCACATCTAGTGTCTTCGCTCTGATCGAGTTTTCTTTTTCTTTCTCTACAGTATGTTTTGATGGAAACGTTTCTATTGAGTACCCAGGGTCGTTATTCATCTTTTGTTTATCTTTTTCTTCGTCTACAGTATGTTTTGATGGAAACGTTTCTATTGAGTACCCAGGGTCGTTATTCATCTTGTCTTTATACAAAGATACAATCAGATTCTGAAAAATAATATTGGACAAATACCTAAATTTTTCAAACTACGCTTGGATTTCCTCACGTGGAGAAAATAATCCAATTATATTAATTTCGATATAGGTAATGACAAATAATTATCATCTTTTATATGTTAATCATTACATTAGCAATTATTCACACCAACACACTTTCCTGAAGATCACTCATACAAAAATTTTTCAGTAACGAAGCACTTCGTTTCAAGGACTTGTATCAATAATCTATAAATATATATAGGAATTGGGACAAAATTACCAATAATCACCCGATATTTCCACTGATATAAAATAATAATAGTTGCCGCTTACCTCTTGTGCACACGCTTGATGGGTTTTCAAGTGGAACAGCAGAGTACAATTTTCCAGACCTTTGAATTCGTAATGATCATTATTTTCAATTTTATCACAAACTAGCTCAAATAATGCTTTATTGAACTGATTATTATCAATACAAGTTCGGTTCAAAGTGAATTCTAAATGGGTTTTATTTCCATAACTCACAAGTGATTTCTCTACAGGAACATAGATACAATCTGAAAAAGGTCATGAAAATGGATTAGTCTTGAATAACTTGCGCAGGCTGAATCGGCTTGCGTATGAAAACAAACTGGAAATAAGGGAAGTACGTACATTTCGATGACCGTCATAGTCAGATAAACTGATACTTTTTTGACATAATGCTTTCACAATACCTAATGCAAATTTACTCATCAACACTAAAATAATTCATATTTTCGAATATCTGATAATTCAATGACAATTTGGCTAGGGTGTACGTCGAAATTAGCCCAATCCTCTTATGATGTGCAGCATTTTTGGAATTGTATGAGCTGTTGACTATTTTTAAGACAACTGATGAAAAAATTATATTATTCGTTCTATCTTTTCATTCGGCCTTGCAGATCGCTTTCGAATCTAAGACCTGCTTTTCATAAGCTTTGATGCATTAGAGGAAGCTGGTGCCATAACTGTTAGTTATACTGTCAGCGTAAAATATTGCAGTAAGAATTTCACGTAAATGAACCATAACCAAGATTACCTATTATCGATGTAAAACGTGTTTACAGTCCCGAGTATTCTTGCAGGCAATATCCGATTATGCAATACAAATAATACATATCATTGTGTGCAAGAGTTGAGGTTTTATATGGAGTTTTTAGTAGAGTGTTGGATGTTTTGGTCCAAGTGTTTTGTAAGGGAGCCAATGCATTAGTTGTATTTTGTAGTGAACTTATTAAAAATACTTTAGTTTCGTGCGGAGTATTATTTAGATTAACGAACCCCGAAATATCGCAACAATTCTTTGTTAATCTTCTGCACATATGAAAATTCGTGCACTTCAATTTAGAATAGATAATTCAATCCATGTGTTCCTGGTGATATTTTGAAATATTTATCCAAATCTTGTAGTTTTCTCGATAAAGTCTTCATTTTTTGGGATGGACAAGGATATTTTTCTGCAAAGTTTATACAGCCTCACATTAATGTCTTGAAAAAGGACATAAAGTTTTTCAAAAGCTCGACAGTTTAATTATGATTGCTTGAATTTGGTTGAAAAATGTTCCTTGCTGGTTCGCACTTCCATAGTCTACATTATCAACTACTGAAACCTGTTGTTGTAAAGAAAAAAAAATAGAAATCAAATGAGGCAATCAAATCCAAACAAAAAAGTTCAAATGTTTTTTTTTTCGGTCAGAGAATAAAATTAAGGGTTTCATTGATTGAAATGAAAAAGAAACGATTAATGAATATGAGATATTAGAGTCAAAAAATTTAAAGAAATATGAAGTAATATGAACAAATTTCGAGAGAAAGTTTCGAGTTGAGTGAACTCACGACGATACGATCACTGGTATCCGCAATAGTCATTTGATATTTCATATTTAATATCTCGGTTTTTGTAACGATATAATTTTCTTCGATCAATCAAACCTTTAATTTCATTTACTGAATTGAAATGGCCGTTACTTGATGAAAATCCATGATAAATAAATAATATACAATTTCCTGTAAGATTTTCACATATTAGGGTTTACTAAACCGCGACACGTGCTTTACTATACAATAGCTTCCTGTATTGTTATAGGTACATGGACGATATTTTAACATGTTTCACAGGAACGAATAGGCAATTCCATTCCATCGAATCCACTATGGATATGGAAGAAAACATTGCAATCAGATTTCTGGATTTGACTAACAAAAATTAGTGATAAACATGATTTTTCAAATTTTCTGAAAACCTTTAAATACAGATATTGTAATTCAATTCATCTACCCATCAACTGGCAGCTTTTAACAGTATGATTCACAGATTGGTGAATGTGTCCTTATCAGATACAAATTTGAATTAAGAACTGACTATTATAAAACAAATCGCTATCAACAACGGTTGTAATAGTGTTTTAGCAGACACTTCATAGTCAAATCCCGAAAGAAATGTACCCAGTTAGAACGAATGATGATAAGAATTACAGAACGTTGACCTATTCAGACCAACCGAGTAAAAAAATTCTAATTTCTTGAAACAGAAAGATTTGAAGATTGCATATAAAACAAAGAAAAATTCAAGCTCTCATATCAAAAACAATAAAGATAAAAGTTCAGTATCAGATAGATCAGGAGTTTATAGATTATTGTGTGGTTTTATGTTGGTCAAACGGGAAGAACATCTGATACACGCGTAAAAGAACACAGAAATAGTTTCCGAAATGGTGAAACAAATTCCATGCACGCATCTCACCTCATTACAGAGGGACATGAGTTCAACCACGGATTTCCAAGGGAAGGGTTTCCAACCCAGTCTTCTGGAGAATTTGGAAGTCAATAAGTGTAAACAATGTTGTATAAATTCGAAATTTAAGAGTGTTAGAATTAGTTTAAAGTTTCTGCTTGAGGAAGCTATTGTATAGCGAAACACGTGTCACGGTGTAGTAAACCCTATTATGCGAAAATCTTACAGGCAACTGTATATTATTCGTTTAATTTTATTCTTTGACTAGAAGAAAAATCAAAGTCAAACTTTTTGTTTGGATTCGATTGCCTTATTTGATTTCGAGTTATCATAAGTGTTTCCTTTGCAACATGTTTCAATAGAGTTAATAATATAGACAAAGGAAGTCCAAACCGATATCCCTCAATTTATAGTTGGATGGAAGGGCAAGTTCCCAATGAGCCACTTGTGGTTTAGTTGGAAATTGAACCCTTCCTTTTGATAGAATATTTTGTGCATACGTTTCTGTAAACTTGTCCTATTAAATGAAAACTATTAATATTAATGATTTGAAGCGTTTTTCTATATATGGCCAAACTAAATATATGATAGCAATACCAAAGAAATTCTGAAGGCATTTTGAGGATTTTAACTACCCTTCTCGATAAATTGTATGAATTGAAAGAAAATAGGAAGAGGTTCTGCTTTTAATGTTTGTAAGGTTCTAATCTCGGGAAACATATTTGTTGGTGATCATTTCTACACCTGGGTAGTTCTCAGAGAACAAAAATCACCAAATCATCAAATTTACAACTGTCACGGAATTACTGTACTTGATGAAATGAGGAGTTATGGAATGTCAAGAAACTGATAACGGGGCCATCTCGAATTGTTCAAATTCTATAAAGAACGAGTTCTTAGGCGAGTTGGATGAACGAGCTGGGAACAGAGAGCAGTTTTCGTAATCAATTGATTTAATGAAAAATCTCACCTTTTTCGTCACATTTCGATTCATTATGCCTACATATATCAAATAGATACGTAGATCCAGATAAATTCAATGTCAAATCAGTATTTTTCAATGTGGTGAAATCGAACCTGAAAAAATAACACGACAATATGTTGAAGAACTGGTCGATAATTAACGAAAATCCACTAAAAACAACATACCATTTCCTGAAAGATTTTCACCATCTTTCAGGAAACTGTATAGTCTTTTAGGACTTATAGTTGGTAAGAGAATCTTCACTAGTGCGTCACCAATAACTGACGAGATAATAAAAAATATATAAATAAATAATATAAATAATAAATATAGCATCTTTTCATCTGGAAGTAAAAGACAAAACAGTTAACATTCGTGTTCAAGCTGAGAGAGGTTTTGTTTGTATGCTAACTTGCACCCAGTACATCATAACAGTGAGAGCTGTACGAACGACAGACGGAGTGAATTCAATAACATGCCACTATTGCCCAATTTATTCTGGTGCTAGTGAATTAATTATGAAGAATCTATAGATTGGAGTCGTTTATACTACACAAATAGATTGAGAATTTTTCTGGAGATCAATTACCCTAACACCAAAACTAATATAACTTTCCAGGACTTCTATATTCATTCATTAATTATTTCATTCAATTTTTCAAAATCAAACTGGATATTTAGTTTAGTGTTGAGAAATTTATTAGTCCTGTTCGGACCGAGGAAAAGCTCGGCAAGCACTACCTTAGATCATTAGATATATAACTAACCATAGTCGAACATTTCAGTAAGTAGAACTCAGATGCTATTGAAAAAGATATCTCAATCAAAAAAGTAACAAAGCTCTGTCATATTAGTGTATTCACCAAAGGCGGGTTTAGTGAACGCATAATGCACAACTCAAATAAGGGAAAATCAAATCTACCCGCTAAAAACCGCCATTTCTGATACTCTATTATTGCTTAAGATTGAGTAAAATTTTGAAATTTTTGTTTTGAAATTGTTTGAATCAGGGAAAGTCGTATTTCGTGTAAATAAATTTATTTAAAAATCGCAGAGCGCTTTCGGCTATCAAGCCATCTTCAGTGCTATACCTGCAAGTAAGTATTAGTCGAAAATTGGATTAAAGGTTAGAATTGAATTACCTACTCGTCTAGGTATTTACAGGAAGATCTTCACAATCACAAATAATCGTGAGACATTACATTGAATAAACATCAAAGTTAAAATCAGTGCCCTTTTGGGTTGACAATTGAAATTTTTCTATTAAAACATTGTTAAATGATTAAAATTTGGATTCCCAACGTGCTGCATGCTGAGCAGGAAGGGTGACAGGAAGTGAAATTTGACGTTGACTTAAGGTCCTAAATGATTCTGGAACATAATACGTCATTTGTCACAAAGTTTATGTTCCAGAATCATTCAGGACCTTAAGTCAACGTCAAATTTCACTTCCTGTCACCCTTCCTGCTCAGCATGCAGCACGTTGGGAATCCAAATTTTAATCATTTAACAATGTTTTAATAGAAAAATTTCAATTGTCAACCCAAAAGGGCACTGATTTTAACTTTGATGTTTATTCAATGTAATGTCTCACGATTATTTGTGATTGTGAAGATCTTCCTGTAAATACCTAGACGAGTAAGTAATTCAATTCTAACCTTTAATCCAATTTTCGACTAATACTTACTTGCAGGTATAGCACTGAAGATGCGAAAGCGCTCTGCAATTCTTAAATAAATTCATTTACACGAAATACGACTTTCCCTGATTTATCAGTCACGTGTATGCAGCACCAACAAATCTCACCTTAAAATTGTTTGTCCCATAATCAGCTGACGATCGTCAACCCTCAGAAGTCAAAACTTAGGCGAGCAATGGATTAACGAGGCCTTACCTTTTAACGTGCGATTACCCAGCACGGTGGCCTGGAGGGGATTTGAACCCCAGACGTGCTTACCTCTACACTACCGAGACCGCAAATTTGAGTGACCAAAGTGTTTTTTTTTCAAGTAAATGTGATTTTCCGTTATTTGAGCTTTGCATCAAATGATGCACAATTCGTTAAGTAAACCCAGATTAATTTCTCACTTCAGTTCTTATGCACTACTAGATGATGCACTTGAAAAAAAGACTCAACTGCATAACATTGTTATGAGTTTGATACAACAAATAACACTCACAAATAGTGATCATCAAAAGGATATTTGAATCGACATCCGGGCCTGGGTATGGGGCAAGCAGAAGATGTTTTCCATAAAAATTCGAAGGTGATATCAGTTTTATTCAGCAATTTTATATCTTCCTAAAAAAATAATAAAGAATGTTTGAGCGGAAAGGAAACAAGACTGACTGAACAAATAAACATTAAACTTATAGAGTAGACGTATAACTATTGTCAATTCGATTAACTACATGAAAACAAAGGTCAAATAGCTTATGTATGAGTTAAAAGTTAGCATAATCAGGAAAAGTGAAATGCGCGTCTTGCGAGCGTAATGAGTTTTATCTCCGTTTAAAGTTTATATCAAAGGTTTCAATCACGAATACAATAACTGTAATAACCGACCTAATTTTATTCAGACACAGTGTAGCTACTGAAATACTGACGAAGCTTGGCGGGAAAGTAACTTTTTATTCCTCTGCAGCAACAACAATATACATACCTCACTGTTCTCAGCATCACATTCAAATATTATGGTGCTTTTGTAATAATTTCGAAATTCTGTAGAAAAATCTCCACCGCTCGTTTGTATAACGAGCTGCCCACGATCGTTTTCATAATAATAATCCATTTGTCCAAGAGATTTGACTCTGGAAAAAGTGATGATTTTTAAATTGCGACACTCATACGTCAAGTAATATTGTAAATTTAAAAACATAAACATTTCGAGATCATCTTGGTGCCAGAAAGTTTTCAAAGTTAGAGAGATATTTGGTTAGTATATTTCAAATTTATTTTTATACACACGAATCATTCTACAAGGATTGAGAGAGAGACGAACAAATGGTGAAATTTCTTATGAGACTTCCCATACTGTAGAAATTTCTAAAAAAAATCAACACTGTGAACACGTAAAAAATGTACTCTATTAAGAATTTAATCAACTTCTGGCAGGCTGATTTATTTTTAGATTGAAAAGTAGCGAGGGCCTGATTCTCCTCAGAACACCGAAGATCAGAACATCCGTTTCAACAGAACTCTTGCCTTTTCTCCTGTTTCTGAACATTATTTGCCTCACCATGAACCGAAAAAACTCCCAAACTAGTCTTACTCTGATAATCGAGGACTACACTAGACGTATTGTATCTGCCTGAGGGTGGAGAATGAATAGTTCTAATAAATTCGGCAATTTTCATTCTCAACAACGAACTCAATATCCCCCAATATAACATTAGTAGCACCTCGTTATGTCGAAATTGTAAAGCTAGTCAATGCATTATGATGTGAGGTGACTATGGCAGGCTCTGCACCCAATTGATAGAATTCTTTATTTCACCACATTATGTAACATAATTACTGCCACGTTCGACCAAGGTCCGAGGAAAGAAGTAATTGTTGACGTGCGGCACCCGAACATAACAGAGAGGTCAGGAAAACTGACCCGACCAACAACCTGGAACCGTTTAACTTGTGGTAGCAGCAGATTCCAGAATCCCTCCCAACTGCTAGAAGAACATTGCTGTTGAAGCTGGTGACTTTGGAGTTGCTGTAGTGAACAGATCGAAGCTCTCTAGATTTCTATCTAGTCAAATGCTTAGTGAACTGTACTGAAAAAGTTATTTAACTGGGAATGGTAAATCCAAAGGATCACACTCAAGAAGGGGTAGGTCACGAGAGTATGCGAACCTTGAAAATTTCCAAAATTGAAGAGCAGGGCCCAGTCTTCATCAGTCAACAGTTTCCAGTAGAACTCGTAGCCATTTTCGAGGAATCATGTTGCCACCTCTTGGTGGTGAAAGAAAGAAGGCGAGGAACTTTCTGGAGAAAGAAGGCGAGTTATTCGTGGAACGTAATATTACAGGCAGAACGAACCTCGTCCAATATCGAATCAATACTTGTGATGCTTCTCTCATTCGACAGCCACCAAGGCGAGTGCCTTTCAGTCACGGCCACCACGATGGAAATGTTAGAATAGGGGTACTAGAGGAATCCAGTAATCCTTCCCAAGATTCTGTGGACTACAAAAAAGTCAACGATGTCATCAAAAAAGGCAGCTACCCGTCACCCAGAATAGACGACGCAAAGATGTACTTGCTAACTGTACATGGTCTCAACACTGGACCAGAAGAGTGGGTATAGGCAGGTGGCGATCCACCCCGACGATAAGAAGGAATCGGCGTTTTCCACCGCCAATGGACTCTACTAGTTTCGAGTTATGGCATTCGAACTCTCCAATGTTCCTGCCTGCTTTGAATGATGGATGGATATAGTTCTAGGGGGGCAAATGGAAGACAGCGTGGCCCACCACAACGACATTCTTATACTAGGAAAAATTTTTGACAAACATTTGTCAGATTTGGAAGACGTGTTTAGCTAGATGAGGAATGCCAACCTGCAGCTGAAATGTATCTTCTTCCTACCTGATGTCCACTCCATAGGGCTTGTGGTGACCTCGAAAGGCAGCTCTCCACCCTCAGTCGGATGGAGTTGTCGAGAGACACAATCGAATGATCAAAAATTACTTGCCAATGGTAGTCTCCCTAGCAATAAGCTTCAAAGAGGGATATGCAGTCCGGTTATATGAGCCACGGCAAAAAAAAAGATTTTGTTCCAAGTTACAGCGGCCTTGGAAAGGACGACCTGGTCTACCGGGTCAAACGGTCGCCTCGAAGCAAGCCGAAAATTGTCCATATCGCAAGACAGAGCCCCTACAATGGACGTAACTCCCCAATATAGAATAATTAAATGAATGTTGTTCGGGAGAAACAACTTCAGGAAAGGGGCTAGTGTTACGAATTCGACGATCAACAAGGATATTGTGAAACGATGAAACCCTTTCTCCATGCCATGACTTCCTCCAGCCTATGCAAGTAATTCGGAGCCACGCCCATCGACCGTTACCACGATTTATTGCGAATGTTCGAGAAACATACCGACCGCATTCGCTTACACACGGAAAGTTATCACGAAGGTTTGAGAAACGTCGATGCTCGTTCGAGGAAGGAATATTCTAGAATAATGAATCTATGAAAGCAGGCACAGTTGAGTCTGTTGGAATACAGTTGTTTCATTTTGTCATACCAATTGTCGCTTACTTTCGAACCCAGAGTAAGAAAGTAACAACATATATTTCATGTTTTCCGTCGCATCTTGAAAGAATTCGATGTGAAAAAAAGTATTGTTTTGTGAAAAACATTAGAATGTGAATGCGACTCTAAAAGGAATCATATGTACTCACTATTGCCTATTGAATGAAAGGGCTTGATGCACTTATTCGTGCCTACTTAATTTATACACATAACATGGTAAATTGCGACGAGGAAAATGGTTGAAGCGGCAGTTTCATGTTGGCTTCAGGTTTATCAAATGACTGAATGCAAAAATGCAGTAGTTAGGTCAGTGTCGACTATGAGCAAATGGTTAGTTAGAGTATGGGACACATTCGTGGGTTTTTTCCAAAAATTTCGGATTGGGCGATTTTTAATTCGTAGTTAGGAAAATTATTTCACGGCAAAGTGAAACGACAAGTGAAGCAAAGAAGAGAGCGCTTTTGTTAAATGCGTTAACTGAGAAAGCTTATGAGCTGATTTATAACCTGTCGTTACGTAGTTTACCAGAAGCATTGGGTCATAATGTACTGAAAACTCTAATGGACACCCATTTCAAAAAAGGCGAATCTTCATTTTCATGTCGTTACAAATTTTATTGTTCGAGGAAGCTACCTCAAGAAAGTACATCCGAATGGGGCGCGACGTACGCAGTTTAGCTGGAAATTTTGACTACGATGCCAGAGTTTTAGACTGGGTCATGGTACTGTCGTGGTAATGATTTATCGCATAACCATCAGCCAAGTGGAACTGTTTGTAGAAAAATGAATAAACAAAAAAGTAACTCGTATCGAATATTCAATTATTTGATTAGTTCATGTAGGATTGAGGTTTATTTATGTAATTTGTGTAATGAGAAAGGGCATTTTGGCCCTGTGTGACTTTCAGAAAATGAAAATTGTGCAGGTTGGACAAGAAAAAAATATCAAAATTATTTGGAAGCTGACAATGAATTTTTGTTTTTTCCATCTATGGCTATTCGATAAACTTCATTTTATCAAAATCCTCATTGATGCCCTTATATATTTTTTCAGTTAGAATCAGAAGCTAGCATTTTAAGATATTTGAAAAGAATTTTATGAAGCGAATTTTTAAACCATTTTTACAACGGAAATACGGAAAAACCATTGGGCATATGTAGACTAAAACTTTTTTACAATATATCCAGCTTTTAGGACCGGATATCAATTTTTCGCCTGTAAACATTTCCAGTACTCACTTCAGAATGGAACAATTGGTTAATGAATGTGAATGAGTTTTCTCTCCAAGATTAGGCAAATTTAATAAGGGTGTTGTTTCTATTGAATTGAAAAATTGTATTTCCTAGAAATATTTCGGGGCTAGGCCATTTTGTTATGGTCTCAGAGATAAAGTAGATCGTGAGCTTGATAGTGTTATATATATATATATTTTTCCGTTCGATAATAAATGACACTCGGTTATAACGAAAACAACTCCTCACTCACTGACCGACTGCCTCTGTCACGCATCATATATAAGTCCGTTGGAAAACTTACGATATTCTGGAACATAGTCATGATTTGATTGAAACGATCCGGTGTTTACCCAAAAACTTCGAGACTGTTTTCAGGGTTTTCTAGTATAAGGAGAGTTCGTGAACAAAGTAGGTTTACTTGCAATTTATTGGTTCTCGTAACACTACCCCCTCTCCTAAGGTTGTTCGCCACGAAAAAACTCTAAATGGGAACGTCACGATCTTTGAAAGGACTCAAGGTCTACTACACCACTCCAACTAAATGAAGGTTCAAGGTAGGCTCAATCGCTAAGGAACAACAGATCTGATCGGCAAAACCATAGCAAAAAAACTTAGCTTAGATAAACCACAATTGAAGCAAATCGATGCAATTGGCCTTTATTCGTTCTACGTGGATAACCTTGGGCTTGCCCCTCGGGGATAACTGAATCCTGTATACAGGGTTGTTGATCTTTTTGGTTACCAAGTTCGGTACTTGCCACGACCTCTGCAATTTGTGACATAAACCTTTCCACAGTTAGGGGTAAAGCCACACTACGTCGCCCTTCATGAAGTTTACTGGGACAGACACCTTATCGAGCTTAACCTTCATTTTATTTCTGGAGCTTCGGCCTGGATCTGGAAATTCGTGGACAACTTTTAATTTATCTTTAAGTTCATCAACGTACTCAGGGAGGGATACTTCATCTTCGCCGTTAGTCCTACCAAGGAGTACGTCGACAGGGAGCTTCATTTCCCTACCAGTTGGTAACATAGATGGCGTGTAGCCAATCGCTTCGTGCTGAAAACATCGATACGCCAACAGAAGGAGAGGCACCAATTTAATCCAGTCTCGTTGAATTTCTGAGACAAACATCATAAGGTAGTTGGTGACGGTGCGACTGTGCCTATCGACCAGACTGCGGATGAAAAGCCGTGGTGTGGTTTTTTCACTTTTTTTCCTAGAAGTGTCATTATCTCTTTGCAGGCATCCGACTCTAAGTTGCGATCCTGATCGGAGTATAGTTCTGGAGGCACTCCTTGCCTTGGGTGAAAATTCTCCAGAAGAGCTCCCGTCACGCTTATCTTCACCGATAAACCACTCGCTAAAAACCAACTATATCGATACGTGGACACAATTTGTTAATTTCCACTCTTATATAAGTAGTTTTCCGTCCGCTGAAAAATTCGCAATATTCTGGAACATGGTCATGATTCATGTGGGAAAATCTGGTGTTTACCCATAAACTTCGAGACTAATGTTTCCAGGTTTTTCTAGAATAGGGAGAGTTCGTGAACAAGGTGCAATTTATTGACTCGTAACAATAGGTTAATAGAATTATGAATCTTGAAACATCTGGATTATTCACCCTGGGCATCCCTTATTGTTCTTGTAATTAAAGAGATGGATCTGTACATATTTGTGGAGATTTCAAATTTTTTTATAGAAATGATCAGTTTCCTCCTGCCAAGAATCGAAGATTTATTTGCTTGATTATAGGGAGGTGCAATTTTCTCCAAATTATATTTATCAGAGGTTCACTTGCAATCATATCAACTCACTAAGGATTGTTTCAGTATAAAGGTTATTGTTCGGAGTGGTGTGCGCAAATTTCGGAAAATAATAATGGAATCCTTGTTATATGATATCGAAAGTGCGATTTGAAAAAAGTTCTGATTCATGTGGGTTGAAAGTTAGTAACGAAAAATGTAGTTTCAATCAGGTTGAAGTCCAGTATTTGGGTTAAATCAGAAACAAAGATGGTTTGCACACTACCCAAGACAAAATTCTTGCTATAAAAAATGCACCCATTCCTGATAACGATAATCACCTTAAATCAATGCTCGGTTATTAATTACTATGGAAAATTTGTTCCAAGTGTTCTACATCCCCTTCATCAATTATCGAAAAAGAATACTGAAATCATTTGGAGTGAAGATTCTGATCATGTCAAAGAATTTTGTATCAGCAGATGTGTTCATCACAATACCAAATTACAAATTAAACTAACTACAGACGCCATTCTTACGTTATAATAATGATTCATATTTCTCCTTATAGAGGATAAATCTATTAGCGTAATCTATTCGTAATTTTACTGACGCAGACGGATATATAGTCAGATTCAAAGAGGACTGAGTATAATATATGGTCTTTGCAAATTTAATCAATATATGTACTTTTAATCCTAATTCCGAAAAATTGAATTGAAAACATTGATGGCGAATGGAAATCAGTTGATGTTAACAATTGTCACTATTTACTGAAAACGAAATTGTTTACAGATAATGATTGATTTTGTTGAATGCGGTTTGCCAAGGCACGCAAAATAAAAAGTGGAATTCTCCAAGTTTCACCCAATTACAAAAGAGAACTATAGAAGATAATATTTTGCTTTGGAATCATCGAATCGTAATTCCAGAATCCTTAAGAACACGCATTCCGTCACAACTCCATTCTTCACATCACGGTGTGATAAAAAATAAAAAATATTGCTCGTGCACATTTTTTTGGCCAAATATCAATTTCGATATTGAGAATATTGCAAAATCTTGCGGAAAATTGTGTGGTGAATAAAACAAGTTTGTGCCTGTCTCCGTTGAGTGAGAAGATATAAATCAGAAACATCAGTATGTGTTCGTGACTAATCATGAGTTATATGTACTAGTGCATATTGAATGAAAAAGAGCTGGCCATGCACATATATTAATATATAAAATTGTAATTTTTCGATTTCCATAGTCAATAATAGTGTCCCGTTTTGAATAAAAATAATGAATCTAGAGTTGTTCATTCTTTCCGTATCCAGGCTCAAATATAGGGTATCCTATTTATAAAAATGACTTGAGCATGACCTTGAATGTCACAGTCAATGCCAAATCCATCATCACTACTGGAAAGCCAGCAAAAAATCCCAACAAAAGTGTTTAAATATTTTTCATCAACGATAGTTTATATTGTTATAATGACGCCCGCCACCTAACTTCTAATACACCCTATTGGCGGGGGTTTCTGGGTTCCTTAGTAGGTCAGGAAATGGTTTCTGGAGATTGAGCCCAGGGAGACTTTTGATTGACATGGTGAAAACTACCTTTATACAAAATTTCAGCAAAATTATCTGAAAGCCATTTTCCACAAGGAAATTGCGGGGTCCCTCAACAACAACAGTGGATTCAGTTCATTTCAAAAATTTCCAATTGAGCTCTGTGATAAATACGCCTAGCTTCGGCGAAAATTAAAACTGATTTTATTTTTCCTTCCAGAAGTCAAGTCTTGAACAGAGGGAAACCATTGTTGAAATAGATACATTTTAGTAATGACTCAGAAACGGCAGGTCCGATTTTTAAAAGGAAACAGTGTCCAGTGTTGGATATAGAATTGAATGAGAATCGTAGACAAAAAAATGCAGTATTTTGTGTTAAATATGGATAAGTATCGGCCAGTTTAATTTTATCTATTTTATCATTTTATACTTTATTTGCTCGAAAACCAAGCTGAAAGAATTGATACTCGATATAGGTCTAGCCAATAAGGTGGCATAATCAAAAAACATATCGAAACTAAACTTTCACTATCGTTATCTTATCGATATCTACGATCGTGGAAGTTTTTATTGCATAACAGACGTTGCATATTGTATTGAACAATCATCACATCTCATCACTCACCTACGCCGAACATCATATTCCGTTAAATTCTTAATAGCAACCATCATATTTTTTTTACAAGGAGCATCATCATCAATGACAGGTCCACCAATGTTCAACATATATTCGATTTCTCCAACTTTCACGGTATGCTTTCCGTTTTCTCTGAACAAATTACTCAAATTGAATATATTACTTGGAGTTTCGAAAGTAGTACTCGAGTTAACGGGAAGAATCGTTTGGCAGCTTTCTTTATTCTGAAAAAAAAGAAAAGCAAAAATTATCAGGCTCATAATGTTGAAACACTCTGCACCTTGAATTTGTTATGAATGATAACAAAAATTCACAATAAATTAACGTTTTATCAGCAGGTATCAATCACAAAATGATAATTGAAATGCATTCAAAAACATTAAAAAATATTCGCCTCTTTGATCTTTTCGCAGGCCGGCAAATTTTTAACAGGTGTATGCTTCCACATTTAACCAAGTTAAATGTAGAACATTTAAATTGTTCATAATTTCCACATGTTACCTTTGTCAATTGAGAAATTGTTAACTATTTTTCTCTGGAAAGTTATGGAGCCCTATGGACATCTGAAATCACATGCAGATCACACCAGGTGAAAAATTGGAATACAAATAGTTTTAAGATATGAACTATCACAAAATCATCTAATACCATTTCATCAACTATTAGAAAGTTGAACTTGAAAAAATAACTCTCTTGAAAGATTTTGGTTTAGAACTATGGACTAAGAGATAGCTGCATGGGAAATGAAGTATAAGGTACATGGAGGATTCATTTTCATGGGAACGATCCATTACTGTTTCTAGAGCACGAATCAACATACTGACAATTCAGACGGGGAGGATTGAACCCGTGGTAGGTGCTGAGACAGGTCAAATTGCCTTTTTTTGGCATGAAAACACTCTACTACCAAGCCAATTATTTTTCAGAAAAGGTTTATACCTCATTTTGCTACAAAAACTTTCTGTTTCGATATAGGTGTACGTGGTACTGATATTTTTTTTGAATACCGTTGGGTACAATAATTTTTAAAAGATGAAAAAAATTGATCGCCTTTTCTAAATTCGTTTTTGGAATATTTCAATGAAACTTCATGAAAAGGGGTCTCAAGACATGCTGAACCTGAACGTGAAAAATGTTTCCATTCGGATATAATTCAAGCGTTAAACTGCAAAATTCGATCTCTTTGAGCACTCAGCACAGCTTTAATCCCCCAGTATGAACTGACAGAACGTTGATTTAACTCAACTGAAGTAATGGATTCTTCCCAGAAATGTATCTTTTTTGTACCTTAGCTATCTCTTCCTCAATATGGTTCGATTCAATGGAAGTATGCAGCAATCTGTATACGAATCACTCGTCCTATCTGTCACACTTCAACTAATGCAATATAGTATATATATATATATATATATATATATATATATAAAGAGGAAGTGTTATTTGCTATGAAGCAAGATGAATCAGGGTGTAACACTGTAAGGAAATGCTGTCCTTATAGTGTTACACCCTAGGTGGTTCCACTTATGTGTCGCTTGCCGTAAAGGCACGATTCATTTCAAATCCTCTGGATATCTATCACAGTTTGTCTTCGATACGAGGACCATGCCAACCCACAGCTGATGAAGGCCAAAGCCAGAAATAGCTAGCTATCTTGTGGTGGTGCATTATCGACGAGCTGATGACGGATTTGCCATACTTTAATTGTTCGAAACATACCAACCAATAAAACAAATTCATCTCGCCATCAATTACAACACATCTTCTGTGCAAGAAGCAGTTTTCTTCAGAATACATGGCGTCACATATCCTTAAACCACTTACATTATATGATACAGTTCAAAAGAATGCATTCTTTTCTGTAGTTTACCTGGAATTTTCAGAGAAATAGGAGCATTAGGTAATCTGTCAATGGTGACAGCGTAAATTTGGAAGAAAACTGTACTGAACTGAACACAAAATATGGGTTGAAAACTTGATTCCGAAGAGATTTCTTGAGTTTGTTTGACTCACTCGATCCAAGTATAGAAGATCATTTTTTAGGAAATAAAAAACAGCTAAATTTGAAAGTTATGCTTCAGAGTATTCAAAATTTAAAAAACGCGTTGCATGTCAGATAGACATCTGAGTCAATTGACATCAGCATAGGACATCAGCGATCCAATATTTGTTCTCCTAACTGGAACAAAATAAGCGACATCAGCGCCTTAGGTGGTTGTTGACTCTAAGCTTTTTCTTACGTAGGAACGCAGCTGTTAATTTATTCCTGTGTTCTGTAGTCCATAGAATCCAAAAAAAATCGAATAATGTCTCCCAAATTGTTATGTTTGAACTGGCTGAACATGAAACAACGTAAAAAAACGTCATCTGGCATGCTGTATTCACAAAACTGTTGTTTCTAAACACCTCTTTACCCAATTAAAAAACTCAAAGCATGAACTAGCATGAAATAGATGAGAATTTCTATTTTTCTCCGTGGAGATATATTTTTTAATCTATGTGTATACTCTAGTAAAAACTATTTACCTATGTTCTTCCTGGAGACTCACTCTCACCAAGTATTTTCTCACTTCAATTAAGACCTCACAGAATTATTTTACCTAAATTTGCTATTTTGTATATTTTCAGTAAAATATTCAAAAATATCAGTTTCGTATAGGAAACTGTGATATTTCTGTTAATATGGATTTTCATCAAATATCGGCCAGTTCAATTAGAATATTATTTTGATAATTTTGTAATGTTCGAACTAAGTTAAGGCTCTCTGATAACATGTATGTATAGGGTTGAGTATAGGAATAGCTTTTGTAAGTAAACTTCGGCTCAGGAAAGTACATTTGTCATTATTATTATCGAATATCGAACAAAACGTGTGAAAACACTGTTACATGCCAGAAGTGAATGTCCCATCTAACAACACGATATTTGATGAATTTTGATCGCTTCTTGGTTTTCTTTATCTGCTTGGAAGCTTCATAGTTTGAGTATATATTTTTTTAAATTGGTACCTATTCGTTTTTCAGCTACGCTAACAGACGTTTCGAAACAGGTGCTATTGAATTTTACCGCTTTGTCTACTTGGTAGAGATAAATTTAGAAAAGGCTGAACCGGTTTTGAACATCCGGCAGCAAATGTCTAGAAATACCATGATAGCAATTGTCGTAACAGAATAGAATAGAATAGTTTATTTCACCACATTATGCAATATTATTACATTTGCAGCAGGTCATAAAACGATAAGATGAATACATCCAATTAATAAACATGACAGTCAGTACATAGATACTCTAGAATCAAAAAGTTTAAAATACCATGAGACATGAAAACAAAATGTAAAACAGTACAATGATAAAAAACAAAATCACAACAGTATACATCAATAAAATTGAGTGTATTAGATAAACATCCAGTGCATACCCATTAAACTGAAGATAATTCTTCTTTATTTGCATGTAGATATAGATATTCGTCAAGGGAATAAAATGAGTGCTTGAGGAGGAATTGCTTTATTTTCTTCTTGAATTTATTTAATCCGAGCTTTTTTACTTGCTGAGGTAGAACATTGTAGAGATTGATATTTAAAGAATTCTTCTGCGATACGGAGAGTCTGAAACGGGGAATTTGAAATTGCATGGCACCTCTGGTGTTATAGTTGTGAATCTCACTCCGAGTCTCGAAAGTATTGGATTGTCTATGGATAAGTTGCAGAACATTAAACAAAAATAAAGTTGGCAGAGGCATGATGCCATGTGCAATAAATAAGGGTTTACAGTGTTCTCTACAAGACGCATTAGCTAAAATTCTGAGGGCTTTCTTTTGTAAGCGAAAAATGATAATGGAATGCGTGGAATTTCTCCAAAGAATAACTCCATAGTTTAGAAGGGAATGGAATAGAGAGAAATATACGGTCTTCAGGATTAAAGCATCGATAACATTCTTGAGTTGTCTGAGAAGAAAAATAGTTTTTACAAGTTTTTTTTTAAGTGTCTCAACATGCGGGTGCCAACCTAGTTTTTCATCCAATTAGAGTAAGATCCCAGAGCAATCAGACATAACTTATTTTCACACGGATGAAACCTGAAGTTTTCAGTAGCGTCTCGTGTGCCTTGAATACCTACGCGCTTTGTGGAACTTGCCGAGTGACACCTGGGCAGGTACCAGGTGAGAAAGGTAACTAAAAATAAGAATTATTTTACTTAAATTCACATGGCTGATTTTTATATATGTCATGTAGAATATTATTTTAAAGTAATATCATAAGTGTCAGACACTTTTGATGGACCAGAGCTTTTATCAGACGCTTTTAAGCTACCCAAAAAATAAATGAACTTTATTTATTTTTACATGTCTGATTTTTCAATATGTTATTGAAGTATTTATTTAAAAGTTATATTCAATCAGTAAGACAAATTACAGTGACCAAACATCCCCTAAGACAAAAATTATTCAGCCAGAAGTATGAGGGCGAGAGTACTATGCATGCGCTTCAGAGTGAATGAGACGTCCATGATAACTCGGTTTCCCTTCTCAAACTCACCATCTGTTTCAATCTACTGTGTATGTGCTGTTTGTGTGTAATATAACTTATAGTATACAGTATAGTCAGTGTTGTTTTTTAAGGCACAATTGTGCCAAAAGGGGCACTATGGTAAGCACTTTGAGAAATTGGTCGAAAACGGGCACAATTTTAAGATTCCGTATTTTCGTGGTTCCGTGGTCATTTTCACTTGTCTAAATTCTCACTTTTCATTTCATTTTCCTCAACAATCCTGTTTCCTGTTAGTATGAAATTGAAAAATTATGATTTCTATGCAATATATACATGATTTTTCAACGTTCAGATTGGTAAACATTAAAAAATGGAGCTTCATGTAGTATTTGATATGCAATTGATGGAATTCCGCAGGTTTCTGGGGCCAAAATTGCCTCCTTTGGGGCTTTGGACAAACCGTCTACTTTTTGCGAGGACAAACGCTAACTCGAATGTGACTCAAGTGTCAATTTTTCATATTTATAATATATTATTGAATATATTTATATTTTTACGATGCAGAAAAACTCAAAGTCGTCTCCACAATTTAATATTTGAAAGGTGTTCAGTACGGTGATTCAGTACATGTTTCGAACCTACATAGGTTCATCATCAGCTGAATTTACATTGAATTCTACAATAAAGGAAGAGTAATATAATATTAGTCGATAAATGAAGTATAAAATTTACTTACATGGAGATGAAAAAAATAGCAAATTCACATGGTGAAGTTCAAAAGGACATACAAAATTTGGTTGGGTTAGGTTATTTTTCTAATATTGCATATTGGGCATAATGGCTCCAGGCCCCCCAATCTTTAATGTATTTATGGTGTTAGGGATGTCCCAAATTCCCCTAATATCAAATTAATCATAATTGTCACTACCAAATTTTTTATGTCCTTTTGAACTTCACCATGTGAATTTGCTATTTTTTTCATCTCCATGTAAGTAAATTTCATACTTCATTCATCAACTAATATTATATTACTCTTCCTTTATTGTAGAATTCAATGTAAATTCAGCTGATGATGAACCTATGTAGGTCGAAACATGTACTGAATCACCGTACTGAACACCTTTCAAATATTAAATTGTGGAGACGACTTTGAGTTTTTCTGCATCGTAAAAATATAAATATATTCAATAATATAAATTATAAATATGAAAAATTGCCACTTGAGTCACATTCGAGTTAGCGTTTGTCCTCGCAAAAAGTAGACGGTTTGTCCAAAGCCCCAAAGGAGGCAATTTTGGCCCCAGAAACCTGCGGAATTCCATCAATTGCATATCAAATACTACATGAAGCTCCATTTTTTAATGTTTACCAATCTGAACGTTGAGAAATCATGTATATATTGCATAGAAATCATAATTTTTAAATTTCATACTAACAGGAAACAGGATTGTTGAGGAAAATGAAATGAAAAGTGAGAATTTAGACAAGTGAAAATGACCACGGAACCACGAAAATACGGAATCTTAAAATTGTGCCCGTTTTCGACCAATTTCTCAAAGTGCTTACCATAGTGCCCCTTTTGGCACAATTGTGCCTTAAAAAACAACACTGACTATACTGTATACTATAAGTTATATTACACACAAACAGCACATACACAGTAGATTGAAACAGATGGTGAGTTTGAGATGGGAAACCGAGTTATTATGGACGTCTCATTCACTCTGAAGCGCATGCATAGTACTCTCGCCCTCATACTTCTGGCTGAATAATTTTTGTCTTAGGGGATGTTTGGTCACTCTAATTTGTCTTACTGATTGAATATAACTTTTAAATAAATACTTCAATAACATATTGAAAAATCAGACATGTAAAAATAAATAAAGTTCATTTATTTTTTGGGTAGCTTAAAAGCGTCTGATAAAAGCTCTGGTCCATCAAAAGTGTCTGACACTTATGATATTACTTTAAAATAATATTCTACATGACATATATAAAAATCAGCCATGTGAATTCAAGTTAAATTATTCTTATTTTTAGTTACCTTTCTCACCTGGTACCTGCCCAGGTGTCACTCGGCAAGTTCCACAAAGCGCGTAGGTATTCAAGGCACACAAGACGCTACTGAAAACTTCAGGTTTCATCCGTGTGAAAATAAGTTATGTCTGATTGCTCTGGGATCTTGGACTAAATGTAATACCTAATAAATTTACAACTAATCCCGGTGTGATAGGAATTGTGAGTAGACATAATAATTTTCTGAGTTTTATTGGAATTCAGTTCAGGTTTATTTTTCTGAAACCACTCATTTGCTTTACCTTCCAAAAGATCTGCGTCACGGAGGAGTTCATGGTATTGTTGTTCAGAGATAATTAAAGTTGTGTCATCGGCAAATAGGACACATTTGTTGGGATGGAGGAATTCAAAAATATCATTTAGGTAAATTACAAAAAGCAGCGGCCCAAGGACAGAACCTTGGGGTACACCGTGGGATACTTCCATGAAGTCAGATGTAATATCACCACAAGAGACACGTTGATAACGATGTTTCAGATATGACTGGATGAGTAGCAATACATTTCCTCTGAAGCCATAGTATGATAACTTCTCGAGAAGAATGTTATGAGAGACACTGTCAAAGGCCTTACTGAGATCGCACAATGTGATAGCAGTGTGCTCACCCAATTCAAAACCCTCAACCACCTCCCTCACAACACTCATTACAGCTAGGGATGTCGACTTACCCCTACGAAAACCAAATTGGTTGTGGTTCAGAAAATTGTTTTTTTCGAAATATTTTTCTATTTGTTTCTTCAGTATGATTTCTATGATCTTAGAGAAAATAGATATTATAGATATTGGACGGAAGTTATCAATCTCTGATAAGTCACCCTTTTTATGAAAAGGCAAAACTTTGGAATATTTAAAAATTGATGGGAAATTACCAGTACTGAAAATAAGGTTGATTAAATTTGTAAGTGGTATGAGAACAATATCTAAGGTTTCTTTTATAATTTTACAATCTATATCAAATGCATCTTTTCGTGACGTCTCGATTTCGTTTTATCTGAAAATGTTCAAGAAAAAGAGTTGCTAAGTTTTCCATTTCATACCTATCCGCTGAATCTGAAGTCTCTGTATTGCCACTTTGAATTTTTTATTTTTTGGAACGAGATTCACATGCAATATTTGGAAAGTACTATTATTGAACCTTTGCCAGAAAAAAAAATGCAACTACAGATTTTTGTATTTCCTGTTGCATATCCTAGTTTTTCTAATTCGATGTAAAACTGATGAAATTTCAACTCAGCTTTTACCTAGAAAAAAAAATGTATTCCACTTCAAAATGTTAATCATCCATAGACTTTCGATCCATTCACAAAAAGTATGAAAGGTCCATCTAAAACAGCTGCTCCCCTGTCTATATGATGCAATGGGCGCCGAATCATATAGAAGTCACGTTTTTTCCTCAATTTATATTCCAAGTACACGAAACTTGAATCAATTCATAGGATAATTCTACACAACAAAGGAAAGACAGAAAGTAGTTAGTGATAAAAATCCGCTCACCAGGGTAACAGTTCATTATCAAAAGCCCATACAAGATACTTTCGTTCAGTCCTTTGAATTCCTCAAACAAGAACTTCCCACGAAAATAATCATGTGTCTAAATATCTACTATCGAATAAAAATATCATATATTACCAACTATTTATGGTATTACTTTATATTGTATATTTTATGGCAGCCTTATATTTTATTTCAGAGTTCAAATTAGACTAGTGTTAGTATTTCGATCAAAAATATACTTACATTTATAGGACAGGCAGCGGGCGTATTCCAATTCAAAACTGTTCTACAGCTGTCATTAGTAGATATTAGCGAGGGATATTCTTCGGTTCTAGAACATTTGAATTCAATGTAGGTGCTATATGAATCGTTTCCGCAAGTGCTACCACCTGGAAATTCCCAGAAAAGTGTCATAATTGAATATTGAAGTGCCTTGAACTAAGTAACTTTTTACTATGTACTTACTGATGAAAGTTGCCTTAATTATATCATTCTCAACAATAAGCTCGGTTTGAATACTGCCCATATTTGTGTACTTCTTTCCTTTAATTTCACATACTTGGGAAAACGACTCTGGAAATGAAACGAAAGAATGGATATAGAACAGAAGCATTGCTGTTTCAAGAGCAGAGTGAGAATAGAATAGATATGTCCACTTTTGTTGAATCGTTGTCAAGAAAATTCCATGCTTTATGAAATTGTTGAAAAATATATAGGTTTTCAAAACGGAAGTGATGTGAAATGTTTTTATTGCTGAAAATATTGACCCTAAATATAAAATTTCTGACCCTACAAACAAAAGAATGCTATCACCCGGTAGGTATAACTAAGTATTTGTAAATGAGATCAAGATTCAAGTCAACTGAAATTACTACTGTAATTTTAAAAACACTTTAATTACTAGTCAGTTTACGAATCCGCTGCAAGTGTTTCCTATACAATAGCTTCTTCAGGCGTGTTATGTTTTTCAAGCACAATTCATGACTAAAGTTCACATAAAAAGTGAAAAAATCACTAAAAACGATAATAAATTGCTGACGGATTCAAATCTTCAAACAATGTCAGAAATGTCAAAGCCATTACCTTGATCGAGAATGTAAAAGTGGTGGGAATTACTTGCAGTTTTCTCAAAAATGGCGATGCGATCTTAATTTGCAATCCCAATGCTGTTGTAGTAATACTAAAATACTGTTGTAGAACCCTAACACGCCTGAATAACCTATTGTACAGTGAAACACATGTAGCGGTTTTGCAATCCGTCTAGTGAAAATCATACAATTAAGTGTTTTTTTAAATTAAGTTATCATGAATTTCAATCAAGTATCGGTCAATTCTATCAGTCATTTGGAATGACTATATTTATATTTCCACAAGATATTATACATTCAATTGAGAAGTTTCAAGATGTTGTTATTAGTGTTTTGTAGTTAATGGAATTGAAATTTAGATCTCAAGCAAGAAATCAGTGAAATAATTTTCGAAATCGATTAATAAAATGCCTTAGGAAGAGGGTGCCAAAATTTACATATTTCAGAATGGAATAGATACATGCAGGTATCTAGTGCATCAGCTAAATTGAATCACGACTCATTAATATGCACCACTTCTTTCTTATATTCATGTCATTTGGTATACGAAAAAAACTCTTTCAATTTTTAACTGTTCTGCTCTTATAAGGGGACAATATAACATTTAGGCGTATATTTTAGGGCAGATTTTTCAATCACCTGCTAAAGCTTCTGCTTGACCGAGGCATTCGATTGAATGTTGAGGACTTGGCTGACAGGTAAGTCTGTTAACAAAAACCGACCCTCGTTTCAGTTCTCGTGTAAAGAACGAAACAAGACACTAATAGCACAACAAAGAGAATAGTCATAACTTGACGTAGTCTAGTTCGAGAGACGCCATATGCTGGATCTCCATTAAAACTAACTCTAAAGTCCCGAACTTATTCGTCTGTAGATATGTCATTTTTATAATCTATAACGAAAATTGGAAAAGTCTTCATAGGCGAAAGAAACGTTTGCTCCGCTCGGATATAAGTGTTCCAAGAAAAAAAGAAAAAATCAATTCAACCAATAGATCCGCTTTCGTCAACTCAAAATAGTGGATAATGGTCAACAATAGTAGAACAAGAACTTACTCAAACAATCGTTTTCTCTGTCAAAAGGTGGCAAAGGTTGCAATGGTCCACATATATTCAAAATGATTTCTGAATTCCGTACCTTCCAATTGGTATTTCTGTGAAGACTTGTGAGATTATATACATGAAATTTATCAGGAACCTGAAAATTTAATTTGATGAGATTTGGAGCAATTGTCGTACAAAAAATCAAACACACTGATTGCTAGTGCAATCACAAAATCACATAACAGACAATATTATATACTGTGAAACAAATATAAATAGTACCAAGTTCCAGTTTAGCAACAAATTGTGGATTTGAGCACCGGATTCACATAACGACAAAATTCTTTACTACAATCGCATTTGATAAGAAAAACCGCAAATGGCGATAAGATGGCGGAACTTGGGTCGAAAATTCCCATTTCTCTTCATGCGTTGAGTTCATTTATTCAGGTTCAGAACAAAAAAAAAGTGGAATAGATAAGCATGTGTGACAAGTAACAAAAGATTATTTCAAGTTTCTTGAGAGACTGCACTTTATTTTCCCATAATATTTGGAAGGCTATTGAAAGTACGCATTGTTATCCCAGATTGTTGCTTATATTCTTTGTAGACTTCAATAACTAGGAGGTTGGTAGACCGTACGAGCATTTCGCTTTCTTGTATAGTCTACGTTCGGTCCAGTCCGTTAGTTTTTTATATACTGATTCACACGAAATGGAAGCCCTGTAATGTTCAAAGAACACCGCGTGCATCAAGGGACAGGAGATACGAAAAAACATTAACTTTAAATTTTTGAAGTTTGTAAGCCAACTTAACTTAGCAAATTAGAAATATAAATCATCAGAATTGAATGAGGGCATTCGGACAAATAGTTAAGTGAACTTAGGATTTTTCATCTTTTATCTGTCACTCACGAATTTTTAACTTATTTAAGAGTCAAGTTGGCAAATAGCTATGCAACCTAAATGATTACGTCTGCGATAAATGATACCAGATTTGAAGTTAGTTTGTGAAATTCTCTACATATTTTCCAAAACATTTGAAACCTTCAAGTCTGGTTGGATGTAACCGAATAAAAAGGACGATGAAACTTCGTATGAGTTTGCGATACTGTTGGGCATGTACAAATAGAAAAAAGGAAGCAGATGAAGCACTTGTTGCCGGAGGAGGAAATTTCAAGTAGGAGACAGTGAACACAAAATGATCATATCTTTAATTATTGTAAAGGTCACTGGGTGAAAAATTGTAAGAAATGGATAGCAGATGGACGACCTGACAGGAGTAGAGATATTAACTCACAGTATATGTTGCAACAGTAAGTAACAAAGTCTACTGAGACAATGTCATTTTACGATAATTTAGTCAGGCGAGTATACAGCTTTGTTCAATATGGGGGGGGGGGGGGGGGTAATTCGTGTGGCGAGAGGGAGAGAAAACAGAAAGGCGCCGAAGGCGAATTTTTTTATTTTTGATTAGATTTGAATATACGCGCCCTAATTCAGTGACAACTTTAGAAGGCAGGGCGGGAATTGATCTTACATTGGACATGGTTGAAAGAAAACTGATACAGGAGTACCAGAGAAGAGAGGAAAACTCCCAAACAAAGATTAATTTGGCTTCAAGGGTGACCAGAGGACAGTTTCATAAAAAATATGAGGACAGTCCAACACATTGACTTGTGTTTTCTATAAAAAGACTGGTCATCTCCAAAAAGATCGTTTTCATTAGAAGAAGAATCGCAAAAGAAAACCTTATACAGCAAATATAGTTTCTACAGACAAAAACGGCGTCGCAAGTGAAGAAGGAACATATATGTTCGTTTCGACGTTAATTCAGCCATAATACAAAAGTGGTTCATTGACTCGGGTGCTAGTAGTCATATGACAAACAATAGGCAATTCCTCACTACCTTCAACGAATCACGAAGCACGGTGGAGCTTGTTAACTTGTTTTTTGAATGATGGTGCGAAATCAGTAATAGCTGTAAAGAACATTCTGCATGTTCCCGACCTGGGATCCAGTGTGCTTTGAGTCGACAAAAATATACAGAACTGGGATTCAAAGTAGAATTCAAATCTGGCACGAATGTTTTGGTCATTGAGATCCTGCTGTTATTAAAGATATGGTATAGAAAAATTTGACTGTCTTCTACAGAAGATGAATTTGTATCATTATCAGAAGCCACTCAACAATCAAACTGAATGGATTGCTGCTGGATTTCGAAAAGGAAAATGAAGAAATAATCATATTTGAAGATAATTAGAACTCTCTGAAAATGCTCGAAAATGTAAAACTAAGCGATAGAATGAAGCACATCGAAACAAAATACAATTTTGTCAAAGATTTTAAGCAAACAAACAAAATACATTATCAGTATTGCCCAACACTAATTCGATGTTGGCAGACTTTCAAACGAAACCCTAGGTACCAGACAAATTAGGTACTATCATTGGAATGGCTGGTATGAAGCTGATTGAAAATTCATAATTGTCGAGAAAGGGTGTTGGAGATAACGACAATGATGAATATAACTTCACACCCTGTATTTACCTTTTTTGGAGTTTTCAATATAAAAAAAATGATACCTATATATGTAAACATTTTGACTTGTAGTTGTGTCTTCTAAATGAAGTAAAACATTTCGATCTGAATAATGAATAAAATTCTTTTGAAGTTCAAGAAGTTATAATCTGCTAACAGTTGGCACCTTGAATAATAATAACAGGCTATATCATATAATTTGGAGACTAATCGGTTATGAGATGCCAGCCCGGTATTCGGGTAGGCAAGCTCTAGAAAAAGAGATTTCAATGAGAAAAAATTGTTGAACAAACATTTGAGTTTCAGGTAGAGGAATATATAGGAATCTAATCATATTTATGAGGAGTAATTGGTGACCTTGTCACGTCGAATGATTTGAAGCTATAACATATGTATTCATGAAATTCATTTCATTCTTTTCATAGCAGCGAGTTAAACAGTTCAGAATTATTTTTCACTAGCTGACCCGTGCCCACTTCGTTGGGCGTTAGTTATTTTTGTGATGCAATTATATTGTGTAGTTCTTGATACGTGATGATAAGTTTTATCAGGTTCTTCACAGCTTTGACTCCTGGACGCACTCGAATATATTATAACTCCTTTTTTCACCCCCTTTGACGATGAATCAATAAAATACAAAACGTTCTTTCAGCAATTCTGAATATATATGCAAGATTTGAAGTAGATTGGACCTAGGAATCACGTTGTCCCATACAAACTTTGACCCTGCTTTTCACCTTGGGGGGGGGGGGGAATTCGAAAAACCCTTTCTTATCGGGTGCTTACGTCATACAAAAAACACACCCTTCAAGTTTCAGGTCCGACAATCAGTTATTCAGCACAAAGCATTTTATACCTATATATTAACAAAAAAAACTCTGTAGTGATTCAAATATGAAAGCTATCGTCTAAACTCTAAACCAAACCGTTTAGTCAACGCACACCGTTTTCTCAGGCTTGATTAAAACACGATACGATTCGATTAATCTTCACTGAATTACTATTTCCGAAGTTTACCCCCTACAAACAAAGTCAGAAACGAAACTCTTTACAAAATTAGTATTGATTACTTACTATGCATTTTGGTGGCTCTTTGATACACGCATATGATGATCTCATTTCAAATTTGTAGTTTTTTCCTTGAATTTGGACTTCTTTATAATTAATTTCAGAATATTTTGTGTTCCAATCACATTTTATTATCAATTCAAATCTTGTAGTTTTTTTGCCTACTGAAAAAAGAAAAGAGTTTATGGAAATCTCGTAAATAACTGAAAAGGGACTTACTTCCCGGTATTGTCCCCTTGAATACTCCATGTTTTTCAATTTGGTATGCTTCTTCATCATACTTGAAAACTTCATTTGTTGAGGATAGTGGTATTGTTCTATTTCTGTTGGTTATAACACAACTCGATGCTTCAGGGGTTCCACAATCAGGGTTAGTGTTGCAAATATCAATACTGAAATTCAATTTAGCAGCTTGAACGAATCGTTTTCCTCCCAAAGGTCTCAAATCGATGAGATGGCCGTTAAACCTTGTGGTACATGGAGGCTCACAAGTAGGAGACATCAAACGGACTTCATATTCGCAAGAAGAAATTTCACGTAGGCTGGTCTCCTGAAACTACTAATTATTCTCAAACACCAGAAATTCGAAAGCAATATCAGTGGAAGTGGAAAAAACTTCATTTACGGGTCATGAAAGATACTGATTTCAGAACAAATATTTCTTTGAACTCAATCGGCAGTATTTATATTCACTAAATATGTGCTAGAATCATGACATACTCCACTTTCTAGTCAATACCAAGAATATTTTATTACCAGAAAAAGCAACAAACCAACAAAAAATACCTATATCTCATATTCACAAAATCAATAAACTTTGATAGAAACGTAGAAAAATATTTGATTTTATGAACTGAAAATCATTGAATTATCAAGAAAACATAATATATTTGTCTCGCTTACTCTTACTGAATCGATAAAAATTACTTCATGGCAAATTCTTATTGGCGGAAATATGCACGAAAACTTCAGAGCAATAATTTGATCTGAAGCAACATATAAACATATTGAGTTTCCTTTACATTAATTTTTTTGGTAGAAACTTCTCATGAAAGACTATATGTGTTGTTAGTATAAGATTTCGGTGATTTGTGATTCAGAAAGAATACATGTTTTAGTTCAGTTGCAGAGTTTGTTAGATCAGCAACCCTTTATATGGCACCAGCTCTATTATAGTCATTTTTAATCGTTTCACTGCAACTAAAGGTAATCTTTTCTTGATTTGCAGCTGTTACATTGTTACAAAGTACCGAAACAGCTTTGTTCAAGTTTGTGGATGAAATTCAACACTTAGTTGAACAAAACTCTAGTGCCTGTGGTGTCTTCCTGGACCTCAGTAAAGCGTTCGACTGTGTTGATCATTCCATTTTACTTCGAAAGCTTTTCAATTATGGAATCAGAGGAAATGCCTTGAATCTCTTGAAATCGTATTTGAGCAACAGGAAGCAAAAAGTACATATTAGGCAACAAAATAATGATTTTTTTATCAGGCTTCTCTGAAATAGAAAAAGGCGTACCACAGGGAAGTGTGATTGGGCCTTTGCTATTTATTATATATATATATATATATATATATATATATATATATATATATATATATATGATGCGTTGTTTTTTCGGGTTTCATTCCGTGTTCTGTGGTTTTGATCCTCTGAAGGATAATTCTCACAACGTTTCGGCAAAGTCTCATTTGCCATCTTCTAGGTGATGTCTTGAGTTTCGATCTCCGAACTCGACTAATTAATTCGAGTTCTACTTCTCAATATATAGGGGTGATCATTGATGGTATCTTTGATCTGGGCCCCTCCCACTTTCTTCGTTGGTCCGCCTGCATTTGTCATCGTGTCTGGGTAATTACGTGGTAAGGTCCGATATTGTTCCTCTGGTGTAATCGGCTTGTCTTTGTTTAGTGATATAATGGATTTCCACGTTCTTGGTAATCTTTGGGCGTCGTCTCTCTTGTTCATGCTACTCGGTCGTTTCTCAATTTCGATAGCCTCTCTGATAAACGACCGAGTAGCATGAACAAGAGAGACGACGCCCAAAGATTACCAAGAACGTGGAAATCCATTATATCACTAAACAAAGACAAGCCGATTACACCAGAGGAACAATATCGGACCTTACCACGTAATTACCCAGACACGATGACAAATGCAGGCGGACCAACGAAGAAAGTGGGAGGGGCCCAGATCAAAGATACCATCAATGATCACCCCTATATATTGAGAAGTAGAACTCGAATTAATTAGTCGAGTTCGGAGATCGAAACTCAAGACATCACCTAGAAGATGGCAAATGAGACTTTGCCGAAACGTTGTGAGAATTATCCTTCAGAGGATCAAAACCACAGAACACGGAATGAAACCCGAAAAAACAACGCATCATACTTCGTCCGTGAGAATCTTCATGCTAACATATATATATATATATATATATATAAATGATTTCTCTGAAATTTACAAAGTCAGGTACTAAAGTTGTGAGCTATGCAAATGATTCCAATCTCATATTGTACCAGTAAACAGGAACCTTAATTTGGAAATATCAATTTCAAATAGCATTTCTATAGCATCCGCATATTTCAATAATAACAAGTTATTTTTAAACACATCTAAAACAGACTGTATATTGTTCAAAACTGTTCACAAAAATATTACTATTCCGGAGTATTTGCAGCTCAGTAGTGACAGACTAGCTATTTTAACCATTGACGTACGTCAATGATTTCAACAAGTACAAAACTGTTGGGGATTCATATAGATAGATGATAAACTGAATTATGAAGTACATATTGACTATCTTGCAAAAAAACCAGCAAGTAAGTGTTATGCAATAAGAGTATTGAGAATTCACTTGAAAATCGATGCACTGAAAACGGCATATTATGGGACTGTTTATCCTCTGCTGAAATATGGAATTTTAGTATGGGGAGGGAGTACACAACTGGAACGTGTATTCCTTATGCAAAAACGTATCTTGAAAACAATGTTCAATATGAATTACAGAGAAACTTGTCGTGGTATCTTCAAGGGTAACAAAATGCTTATACTGTATATGCTATATACATTTATGTTCGTGTACTTATTGTACACGACAACAAATCGAATTTTGAAGATGACAAATATAGACATGAGTATTCCACCAGACAGAAATCCAATTATATTGTTCCTGAACATAGATTGGAAAATACAGAGAATGGGTCGCATTACGCATCAATTAAACTTTACAACCATTTACCCTTGATTATCAAACAACGGACAAGACAAACTTTCAAAAAATGTGTTTTCGATCTGTTGTGTGACATTGAGCCATACTCATTACAAGAATTCTTGGACAAATAACCAATTCTCAGTTTGTATTAAATTTAAGCTCCCTAGTAACTTCAATATTACTTTTCACTCATCAATCTATATCTGTGATAAATATTTATTTTGCCTGTGATTTTTATATACCCACTGTATTTACCTATACCACGTACTTCTATTTTCATTTATATTAATATTAAGATACATTTGTGTTGTTAATGTGATCATTTCTGACTTGAGTTTTATCAATTGTCTAAATTTAAAACTTCAATAAATCTATCTATCTATCTAACGAAAACGAATTTTCAATAATTTGTTACGGACAGGGACGGATAAAATCAACTATAGTCACAAGTCACAAAAACAATAGTATAAAATCGGAACCGTTATCAGAAAAATTATATTTCATTGCGGAGTTGATTTTTTTCTCATATCAAAGAATGAAAGAAAATTTATTGTGTCGACCGAGAGTGTGGTTAAGGGATGAAATTCACGAATATCATATTGATATTTCGCTATATATTGGCAAGTCTCACTTCGCAACCGTTTGAGCGAATTCGGTAGATGCTGTTGCATGTAGTGAAAAGAGACGAATAACATATGTCAAAATTCGAATAACTTAGAATGCAAGTGTCAAAAGATGACAGAATTCGATTATTGCACCATCTACTGGAAATCGCAGTAAATTCCGTGGATATGACTGATCGTGTCCAGAGTTTGTGACAAAACAATATCGAATCGGAGATCGCACTAGGAATATATGCATCTTGTTTTTGATTATCACTAGATTAATGAAAAATATTCGAGAATGTGACCAAATGCAATTATGGTGCACATAAAAAATCATCTATAGTCAATATTTTTCGAAACTTTTTCGGGGATTGAATATGATATCATATGGAAAAACCAGTGTCTACAATATATTTCAGAAATCTCGACGACCCATGAGAACTGGTAAGTGGTTTGCTACCTTTCTTGTGTTGTACCTTCTGTCATATGACACTACATTATTCTTGCTCTTTTTTAGTTGTAATAAGATAATACTTCATGAAAATCACTTGAAGACGAGAAAAAACGAGTGGTAGTAACCAAAAATTGAATGGATTTGAGAAATATAGGGAAAATAAGACAAAAACAAAAAAGAAAACATTTTTGAAACGAAGGTTCAACCATCAGAAAAATAACTGCAATAATCCCAATAATAGTATTCAACTGATAACACTCGATTTCAGTGCAAGCTAGGGTAGATAGCGATGTGTATCAAATTTCTCACGAATTGATCATTATTATCAAACTTTATGGAACAAAGTAAACAGATAGGAAAATTGGTTTCACATAACGATTATTCAACACATTTTGCAAGTTGAGGATCAGCCAGATAAGGTAGTTATATTATGAAAAGCATTAAACGCAAAAATGTATCTGCATTTATCTGTTTTATCTATTAATGAAATCATCAATGAATCTGTTTTTCAATGGAATATTCGGCTCATATCTTTATCATATTTATTGTGCTAAAGACATAACGTTTTGAATATTTGAAATTTTTTCAGATAAAAAATCTACCAAGTCAAAATCAGTGGCACGTATATTCTCACATACAAGACAACGAAATATGACGTATCAAGGGTGTTCAACGTATGGTTAGGGTATTTTCAATGGATTCACACGCTTTGAAAATGAGTTTCGTTCGTTTGTTACTCTTTCACGTTGGTAGATTCGTTAGTAGAAGGGTCGACGGAGCTAGTTTATAAACTTGAACAAGTTAGTTCATCCTCCATCGCGAAAAAATTAAGCTAAACAATTACATAATTCTGGAAATTCAAAACTTCATTTCTTCTGAACTTTTCACTAATGCTTGGTTCATTGACAAAACTTTTAATTTGTCGTTCACTTTTACTTTAAGGAAGTTCTACCAATGCTAATCAATGGAAGCGTTCATACATACACGACACTTTTAATTTAACATTTCGTGTATGACATTCCGCCTTTCACTATGTCAACTCTTTGCACAATTATATGTAAATATGTAAATATTTGTAGATTCATGGTGAATAAAGACGCTTTATTATTATTATAACTCATCAGGAGTGAAAGTGACATCTTTGATTCGACAACAGCAGGAAGAACTAACTTGCTCAAACACAGAATTGACACTGGCCGAGGCCACCCGATTTGACAACCTCCAAGGAGAGTTCCATTTGCCAAACAAAAAGAGGTGGAGGAGCTTGTTGACAAGATGACGAGCGAGGGTGTGATTGAAGAATCGCCGAGCCCTTGGATGACAAGGAGAAGGCTGCATTCTCGACTGGGACTTGAGTTCACCAGTTTACTGTTATACCGTTTAGATTGTGTAACGCTCCAGCAACTTTTGAAAAACTAATGGAGCTGGTCCTGCGTGGGCACACTTGGAAGACTTGTCTAGTATACCTCGGCGACGTTTCGGACATGGGAAAGACGATTCAGGAATGCCAACCTCAAACTGAATCTTCAGAAATACTTGTTCCAGGAAGAGGTAGATTTTTTAGGTCATACAGTGTCATCAAACAGCATCTGAACAGACGAAAGGAAGATACAGGCGATAAGAGACTGTCCGAAAACCAAAAGAAAAAATTACTACCGTCGGTTTGTGGAAAGATTTGCTGATAGTGTGGCACCCCTACATAAGTTTACAAAAGATCGAGTCAAATTCGTTTGGTCCAACGGAAGAGAGATACTCATCAGAACAGATCATGCAGCTCTGAAGTGGTTACTCGAGATGAAGACTTCTGAAGGACAAGTAGCGAGGTGGATTGAGAAGCTGAACCAGTATCACCTCGAGATGAAACATCGACCAGGACGACTGCATAACAACGCAGATGCCTTGTCTAGAAGACCTTAATCGGATACTTGTAAGCACTATGAGCGAATTGAACATCGCGAAGGAATCAACCAAGTGAGATTGAACGACAATTGGACCAGGAGAGTGATCCAAACATTGCGGAATTTTTGAAATGGAAAGAAAATGGTGCGGAAAGACCCACTTGTAAGGACATCTCCGATCGATCACCAACCAATGTTCGAGGTATTGTGGGCGAAATGGGATTCCTTGATTGTTTTGAATGAATTACTGAAGGGGGCTTGGGAATCAGCCGATAGCAAGTAAGTTCCCAACTGGTTGTGCCTATGTCGAGAATAGAGAAAGTATTGGAAGAGATTTATGGTAGTAAATTACGTGGACATCTAGAAGTTAACAATACCTTGTATAATATACGGCAGATGTTTTACTGGGTCCAATGTCGAGAAGATGTCGAGAGATGGTGCCGAAGATACCCAAAATGGAAAGCAAGCAAAGATTCTAGAACAAGGTCAATGAGCGAGATGAAACATTACAATGTTGGCGCTCCCTTCCAACGAATCGCCATCGATGTAGCTGGACCGTTCCCGATGACAAATGATGACAACGATTATTTCAGTAAATGGGTTGAAGCTTTCGCCTTGCCTAATTAAGAAGCATTCACAGTTGCAAGATCCTTGGTGGACAACGTGTTTACAAGGTTCGGAGTTCCAATGGAGTTACATTCCGATCAAGGAAGAAATTTCGAATCTAATTTATTTTATAAAGTTTGTGAATTCATGGGAATTAGCAAGAACAGAACAACTGCCCCTCACCCACAGTCTACTGGCATGGTCGAGAAGTTAAACAGGGCTATGTAAGAACATCTTTCCAAAGTAGTAGAAGAGCATCAAAAAGACTGGGATCGGCATCTTCAACTATTCTTGATGTCCTACAGGGCAGCTGTGCAAGATTCCACAAAGCTCACCCCAGCCAGTATCATCTTCGGGAGATCTTCGTTTGCCTGTGACTTGGTGTTCGGATCAGCAAGTCTTAAGGAAAAAGAGGTACAGGATTATGGAGACGAACTGCGAGACAGCGTGATAAGGATCCACGAAATTGCGAGAAGATTGAAGATTACTAGTGGCAGGATGAAGGCTCGTTACGATCTCAAGGCAAATACTGATGGATTCAAAGATGGAGATAGAGTGTGGCAGTACATCCCTCGTAGAAAAGGAATTTCTCCCAAACTATCACCATCCTGGGAAGGACACTATACGATTGTCAATAGAATAAATGACATGGCGTACAGGATTCAACGTAGCCCCAGAGCAAAAATGAAGGTTGTTCACCTAGAAATACTCAAACGTTACAAGGGGGATAATGAGATGTTGTTTGATCGAGACGATGAAAATTGAGAAGGGGATAATGTTACGGAATCTCCCAGCGCCGGGCCTGTCGGTCGTAAAATGTTAGCTTAATATGAGGGGTCGACGAAGAGTCTGTTTGCCTGCGAAACAACGGAACGAGTCCTGAATAGCGTAGACATTCTCGATTCTTGTATCGCGGCCCGAATGGATAAATCTGGAAAATTCTCCACAGGCGTACGCAAGTATATATACGGAAGCGATTCATCGCTACGGCAGAGTTTATTCGGAGAGTTCATCAGAGTTTCTAGTGGAGAGAGCTTCAGTAGTTATCAAGGAAATATCGTAACAATATGAAGTAAAAGAAAAAGTGTGGTCTATGAACCAAGCATTATTTCATTTTTGAAACTTGTTCTCATACTTCAATAGAGTTGAATATAACACACAATGGAATTTGGGTTGCCACCTTTTGACAAAGAACATTACCAACTACACTACAAAAAAAATGAACATGAATAGTTTTGTGATCTACAATATATATCTGTACGCCCACTGATGAGCTCTAGGGATATTTTCCTCTGAGTGAAAAATGCTTGCCTGGGTTTTAAATTGAAATGTTATCCTGATGAAATTTTTATTCTTCTCTCTAAATATCCGAAATATGGTATCTGTTTGATTCCAGAAGTTTTGTATTCTTTCTACATTGACTTGGAGATGAAAAAGCCAAAATCCCTTCTTCGAAACAATATAACTGTTCTATCAGGTAAGACCACTTGATGAGCCATGTTCTGATAGAACATTTTTCTCCTTCGTAAAACCTGCCAAGGATTATTGGATCGCAGTGTAACAACTAGCTTCATAGACTGATTTTATGGTGATTCATGATTGGTGAAATCTAACAGTTTTCGGCCGTTTCTTTTCCCATGAAAACATTCTAATGAATAGCAAAGTTCTATCAGATATTTCTAATTGCCTCTCGTAAATCTGAGTGTGACCCCTCCCCTAACTATTTCACTTCATTATGGTTACCATTTTCCCATAAAAATCTCGTAACTTTAATCTTTCATGTTAGTCGATTCCATTGAGTAAATAAATTTCCAGTGAATAACACACCTCAGCATTACGTGTAGGAATGATGCAAATTGTAGACGAACTATTTACCTCGTCTGCTAATAATACGTGCTTTTGCTTCTCGGAACTGTGATTTGAATCACGTAATCTTCATAAGTTGTAAGGAACGAAACAAATACCACTCGACTGAAATAAAGTGTTATTCAAGGGCATCCTATCCGATGAGAAAACGGGAATTTCTCAAATGCTTTTATCTTTTCCTGCCTCAACCAAGAAAATATGTTTTTTACGCGGAAACCCAAATATGTTGTTGTAAACGTCACTAGTCTTCGAAGCTAAAGCTGCGTTCGTGTTGACGCCCAAAACGACCGAGGTGCGCACTCAATAACCTTATCGCATGACCTTTCGTACACTGTTAAGAATTTTTATAACCCTAAACATGATCGTCCCTGGTATATCACTAGAGTGGCATTGCAATGATATGATCGCATATGGTATAACGAAGGCAGTCAAAAATTGAGTGCTGTTATTGTTGTCAGTAGTTCGATTTACAGCACTCCCAATCAGATTTGGCAGTGAAATTCGTCTCACATCCGGTTGCGCAATAAAATTGTAGATTTCAATTGGCAGTTTGTGCCGTACTGGACAAAATGCCATCATTTTCGCTGCCAAGATAAATTGGGAGAGCTTTATTTCTATGAATTAGTCAAACTTCAAATACCTGCATGTTTTCTAAGCATTCCGGAAGTATAGTAAGACGGCATTTACTTTTCTTGTTGACAAGAAGGAGGTTTCCATCTTCACCTTCAAAAAATATACATATATTATCAACTTTTTCACGATTTCATTCTGCATTTTCAGATCATGGGTGAGTTAAAGGGGTTCACTTCTTTTGGCGTAACAAAAATAATAGAAAGAATAAATTTTCGGGTAAGTTGGTAACAAAAAAATATGAAAATATTCATGGTACTTTCTTTGACAAGAGAATTTTCCATTTACACTGAATATACTTCGTAGATTTTTTTGAATATTACCATTTCATCTAAAGTAAGTCTTTGTGAAAGGCGCCATGACCTGTAAAAATGATTTCTATTCTTCACAATAGAAAATAAGTTTCGATTTCACCAGTACCAAATGACACTCGTCATTATTGTTAGCCATGATAGATAATGTAAAAGATTGTTTGATATAATCAATCATCTCTATGAGTTGAAGTCATTGGTTGGAAAATAAGGCCCCAGAATACGCTGAATGAATATAAGATGTCGTGAACGAAAATATGCATTAAACGTGAAGTTTTTTCTACCATATAGGTAAGGTAAAATTGGTGCAGATTCTCCTCCAAGAACACTACTTTTTTCTTTTTTACATTTATGGTTTTCGAGTTTTTTACAAAAATTAGCCAATATGAATTTGATTAGGTGTATGTATTCCAATATTGATAAGTGAATACACAATTATTACAACTTACCAGGTACGAATTCCTTTCCTTCAAGAATCATTTTGCCGTGTTTTTTGACACAAGCTCTTTTTCTAGCTCCACATATTTCCTCAGGTAGGAATTCACAAAGATTGAAAATCACTTCGGTGTTGGTATCCATAATTCGCCACTCCTTGCTGTGAAAAGATTTCGATATTTGAAATTTTCAATAGCACGCACATTAGGCCAGTTCAACCATTTCAAGGTCGATAAGAGTACATCGATAAATCGACAAAAGGCAGTGCAGTGCAGTATAATTTGACTAATGAAATGAAATGATAATAATGGACCCAAATATCATTTGTTTTGATTGTACCAACTGTTTCTGAAGAACTCTCATTCGGTACAATAACACTGAATAACAACGCAATCTTGCCGAACCAACTAACTTGATAACTGACGACTGACTAATGAACTCTTTTCAAAGAGAGGAAAATGGAATAGGAATATTGTGTTAGGAGAAAAATATTTTTTTTCTCCTCCCTCTATCCAAAGTATACATTTCCTGGCCTCATTGTAGGAAGCTAAGTCATAATTTTCCTCCCTAGGAAGGAAAAGTAAAAGAAATTTTCAGCAGAAATTGTAGGGAATTTCAGGGGCTGCAAAACTGAATATAGGTTTTTTCCTGCACTTGTAACTTTGATACAGACATAATTGGAGGAACGAAAAAAAAAATAGAAACGTCACAAAGAAAATATTTTCATTTTCAGCAAAAAGCTGTTTGTTCATTTCAGAAAGAATCAATATTAACTAACAACCAAGGGGATTATGTCAAGAGATAAGATTTATCTACAACACGTTATCATTTTTCAATTCTGAAAATTGAGGTACAAGTGCGATTTTGATATACCTACTTCAACTTTTATTGCATTATCAGATATTTTCAACGCATGATAATACATAACTCTCGTGTGAATCACAAGAATTTGTTCTCGTAGATTAGTATTTATCTATAAATCCACGTGCCGAATGGTTCAAATATACAGTTTATAACAAGCCAAATAAAAAATGAGTTCTAGAGGCTGCAAAAATAGCAGAATAACTTCATCCCACCCCAATAAGGAATATGTTGAGGTCATTGGAATATAGTTAAAAACTATAAATTTGCGTTTCACTAGAAAATCAGATAGTGAAGAAAAATGGGAGCGGTCGCAGAACAGGCACTCAATCTCAAAAAAATCACAAGATCTGAAAGAACCCATTTTCACAGATATGGGCTTCGTTCATGGAAACAAGTTTGCATTAAAAGAAGAGCGCGTCAGGAAAAATCCACTGTACTGTGAAACCTTCCATCACCCCTTCTGATATATGGTTGTCATATTCAGTTACAAAGTCCGAAAATTGAACCTCCAGAATTATTAAATAGCAGACTGGTCGTAAATGTGTGGATTTTCTAACATTGGAACACTTTGGCGTAGGGAGAAGAAAGGCATTCTTTCAAGATAACGGAAAGATTTTGATAGTAGAAAATTATTATTACAGTTACATATGAAAGATCTGAATCATATTTGTGGGCGTAATGCCATTTTGGATACCAACAAAACAAGAAATAAGAATCGAAAGAAACACTCACAACCACATTCAGGAAATATCGAGTTCAACATGACGAAAACAACATATTGTGCACTCTTGCGCGTGGTTTACAGATGAATAGTTCGCGCCGTTTCTCTGAACCGATATACATTTTTTTTGTCTCTTCACATAATTGTCCAATTGAATGTCATTGCAAAGTTCCAAAAGACAAAAAATGGGTAATTTGCTTGCACTTTGCCAGAGTGCTATGAATGTTCACGTTTGAATTTGGCGACTTCAAAAATCAATGACGTCTTTTCATTTGTCTGAGCGATTTCGTAAGACAATTGCAATGCTTGGGGTCTAGGACCTTTCAGCGGTTAAAGCCGTCACAAAATTTGAGTTTCCATGGTACATCGTCATATTTTCTGCAGCCGCTTCAACCGCTGTGAGTTCCTAGACGCAAGCAATAATAATATTGAACTTAGGTATGCACAACTGAACGAAAAATTGAAATCAAATCTAATTAGACTCGAACAGTCTGGAGTTCAAAACCTAGGACGTTATAATATATAAACCAAAGGATTTGAATTCAAGCAAGATGTTGTGATGAAAGTATGGGTAATGAGTCAACAAAAAATAATGAATCAATATAATTTTAAATTTATTTCATTCCTTGATTCTGGAATGGATTTCCGCTGAAAAATAGTTTGTTGAAAATTTTTTTATCCAATCAAAAAATGTCTTATGTATTTACCTCCGAAAAATAATGATGACGATATTTCAATCACTGAAATTAAATTCTTTGTCGGTATTGAAACAGGCTTTTCTCACGTTCGTCCATCAGATATTTCATATGCAAGATAAGATATCGCTAACGCCGTGCCATAAAAAATGAAGAAAACTTTTATCAGCATTTGTCTGTTTGTTTAAAATAAAAGAAGTCATATACGATTTTGTTTTCCATGAAAAACTTGACACATCTCTGAATGATGTTTGTTTTTCCAATGAAATGACGGACAGAAATATACTCATCAAAAGTTAGCAGACTCTTTCCTCGGTATATTTATGATAGATTATTTTTTTCGAAATTAAATGAAAAAACAATAATTAAATATTCCACTTCCAATATAAAGTCGGTAGTGGGTGAATATTTCTCTTTCCTAATGAATTCCACAAAAAATACTACAGATTCCTGTACGATTACACCACCAACGAATTTACGAGACCGCGACACGTGTTTCGCCAGTAGAATTAACCCTGTTCGGGGAAGCTATTGTATATTGCCTGATTACAAGAATTGTTAAATCATACGAGTCGAGCTGCTACTACAACACATCTACTCAATCTGTCTATAATGAATATCAATTAATACAATTCGATAAAAAAGACCAACAATATACCATACCAAAGTAACAACAAAGTGAAAATGAACCACAAATTTCCAAATGTTAATTAATATCAACCATCATTTAATACAAAAAGAAGATATTGTTTGAATGCTATTTGAGGGGGAAGATTTATGAAATCCATTTTTTGGATTTTCTCTTTCTTGGAAATGAAAAAGAGCTTTAAATTATTGTATTATCTGTTTTTAGGTCAAATTGCTATATTTGCCCCGATATGTAAATGCAATGTTATCAAAAAGCAGAATTGTCTGACTTTTTTGTCAGTAATAAGACGTATCGCATTTTTTTTAAGAATTTGGAGAGATAAGTGGATTTCAATTCAATTTCCAAATAGTCAGTCAATTTTGCTTTTTTATTACAGTGCAGTTACGTGTCGTATAATTATACCAATTTGCCCTGAATACAGAAAAATATAAGAATATCAAGCTAGTTCTGCTTCATTTTCAAGGGAGAGAAAAACTCAAAAAATGGATTTCGGGACAAAATGAAGAGGTGGGAAGAAGAGCCAGTCAAAATAATGAAATTATCGAAAATTAGACTGAAAGGAGAAAAATACTCATGGAAAAATCTCAGGAAAAGTCTAACAAAAACACAATGACTGAAAGTTGTTTTTCAGGATTTGAAAACGACGTATCTCGTACCGATTATATGATTTGAATTTCGTGCGTTTTAGGGCCAATTACACCGCTCTATTCAATGGAGGTTTAAACTAAGTTAGGCTCAATCACTAAGGAACAAGGAATGTGATTGGCAAATCCATAGCGGCAAAACCTAGTGTTGTGGACTAGTTCTTACCACTTTTACTTATTTCAATACAGTTGATATATTGTAGTACGTCAAAATGAAAACAAATTTTTGCCGTAAAATTAGTGTTTGCCAAAACAATCGGTCCTTCGAGCGTTCAAATAGCGTTCGGAGTCAAGGACATTCAATTTAACCAAAATTTGAAGCTGATCCAGGTAAAAAAAAATGTCGCAAGAAGCTGTCCCCACTATAAAAACCAACAGGAATTCCACTAGTGAAATTCAGTCCAACCGAAAACAAATCAGTAGCTACTACGTTTACGAGGTCTAACATTTCGATAACTAGTATAAAACTGAACGAAATTGAGTTGAAGAAGCTGAAAGCTATAAATTAAATACAAAAAGAATTTGAATAGAAAAATCTATAGAAAATTAGCTGTTGTTGAAGCCGAAGAATCATTGGAAGCGGAAAAGTAATTAGAAAATGCGAGTATCAGAAGTAGCAGCGTGGAGAGTGAAAGTGGTAAAAGCAGCAGCACTAGAGCTTCAGCATGTTCGTCGGAAAATACTTCATGTGCAAATGAAAAAGTGAACTCGAGGTTGTTCAAACAGAAACAGATGCTTTCAAAATTTTGTCAGGAAAGAATCGAAATTCTGATGAAAGTTCGAAAATGTCGCTCAGAAAGGCACTTGGTAAAGAACTACCTTCATTCAATGGTAACGTAGAAGACTGGCCAATGTTTATTACCCTTTATAGGAGATCTACCGAAACCTGTTCTTTTAGTAATAAAGAAAACCTAATACGCCTTCAAAAATCTTTGAAGAATGAAGCCTTAGATGCAGTGAAATCATTATTTGTTTCTCCGGATAATATAGATATTATTCTATATACACTTGAGACAAGATTTAGTCGCCCAGAATATATTATAGAATCCATGATGATTAAATTGAAGTTATTGCCTACAATCAATATCCGATATCCATTACCATCCATCAAATTCGCAAATTCTGTTCTTAATCTCACAGTCACTGCTCAGTCATTGAAAATGGAAGCCTACCTGAATAATCCTCAACTGCTTAGCCAACTCGTCACCAAACTGCCAGAGCATCTCCAGTTTCAGTGGGCGAGAGAAACAGTTAACAAAAATACCAAGAAGCAAGTTATACCTATGCCCACATTGATGGAATTTTATGAATGGTTATAAGAGGATTTTTCAACAGCCAATTTGTTATGCAAACCTTCCACCCCGAATTCAACTTCCACAGACAAATTTCCGGAGAAGCATAGAAACTCTGTTTTCGTCGGATCGGAAAAGTCAACGGAAAAGTCTGCATATTTTGTTACAAATTCAATCACTTCATATACAATTGTATACAGTTTTTGTCTCTCCATACAATGGGAATAGGGAAAAAACATAAAATTTGTTTCTTTTGTCTTGCTTCGTCCCATCGTATATTCAAATGTAGAACTCCAACTTTGGAGTTTCAAAGGAAAATCTATTCATGCATTTTTGGATTCAGGATCAGTATCCTATATTCATGAAAATAGAGCCAGGTAGGTACTGATTTGATTTGCACATAGATCATGGAAGCAAAGCAAAATTTGTCAGTGATCGCACAGCCTAATGGACCCAAAAAAAGTTTTTATATATTTTATATGCTTATATATGCCTTTATAAGCACATGTGTTTCTTTAGATTGAATAAGCAGGCAAAAAACTAAGCAAGAAACACACAAATCCAATGACTGAGAGCTATTGCACTCACCTGCACCTGCGATTACAATGCTTTTTGAACTGTCTGCTATATGTCTTTTATAAAACAAAATACTGAATTTTAGTAAAGAGGATGTTATTCATTAATGAAGAACGCCATTTATCAGATTTGACTAAACTGTCAGGCTTACGTATTCTATGTATAAGAAGAGTTCTAACAATGGGTCTATGGAACTACACTGTTACAGTTGTTCGACAACGGAAATAATCAACTGCACCAGAATTCAGTATTTTGTCTTACAAAGGTCAGAAAATTCAAAAATTATTGTATTTGCAAGTCCAACAATGTGCCACTGAAGATACCTATGGTGGGTTGAAACAGCCGACTGACAATGGATTTGTGAATGTTTATTTTTCAAATGACAAAATTCTGATTTTGTTTTGGGGTTGCAGTCATCTTTGCAACTGACTGAGAACGATTCTCGTTGGCAATGGAGACGACTAGTATGGCTGTGGATAGACCCATTGTTAGAGATCTTCGTATAGTGTATGTGAGCCTGAGTTTGTGGTCAAATACAACTGATAGCGTTCTTCCTTAACTAATAACACCATCTGTTCTGGAATTCACTATTCCTGATAGTTCAGAAGATAAAGCTGTTGATAACTCAGCATGTTGAAAATTTCATATTTATGCATCATTTTAAATCTAATGAGCTCTAGATCATATTTTCGAGTCCAATATCGGTTGTTTTGCTTTTCAACATGTGATTGTTTCAACAGGATTTTCCAAAATTCATAGATAAACTTGGAATTTCAATATAAATTTCAGAGTTTTAAATCGAAATTTTCAGATTCCGAGATATAATTCAGAATTTTAAAGACAGTTTTATTTTTAGTTTGGGTGTCCCTTCTAGAGATTTGTATTTATGCTTTTATTGAGCGATATCTAGATTATAAGTAGTGACTCGGCAACCAGCAACCATATGTACATCATAGTGTACCGAGTGGTTAATAAATTATTATTATTGTAAAACATAACTGTGCATTTACTTTGATAAACAGAAGTATAAGGAAGATCTACCAATCGAATAGGTAGTGCATAACTTAAATTAGTTGAACTCACATCTACTGGCTGAAAACTGTAACTCCTGGTATTTTATTATAGTTTTATAAAATTGGATAAAAATGATTCATATGACGGAAGTGAAGCTGTTCACCTGGGAGAAGTATTATTCTAAGTTATGCATTATCCTTTTCCTGCCTGCCGTTTCATCACATGAAAAAATTATGTTTCTCAACCAAAACCAATTTCAGAGTAGAAATAAAAAGGGATCTACAGGTCGAACCGTTACTCGCTAGATGAATTTATTCAGTCACTAGGATGATGTTTTGGTATATATTGTTCTAATAATTCAAGTATTTTAGATGTCTCTCGTTACCGTTTCCGGCGATACTAGTCGCCGACTATAGAGTTCATTTGAAATACCAGATTACCATTTCATGAAAGGTCTCGAAATGCCGATCATGCTTTATTGATGTTCATTGAAACAACTGATAATATAGTTAATGTTTGTCACAGACAATTCTTGAATATAAAACGGAAGACATCCTTACCTTGTGAAATTGTCTTTCATGTTCTTGTAGTTACAACTGGTCGGAAATTTGTCTAGGATTAAAATTCCAGTCGAGGTGGAAAACAAAAAAAGCCAAACTACTTTAGGAACCATGACGAAAAGCTACCTTGTTTCAATCACCAAAAATATATATTCACATATTATTCAGATTCACATATTCGAAATTCAGATTTTAGGTTAGAAACTAATCAGCGCATTGTGTAAACAACTATGCACATTGCACATGGACGAACCGTAGCATTATCACAGGCATTATTAGCAATGGAACAGTAAAAAGAAGCCTTGCCTCTGCAATGGTCTGATGGACCAATGGTTGCCGTCGATGCTGAAATAGAGAAGGAAGTCTCCGCGTGGGAAGTCCCTCACTGGTTGTAACAATAGTCATTCTCGATTGAGATAAGAGCCGTTCTCGATTCATTTTGGTATGGGTATCACTCAAGCGGTATATTACTTTCTCTGTTCAATTACATATGCCCCGGATTACGGAATTTCTAAACGAATCGAAAAGGCAATATTTTCGAATCGATACGTCTTGCAAAATGAATGAGAAAGCTTCCAATTTTTGAAGCGGGTGGTTATTTTTTCACATAAAATCGTGGTATAAGCTAATTAGTTTGTATCGAGTATACCATAAGCATCAAACGTTCATAATCCTTAGAGAATGATGTAACGCTGTCAAAAATTTGGTTATTTTCATGTCAATCGTTTACAGTATGAAATGATATTTGACTATATAGTAAATGATTCTCAGCTCATAACTACAATCCCGAGTAACAAATAATTCTCAAATCTTTATTAGTCCATTGGTAAATTTCGAAACCTATAATAATAATAAATCGACTTTTATTCATCTGAGAACAACTTACAAAGGACAACATAGATTTACAGAAAGAGAATCAGATGAAAAGGTGGAATTTCAGGAGAAGCTGTTTTTCAAATGAACCGTTAACGTAAAATAGACAGAATATAGTTTGATATTAGTGACAATACAAACAATAGAGAGTTGAAGTGCTGTCATGAACGTTAACGCAAGCATACAAATTGACAGCTACGCATGCGTACAGCTTATCCAATTCATCTTGACACAGGTACTTTTTCAGTTGCCCACTGGTAGTGTAGACCATGACGAAAAAAAAAACAGCTTCTGGAACAGCACTGGTACGAACTTACGAACCTCACCTCAAAAATTTATTATCAATCCGAAACGCATTTGACAGCTCTCTAGTTCTCGGATGTTTTCTCACTTTTCATAGACATATCGGATGAATTAACTCATAGATCACTTGAGAAACATATTTGTTTCGGTTTGTTTCGTAGTCTCTTCGCTTGGTTTATAATAGGTGTTTTGGGTAACAATAAAAACAGTCCAGGAATGGTTCGAAGGACTGTTGAAGCGTGAAGGGTTTGTCTCGAATATATCTACAATAATTGGGTGGGTGACTATTTTGTACCGTCGTGAATAAATATTTATTGCAAACCCAAATACGGCTATTGGTTACGTCCTTACGAATCTTTGTTGAACCGTATTCCGATTCGTATCGGATACTCGATATGAATCGAATTTTCATAATCCGCACCCAGAATATATTTCTGGAGCAGTCTTTCAAGAAACTGTGCCAATTATGAATTTGCATCCCAATCCAAAATAAGAAAAAAATGAAAACTGACAACTTCTTTGTCTTCTTTACATTTTAGGTCGCGTATTCGTCTGCGCGGCTTACGAATTTCATCAGAAGTTGGGAAAAAGTGTTTCTGTAACAAAATCTAATATAATATTATCCCAGCTCATTTTTTATCAATATGTAGATACCTACACTGTGAAATACGACTCGACAGATACAATTATAGATAAAAATACCTACTGCCTGGGACTGCGTACCGCGCAGTTTTCCGCGTCTCGTTGTGACGTACACCCTAGGCACGCTCGTTCGGACTCACTTTGCCTTGTTTCCTCTCGTGCTCAGATGAATACGCGCTTTCAATTTGGATTCCTTTATATCACGATTGCCATTTATGTTTATGTACTATGTTTGCCCCAAACACTTCCCCTAGCCACAACACAGAATACCCTATCTACACAGAAGCGCAACTGAAGCGATTCGACCGAATCGAAAGCTTGGCTTGTTGTCAACCTCACATTTGTGTTGTTAGGGTGTTATAAAATTTTCGAACAATTATCAATGCCCTTGGGTTATTACTACTGATAAATTTTATTAATATCGGATGAAAGCATGATCAGAGTAGTTTTAAAGGTTCGTTCCTACAAAATTCAGTTGATTACTCTAAAACTATTTGAACATTAAATAGCTGCCTACACCACTTTTATATCTACTTTTTTTTAGAGGTGTAAAAAACAGTAAGCCTATTCACTGAAATTATTTTGGTAATTATCCAAATTCTCCGTTTATATTTGTTGAGAATAAGGGAATGTAGATTGCTGATCAACAAAGCATTTAGACGAATTTGATAGGGGAAATGTAAGTTCTAAATTATTAAGACCTTCCTAGGGTCGTATCTTCAAATGGAATTAAAACTGCCCCAATTTAAGTTCAGAAGCAGAAATGCTCAGTCTAGAAAGTTTACAAAGGTGTATCACTTGAACTGTATATCAACCGACAGTTTGAATTTACCGCCAAGAAATTACATTATACAAGCCAAGCTTTAAATCAAGGTTACCTCAAAAAATCAAAGGGACCGCAACGTTGGTATATATGAACGTTGGCGTTCATATATAGGAAAGTTACGAAATGTCACGAGTTTATAGGCGAAGGGGTACCTGAGGCTAGGGGCAGGGTTTGGGGAAATCGAAGTTGGCAATTCTGGGGTAAATTGGGTAAATTAAAAATCTCTATAGGTGGCATAACCCCATAGAACCAAAGATAAACAGAAAAAGTGCAGAGAAATTGTCACAGAACACACAAAGATATATGTTTTATGTGGCTGATTCCTGATTGTCTCTGTCTCTCAGTGTCTTTGTTACTCTGTTGTAAAAGTAAAAGATTTGTTGCGTTTTGCGTTGTCACAGCCCACAGCATACCTGAACCTGCGTTGCGTCGTGTATTCAGTCTTGTCTTTTTGGAGTTTAGGGAATCATTCTTTCAATATTTTGAGTCATTTGTTCAATTTTCATCAGTGTAAGGAGTTTCTTAGAGTAATATTTTACTAGCTTTAAAGTGTTTCTATTAGGATAAGTTGTTCAACAGGAATCCGATGTTACATTTAAATAATTACATCAGTTTCTTTAGTAATGCTATTTTCAAATACACTACATGATTTCATTCACGAATAATCATGGTACTCATTTTGTATGAATGGACTATATCACAATTGGTTGCATGATTACAAAGCGATATCTTTGTAGAGGCATTTTGTTCATAAGTTCATTTGGATTCCTATATAAATTTAACACTATACATTAGAAGACGTAGATAACGTTCAAAGTATAATACAAAGCTCAAACATTTTCTTGACCTCGGAAAAAGATCCTTGAACGACTGGTAAACCCAAACACTTTCCATTTCATATACGAGTAATTATCATACTCTGGCAAACTTTCTTGCTGCACGAGGAACAGTCCCACTTTTTTTGAAAACACAGGTATTCCTTTCGGATTTTCACCAACCATACACAGTCATCAAATTTTCATTTGCTTTCGTTTTCAATTTTCACATATATCGAGATAGAGTTGAATTATCTGTCAAACACATACGAAGAGTGTATCGAGTATATCCACACTCCACACTTTTTCTCAACTGACATTTAGTATTGAACACCATAAAGTTAGATTTTCAATATACTCGAATATTCATAGATAATATTAGGGAAGCAAGTAATTTTTTGATCTGTTGTTATCAACCAATCAGATGCCAGAAACTGAAATCCACTTGCATATTAGTATATAGTGGAATTGCACCTTAACCTAATTGACGCCCCCGCAATATGGAGGAATCGATATGATGACATTTCGTAACCTTCCTCCTATATACCAACGTTGGGGACCGCCTACAAGTTGCGCTTCTGTGTAGATAGGGTGTTCTGTGGCCACAGGTACCACCATCTGCCACTAGACTAGTGACACTGACATTTCGCAACCTTCTCCGCACACCGCACATACGAACGTTGGTTGTCCCTGCCCTGCCCCTGTGTCCGAAATCCGAAATGTCACCTTACTACCTTAGGTTAGAAGTGTTACGAGGTTTCAAAATTGGCAAAACATCTTTTTAGATACGTACTTTGTATTACTGAGTTTATTATTATTCATTACGTATTTGAATTCATACCATACTTTATTTCAGCCTTTGGGTGTTCGACAAGTTAATCCCATTCCTTTGAAAATGGTAGCAACTTTTTCTAAAATTGTGGTCCTTATCAATCGTTATCCTATTGTGAGAGGCATGATTTCCTATGGAACGATATGGCCAACTTCTTGCATTATTCAACAAACTATAGCAGGTAAAACTTGGGAAAACTATGATTGGATACATGCCCTGCGATTCAGTTTATATGGAGGATTATTTACTGCACCTACCCTTTATGCTTGGATACGGATATCCGCAATTATGTTTCCTGGTACAAATTTGAGGACTTCTATCACAAAAGTAGGTTGAATATATTGTGTAACCTTTCTCTATCTCTCTATATATTTATATTTCTAGGGATGTCTGGTCTACAATGATAGAATAGTCTGAGATTCTATTGATTAGTTTCTGTTGAACCCCCCCCAAACCTGTAGTTTTGTTTTAATTTATGAATACAAGCTTTTGAAAATGCGAAGAATAGAGTGGAAATCAGTTCTAATTTCAGTTAAACATTCAGTTTTGATAGGTAAACGTGAATGAATAAGACATTTCTACACCTTCCACTACAAATTTCTTGGGCTTATTGAAGCCTTAACCTATCAGGATTTGCCTGAGATTAGTAAGGTAATTGCTTGTCTGATGAATGGTTAATATCCCTATGACGCATTATGTTATGTTCTAGAACTCTCCTTTGATACCTCTGATATTACACCTGAATTCTATGATGCACTGTTTCTGCAACTTCTCAAGGCAATCTGTCAGTTGCTGCACTTTTGAGAATTTTTTTTCATTGTCAATATTCAAAAATTGCACTGAATGTTAGGTACCAAAGTTAAAAAAGTACCCACTTTATCACAACTCATCTGATTTAATTTTTTTATTTTTGTGTTTCCAGTGTTATCAATTGTTTGAAGTTTGCTGCAACAAATCCACCACAGAAATAACTAATTCGCTGCAAGTTATTGCATCAAAATTGAACACTTTCTAGTTTGTTGGAGAAAGTGCAACTTTTTTAAGTTATAGCAACAAATTGCATTGTGGAATTCAGGTGTTACTCACCTAGTGTTACCTAGGTAACTCAAAAAACAATTCAAAATTGAAGGTCACTTTTGTTCAGTGGAAAATAGATTTGAATTGAGGAGTCACTATGAGATAGTGAATCAATTGAATTGGGGCAGTTTTCAATTGTAGGGATATCGAAAAACTGATGAGTTCTATTGATTCCAGAGTTGTAGGGGGGAATTGAAAAATTTCAAAATATTTTTTTTTGATGTTTTTTATTTCAAAGAAATATTGCAAATTTGCTTCTATTTTGTCGGTAACTCTTTGAGTGGATTCTCATATATTCATGTAACTTTTATATAAGATGTCATATGACCTAGGCCATCCTCAACTTTGAATTTTGAAATACAGATCTCATTATCAATCATCATTTCAAAACAAAATTCTAGTGGTAAATGGTGATTTTATACCTGACCCCTTCCTACAAGATACATTGGAATCAGCATGGTTATTTGCGAACCTGTCAACCATGAAACCTGGTATAGTCATTCCCCAATACAAGAGATAAATCCTCGAGAGAAATAAATCTGCCACATTGGGGGATCGAACTCGCTCGCCAAAGAAAATACATTCTTTTCCGCTATCTTCGATTTCGACAATATTTCGGCCCTATTGACCTGTCGAATGGAAACAATACTCACTTTTATTTTATTCGAGTTAATGAAGCACCAAAAATAATTTAACCAATAATATCCCCACGGGGCTTCCCCTGATGGTAATAAATATTACCATTTGAAAGTCATTATTTTGTGGTGGATACATTTTTTGTCTTCGCTTTGTGGGTTTCTAACCTACCATAATCTGAAAGAAGTATTACTATTGGAATGTGCCTATGAAAGGATACACTTCTATCTACCACGACAAGTTGATGCGCATATTAAAAACAGTTCCTTTTGTCAAAGGAAATTCTTTGACCAATGTCAATGACGAAGTTTGTTAAGAAATATTTCGATTTGTAAAGGAATTCGCACATAAGTTTTGAGAACGATAGCGGATTTGGTTTCCGAAACGTCAACGATATATATATATATATATATATATATATATATATATATATATATATATATATATATATTTTGATCGGCTAGGCTTCCGCGGTTAGGAATGTGCTGGCTGGAACTTCCGGTTGATCCGCGTCTGGAATGATTTACTTGTCTACGTTTCGGCTCCCATTTCGGAGCCATTTTCAAGACTTAGTGACCTTGCGTCTAGGTCTGAGTTTTCTTACTAGCTGGCTATCATCACTGGATATCGAGGATTGAAGGTTGGTGGGATTTAAGGGTTCATTAGTAATTATGGCAGGATCAGGGATCGGACGGTCGATGGGAGGTTCGAACGGATTAGTTCCCAAGTCGGAGTAAATAGAAGTATGTCGGACCAAGAGTGGTTTCCAGGTATTGGGGAGTCTTTGAGAATCGTCGCGTTTATTGAGGCAGTTGGGACGTTTTTCGATTTCAATGGCTTCACGGGTAACTCTCGTTTGGAGGGTTTTGGCTGTGGCAATGGTTTTGGTGTTTTTGAAATCTATTTTGTGGCCTGTTTCTAAATGATGTTGGAATAATGCTGAGTTTGTGTCAGAATTACGGACTGCTAGTTCGTGTTCATATGCTCTACAGGACACTCGTCGGTTGGTCTGGCCGATGTATGTTCTGGGACAGTTAGAGCATGGAATTTCATATATTCCTTGGGTTTCATTGGGGATTGTGTCTTTGGGTGTTCGAAGGTAGGTGGATATTTGGTTGTTAGCTGTGAAAATGGTTTTGATGTCATGTCGTGTCAGAATTCGACTTATTTTATCAGTAACACCATGAATATATGGAAGGAAGGCTTTTTGTCGTTCAGGTTCGTCCTTCGGGGGTCTAGGGTGAAGATCTCGGGTTTGCTGGAGTTTAATAGACTTGTGGATTTGGGAATCGGAAAAATCGTTTTGGGTAAGTGCGGATTTGAGCTTTTCCATTTCATTGGATCTATTGTGGTTATCGGTGGGTTTGAAGGACCTATGTATGAGAGAATTCAGAACCGAATTCAATTGTGCTGGGTGATGATGAGACTTGGCATTGAGGTATCGGTTTGTATGGGTTGGTTTGCGGTAGACGGTGTGAGTGAAAGAATTGTTGGACTTCCTGATGAGCACATCCAGGAATGGGAGGGAGTCGTCCTTTGGAAATGTATCTAAAATAGAATTTAGATAAAGAAGATTACATTGAAACTGAACACACCGGTTTTGAACAGGAGGCTACAACTTTCAAATTCCGCAGTCCCAAAGATATATTGTTTACCAAAAATTCATAACCTGGAAAATCAATGCGACCAATAGTCTCAGCAATGAATTCGCCCTCGTATATTTTTGCTAAATGGTTGACGGAAGAATTTGAAAATCTCCGCATCGGCCCAACCGATGTGAGTGTTGACAATTCACAAGAATTCATAGAAAAAATAAAAGATATTAAATTAGAAGAGGGCGAATCATTATTGGTGTCATTCGATGTAAGTTCTTTATTTCCAAGCGTCCCCATATACCACAAGCTCCAGAGTATTTGAAGGATCTTCTCCAATCGAATAACCTGGAATATGGCACTGTTGAAGAATATATTCAACTTACCAAGCTTTTTATGGATCAAATTTGTTTTCAATATAATGGCTCCTATTTTGCACAGCATGAAGGAACAGCCATGGGAAAACCATTACCTCCATTCGTATTGAACCTGATCATGGGTAGGTTTGAAACGGATGCTAGAGAACAACTCTGCTACTTCCCTAGGGTCTGGATCAGATATGTTGATGACATATTCGCTGTGGTGGATACAAGAATAACATTTATTGAAAATGTCATTGCGCACTAAACAACAGGTGTGAGAGTATAAAATTTACTTACGAAGTTGAAAAATAACTGTGGCCACTTTTAGATGCATTGGTCATAAGGAACGAACAGAATGAGATAGAATTTGACATTTACGGGAATGACACGAACACGTTCAGGTACACTCCTAACAACTCGAATCGTTGTCCACAACATAAAATGGCAGCACTTCAATTTATTGTTAATAGGTTAATGAATTTTCCTTTAAAGAAAGATAAGTATGACAATGAAAGGAGAGTAATTAGGTACGTAGCTGAAGTGGACGGTTTTAACCCAGAGATAGTTGATAAGATAATCAGAAAATGTAATTTTAGGGAAACATATCGTAAATCTTCGACTTTTCAAAAAGATGAGAGAAACGAAAAGTATATAGTTATCCCATATCAACCCCGCCAATACACTAGAGGACTTCAACAGATATTCGATAAAGTAAATCTGAAAGTTGCATATAAAACTTCTTAAAACTCGTCGTTTATTTCGAAGTCATTTTCAAGAACTGTCAGACGAATATCTGTCCATATCGTCCTACTAACTATAGAATCAATTACGAGAAAACTAGTCCTATACTATTCATGATTATATCACTCACCAACAATTGAAGTAGGAGTTTTGTGTTCGACGTTCCAGCACCGTTTTTATATTAATTTATGTAATTTAGTTATGCGAGAAGTTGCTGACCAAATGGACTTGTTCTATTTTAAAGTAACTGTTTTTAATTTACGCAGCAACTTGTGGGGGTAGATAGAAGTCTAGCCTTCTACACTTGTACAGATTTTATTTTTAATACTTATTTTTTCAGATTGTGGTAGGTTAGAAACGCAGAATTTGACGAAAAAAAAATTATCACGATCACTAAATTTGGCTTTCCACAACTTCACCTTCTGATGAGAAACTTCATAAAATACAATCCAATCCATCCTGGCAAAGAAATAATGGCATATGTCCGAAGCGATCACTGTGAAGTATAGTTCAAGACAACAAATCTGGTATATGTGTTATACTCTGATAAGTGCTTGTGGTAGATGTTTTACTACCACTGTGCGAGTAAAGAAGATAAACTACTGCCAGGATGGATTGGATAAGCTGTAGGTATAATGTTCATTGGTACATGTTCACTTGCAAAGACACTTGCTCAAATGATTTTTTGAAGATTGGAGGTTTGTATTCGTGTTCATCTCATTTTATTATTTCTCAATTTGTTTACATACGTGTGTACCTCAATGGCCTGAGTGCGCTTTGTTGCACCCTCATTTCTTTACACCCACCATGCATTACATTACGTTATCCCTATATTTCGATACACCCATATATCCGAAGATAACCGAATGATGCACTGTTGCAAAATTCACCGAATATTCGGCCATTTTCTGTTAACCCAACTAAACTAACCTAACCTAAAATAAAAAAATATGAATTCATATAAAATTCCAATCATTGAGAACAGAGACATCGGACGCTTCAGTATACTGCAGGGTAGTAATGAAAGACGATTATATAAATACTGCATGACTTTATTTGTTTCGTAAAATGACATCACATTTTGACATAGCCACATGGCCCAAATCTTCAGCATGTATTCCGTTGGTTATTAGGCTAATTAATTTTATACAAATCATATTTCATAAATGTACTATGTTCTCACATTTTGATACTTCCTTTAGCCTCACGAGTGAGCACTGATAATGAAGTAATTCCAAAATGGATCTCGAAAAATACTCATTAGATGCATTTCAAAATATATTCAACGAAAACTTAATGTTTGAAAGTCTCGGGTCAAACTGGTATTCGCCTTAGGCTGGATTAAATTTAAATTTAGACCAATCAGAAAGCTGTCGGATCGTCGTACCATCGGACTTCGGATCTGTCTGAATTCAACTTTATACGTCCGGACTGCCTAGGTATTCTACTAGGTACACCCCGAACAACAGAGACTGTAGCACCTGTTTCTGACGTAGAAATATTGGACGATGTCCAATATCATGTTAATTTTCAGATTGAGTAGAGCCAAAAGTTTGAAGGCATCTCAACCAAAGTCGATCTTTATTGATCATTATGTCTTGCCGCAATCTAAATCGACAATGTAATGACAATTCCCAAGTTTCTTGATTTCGCCAAACTTCCATGCATGTCTGATATTGATGAAGACTTGAGCCAGAATACTCTCCCACACCTGTAATGAGCGTTCATGCTTGGATTACAGTTGATTTGGCATTTATGTAGGGAAAAGTAGCAACAAGACGAATTATTCTAGTCTTCTGTTCAAATACAACTCTTTCTGATGAATGTCCAGAAGCAAGTGGTGTGTGTTGATCAGCAACGAAACCATTTCTCGAACTCCTCTATAATTTTTCGCTCATTCACAGAGATTTTCAATCGGTGTTTTAATGTTTACACATTACGTTCTACAAGTCCGTTGGTAGCGGGATGTCCGGAAGCGATGAAATTTTTGAAATATACTATTAACATCACAGTACGTATGATACTCTCCACTTTGAAAAATGGATGGATTATCAGAAACGGTTTCTTGGGGATAACCCTGTGTTGAGAAAATATTACTAATTACTAGTAGAGCTATGATTGAAGCGCTGGTAGGTGCGTTTTTCTTAACTACACAAACTAAAAAAAAAAGTAATTTTCAAATGGTCCAGCATAATCAATATGAATTCAGTGCCAATTTTATTCTGGTGTATCCCATCATGAACTAGTGTTTTTGGAGGGTTCGACCGATTTGATTCAAAATGCACACATTTCACAACTTTTAACAAGTTTTTCAATATCGTTGTCGATGTTGGGTCAGTATACGTACATTTGTGCTGTTTCATATTGATAATACCAAGGGGCGTTTCATGGAAAACTACTTGAGCTCAAAGTTGATTGACTTCATTGCCAAGTATTTCATTATTTTAAGATTTAGATTTAATCAAATGTGCTCGCGATAGGCATTCGACATTCTTATTATTTTCAGCTTTCTTGAATCGATCAGAATAATTGAAGATAGAAAAGAGGCATATATCGAACCAATCGGAAAGATGTCATTTGCGGAAGTGCCTCTCTGTTGAAATATACGTGTGATTTAATATTGTCGGTTACCAAAATAAAGTTCTATCAAATTGAATGAATTGAATTATCATTTTCAACTGTCTTAGAATATAGACAGTTTTATTGAGTTCAATGTCTCAAAAAATATTTTTTCGGAAGGCGATAGTGGAACAGTTCACTTATGGACCAGCCGCCTTAGCATGCTTCTTTTTTGGAATGACTTTGTTGGAGGGAAAAGGCGTAGAAGAAGCAAAAAATGCAGTTGAAGCCAAGCTGTTCTCTACATGGAAGGTAAGAACGAGTTGAAAAGTATCTTTTGAAATTACCTGATATGTTGTAGGGGGAAGGATAGAAATCCGTTACTTCAATTGTTCACTTAATTATAATTGTTTATATCGATGATACGAGGATCACTATAACTACCATTAGGCCCTATAGGGCGTTATACCAAAGACGCCCGCAAATGATCGACTTTCTCACGCATTAATTCGACCCAACCTAACTTAAGCTGAAGATTTCAAACTACAAAAAGAACAAAGCAACAATATGTGGATTCATGAAGAAGTAATTTTCACGTCCACTTTGCAATTTTTACGAAGCAAATACGTCATTTTTTGCAGAAGCTACGCATGCGCACTAATAATCAGCTACTTTTCATTTGTTCTGTACTTTGTGCACATTACACTTCCACTTCAGATTCTCTAGTTGAAATGAACGTGAAAATGCTGGTGCATAGAATGATCCACTTTAAATGAAGTTTATTTTTTATAGTGAAAGTGTAAGTGAAGTTTAATTTAAGTTTAATAATTTAATTGTCACATTGACAAAAATTTCATTTGCGCAGGGTTCAAGTTTATTTAGGTCCTAGATAGCACAATTAGATACTGAGAACATTCCTAGAAACATTTGCTGATACATTTATTTATTTCAATCCTTAATATTCTAAAAATGTTTCCAAATAAGGTTTGAATATTCTCATCACATCTTATAGGCATATGAAGTGAACTGGCATTCTCAGTTCCTTTTAAGAATGATTTTGAAAATATTGTGAGCACGGTCTAGAATATCTGAAGAATATTCTGAGAATGTTATCCGTATATAACTATATCCTGCACCGAATATTCTCGGTATAAACTTTGAACTTAAAATGAAAATATTCTGAGAGGACGTTCATAAGACATTCTTAAGAGTGTCTGCATAACGTTCAAAAAAATATCGCGCATAATTTTATCGATCTTCTCACTATTGTTAGGAAGTGAAAGAAGTCTCAAGAGATTACAAGTGATTGTTGATCATTATTCATCCATGGTCCTCGTTACTAAGGACAAATTTGGCATCTTTCCTCAACAAAAAAAGTGAGAGAAGTTGTATTTAACAATTAAAATGTCAAGAACGTTTTATTTGACTTACACAAAAATCTTGAGATGTTTTTTGGCTCTTATTTGCTTACTCATTAGGTACTTCTTATGATCAACATAACCACTCAACAAGGAAGTTAGATAATTTTGCCTCTTGAAATACTAGCTAAATATGTTGAAAAAATTGTGTTAGGAATCCATTTATTCAAAGGAATATAACATTATAATGAACTGCCAAACTTCATAAAATTTTATGGTGAACTGAGATTCAAGGCAACATTAAATATTCATTATCATAAATGATTTTTTTTCCATATTTTCAAACATTGTTTCAGATATATTTAGTTCGTAATAATGAATCAATAAATTGTTAGGTATTTCCGGATTTCTGGGTCGTGGTCTGCAAGTTATTGAGGTCGAAGTGTCCTCTGATGACAGGCTTTGATTAAATGTGGTTCAACTAATAATTCTGTATTTATTGAATAACGCGTTGTCGAAATTGACTTTTCGAAAGTCTTCTCTATCATTGAAAGAGTCCGTGTCATTTGAACCGCTGGCCTTCATTCATATTATGAATCGTATTGCATCGCTTTTGAAAATGTCTGCCGCAGACGCTGACGAAACGTCAGCCTCAAAAACCTGCAGATCACTGCTCATAAATCAACAATTCATTGGTTGGCCGGAAAAGCAACAATAATTCAACTTTCACACTTTCAATAATATATTACGTAACGGGGGGATAAGTGTCAATTACAGAATGCTGAAATTCGCGGGTGTACATTTTCTACTCTCATAGTAGATAGTATAGTATAATTAATCGATGTCCCTACAAAGTATGCGTGTTCGAACCATCACAGTTAACTAAATCAAATCTAGGGTATGGTATCCAGTTCAATGGTCAAGTACTCTCCAGCGAAATCTTCCAACTTTATATCCTCAACAGTTTGGAATATGAAGAATCCCAAGAACTTTTACTGAAGGACCCAAGGGTTGTCGAGAGCACATTTTCGTAGCATGGGATACATCCTTCAAGGGTTTCAGTAGGGGGCAGAACATCTTCCCAAAAATCATTACATCAAACTGATACAAAACGTCTTTTTCTCTGCAAGACTCGAGCAATTTTGATACCTCCATCTGTTTTGGAATTATTTACCAGGGCTATGGAAGCCATGTTCAAAGAAGTTCCAAGGTAAAATTATGTGGCAGTTTCGATTCGGAAGTTTGTAGTGGTTTTAGTGAGACTAAAAAAATTGGAACGTCATATATTCTCAATGTTAGTCAACTCTTTACAACTTGCTCAACTTGCATGAATACATGCAATTTTCTTAAGTTGCAACGACAAAATGCATCTTGGAATTCAGCTGTTGGTGTTCCCGCTAACACCAAATTGCACGATGCAATTTACCGCTGCAAGAAATGTCAACATTCTGCCTATTTTCATTACCAATATGAAAAAATGTTACCAAGATAAACGCCTACATTATCACACTTAATATATGATTTTATATTTGAAATGAAAAAAGTACGCAGCTATTAATTCTCAGACATGTTCATGAAAAGCGGTTCGAATGTTTTATTAATTGACAACGACTCTTACTCTCGAAACACTTCAGACTAAAAACATCCGTTTTTGTAACTGCTGCATAAACCTGCCTTATAGCTTTATATCGCTCTTATCATACCATCTAGTTGCAGATTTCTAGGAGCACTTTTTCGATAGTTTTCTATTATCCTATTTTACATATTTTTTTCACTCTTATGATTTCAAACTATTTTCAGTTCCAACACTACACGTTCGTTGAAAAATGCCGGCGAACTGTTTTTTTTTCAATTTGATTTCTGAAAATTATTCTCAGAAGTGAAGCTTATTACCTTCAATGAACAAGTTTTTCAACCAGATATCTTTACATAATTAGAGATATAGAAAATCATTCTTTTTCAGGTAGGAGCTTGTGTGTGGCCAATATTCCAAACAATAAATTTCTGTTATATACCAGAACAAAATAGAGTGCCTTTTGTGAGTGCTTGCAGTCTGGTATGGTGTTGTTTTCTAGCTTATATGCATCAATTAGAAATTGAACAAAAGAAATTGGAACTCACCAAAGGTTTGAAGAATTGACAAAGGTATATCAAAGGACAATTTAGTCAAATTGAAAATTATAAATTTTATTTTTTGATGAGAGATGCTGTAGCAAATTTGTACATTAATATTTTATAGATGTTATAATATATTTTGTTTGTTTTTAATATCCATTGATTTTTTTCTCCGATTCATAAAGAGTTAAGGAGAATTTTCTTGTGTAAATTCAGGGAGTTATATTGAAAATATATCCCTTCCCCAGCAAATTCAGTGATTCGTTCCTGGAGGTGAAAATATCAACTATCAATAATAATTATTAATCGTCACCTCAACTTGAATAGTTATCTCCACAAAAAATACGGACAATTACTGAATAGTTAAGCTTACTTTCAGAGTTTCTCAAGTCTCGGTATTGGGATATTTAAAATTAATATTCTATATTTTATATGTTATGTCAACCACATAGTGTTTGCAGATATAACCAGTCGACAATCATTCTGGGCAAAACCAGCTATGAAGTCGTGAGGATGACCTCAATTTCTTTACTGATTCAGATTGGTAAAGGTAAAGGGTGTAGAACACGTCAAATCTCAGATTCTGATTGAAAGAAAAACGCAGGGGAAGTTCAGGGTACCTTGAAATGAATGGAAAACATAAAATTTTGGTGCGGAAACCATAGGAAAACCTTATTTCAATGAAAATTTATGTGCGGAGGGTACGAAAAAAAACCATAGATTTACTGTTATATCATCCTTATACTTACCACTACATTAATGAAATTATATCTACATATACTATTCTTGAATATATATTATGTTTTTTTACATATTACAGCTCATACAGTTTGCATTCATTACTGGAATTTAATTACTACAAGTCAAAAAGTTGACATCAATCTGATCCAACATTCATGAAATTTCAATCATTTGACAACTGCATAGAGATAACTGGTACGATGTAGCCACAATTCCAAAATGTTCTATTTTATATTCGAATGGTATACAATTGCAAGTTATGATCCTTTGAAGTTCGAAAATGGACATATTCTGCCTTCTTTTTCTGCACCACAAAATCTCTCGGGCCACACGCGTTTTCATTCTTGGTAAGTATATTTTTTTATGATGTTTTTTTGCATTCGGCTGATGCGATTGAAAATTCAGACTTAATGAAAGAAGATGGAAGCGACTATTATTGATGTTGTGGAAGTAGTTTAATAACATTTTGTTCAGTATAGGTACTGTGTTGAGTTAGGTTTGACTCATTTTTTCATATGATTGCACATTTTGGATCATAATCAGTTTTATTTTGTTCAATAATATATTTAGTTTCAATACATTTTCATTTACTTATATATAATATATAAGATGATAAAATTATAGTGATTGTTGAAAATAATCGACAACCGTTATAGACGAATATTATGATGCATCACCGACATTTCTGAAATATTTTGTAGGTGCTAGTTTTTCGATATGGTATAATATTCAATTCTCAAAAAAAAAATTCGAAAAATATTTACTACTGAAAATTTTTGATTTGCACCATAATTGCATTTGGTCCCATTCTTTAATATTTCTCAATAATCAGATGTTATTCAAGTGATGCTAGATTAGTTAGGTTTGACTTTCATTTATCTCAATAATCAGACGTTATTCAAGTGATGCTAGGTAAGTTAGGTTTATTTATCATAATAATCAGACGTTATTTAAGTGATGCTAGGTAAATGAGTTTTGATTTTTCTCAATAATCAGACGTTATTCAGGTAATGCTAGGTTAGTTAGGTTTGATTTATCTCAATAATCAGACGTGATTCAAATGATGCTAGATAAGTTTAGGATTTGATAGCAATTCGAATACGACGTCCTAACTTACAGTTTACTAACTTTGATTTACATCACGTGCGTTTATCGGTAAAATGTTCACTAAAACCGTCACTGTTGTCAGTGTCAATGGTGAAATTTTCTAAGTAAACATTTTGATATTTTCAATAGAGATTTTGGATATTTGGAAATAACATATGCTCAATTCCGTTCGAAATTTTGTGACTGAAGCAACAAAAAAATGAGATTCCTCTCAACTCAGAAATTAGTAGTTTTTTGGCCATCTTTACAGTTTTTCACAGGAAAAAATCGTTTTTCATAGCTTCCCCGTCAAAATTTCTATGTATTTTTCGATTGTAACCCGTTTCTGGCGATTTCCAAAAAAAGTTACGAAAATTGGCGATTTGACGTATTCTACACCTTTGCCTGAACATTTTATATAGGTACCTTCTTGTAACTGGAAAAAACATCAAGGCAAGTTCTCCCAGTTATAGGGGCTTTCATCGAACTCATAATTATTTTCATTGTAGCGGTATGTTTCGAATTTGGACAATTTTCCACTATTGAATCCCTTTAAATCCAAGGTTTGGAACATATATAAATTTAGGGATCCCAAACTTGCAAAATTGCTTTTATGGCGTGAAAAGAAATGCATAACAATACAGTTGATATTATTTGATATGATAATAAAATACCATGTACAAATTTTTGAATTAATATAAAAAGAATTATTGAAAATTGTCATTTGTTAACTTTCCTGAGAGAGGTATCAATCCTAGTTCAGTTTCTTGTTACATGATTTCCAATCTGATCTCCACTCATCCATGTGCAAAGAATGTGACTCCAAGTCCCAATCTAAACAGAAATACAAAGACCATATACATTTATGCATAACAGAAGAACAGTACCTCACCATTAATTTGCAATGCAGTGAGAAACATTGAATATTCCTGCTTCAAAAATTCTTCAAAATCCAATAAGTGATTATAAGGAATATTTCGGTATGCATTAGATCTGTCATATGACTTCATGAAGGCGTATAATCTAGTTATTGGTGTACGGTGATGGAGCTGCCTTTTCGAATATATGTCCTGAAAACACACAATCAGATTTTACAGTCATGATATATATGTTCAGTTACCAAATCGATTCCGTTATAAATGCAAGTTGCAATTCCCAAAAATACTGCATGAAAATAAGCTGCAATCACTGTTTCCGGATTTTCTCCTTTTTCAAACGAGATATAAATCTTCCGATTGGATATGTCCACAATAATAAAATAGTTTTTATCTTTGTAGAGAGATAATGTCTGCTGAAAATCTGCTACAGATATAGTGTGCAGTACTTTTTTCAGTGAAGTTCCTATCAATATCTTGAAACCGCAAACGTCGCTAACTGAAAACACCAAGATACATGCATTTTTATGATAATAATACTCTACATTTGAAAAAGCCATTTTTTCAATTTTAATTTAGCAAATGTTTATGTTTTGTTAGCGAATTTCACCTCAGAAAATGGTAATTATTGTATTTCAGATGCTTGATTCATAATTTGCTAAAAATATATTTTTCTAACCACTAACACCAGAGCTGAAATCCCGGCTACATGTAGATTAACAAGAATTCGTGCCTTTCTGATTTGTGTCATAGTGGTATGAATGCATTCAATCTTTCATCGAATGAAATCAAACAATCAGCAAATGAATTCTACTAGGAGTCCAAGTTGATGATAAACTTGATTGATTGGAAATTTTACACAGAATTATTGAAAAAATTACTGAAGTCAGTCTATTTGGAAGATACTCAAGCTAACTTACTAGGGCAAGGTATATTGTCATCGTCATCTAGTTATGCAAAAAACATTGAGAGAGATGGAAGGTCTCCCTCCTGATAATCATGCAAACAAAGCGTTCATTGGTTGGGAAATATTGAGACTTTCCTGAAGCCTTATATTGGAGGCATATGTACATAACAAGAAACATGAATTTACCACAGGTGGACATTTTTATAACTACCCCACAAAAAATAAAAGTCCTATCAGGTTACCGAAAGTGCACCACAAGAAAATTGTCAGACAGACTGATTTTATATTTAAAATTAGATGATTCATTACCTGAAAAAGAGAAAAGTTTCACCCTCAAACATTTGAAAGTTGTGGGATGGTTGATTAGTCAAGCAATTTATAACATTGATGCAATGTTCCAATATTCTAAGATTCACGCTGAAATGGAGACTTAAGATCAATTTATAGATTTTAGCTTGTATTAATAATGGTCCATGTATATTTTGTACTTTTTATTATGCTTGGATGTGTCCCACTTACTAGGAAGTAAATATGGATTTTACTTCTCCAGTGTTACTCTTGGTGTTGAATCTGTCATACCTCAGCAATTTTGTTGCATTTTTACTCCCAGAAATATAATGACACATTAAATTAGGGATTGAATAAAATTCTATTCTATTGGACTAAGACCCCAATATAATTCTGTGAACTCTGTCAAAACACATTGTCTATGTTGAAAAACAAAAACAGAAGTATGACAATGCTTCATTATTATATATGTCTAAGTAACAACCTGTGCTTGAATTTCGGACAACGCTAGCAAAACAACTCCTTATTTCTCCATCTTTCGATGGAAAACTAATTCATGCTGGGCCAGAAAGTTGATAACCTCTTCACAATAACCACTTTCGATTGAAGTCACGAGTGAGAGTGCACCAGTGATGAAGAGTCAGTAAATTGCAGAACCAAATAAAACATTATTCACTACCTTCTTTGCTTTATCTTGCCAATCATTAACATCAGTAAAATATGAAGCTACAAGAGACAAGTTGAGTTCAATAGAATCAATGAACAGAATTCTACTGAAGAAATTTATAGCGAAAATTCTTCAACTGTTTTTGATTGTTGATTTTTCCAAATATACTACAAAAATTATCAAAGCAAATAACACTATGATACTTTTGTGAAAGTTCTGACTCACTGTGTCGAAACAATTGTTTGTAATGATTTTTATATCGGATGTCACACTGGTGGAAGTAACAATTTCACACTATATTCCCGTTTTCCCTTGAATTACCATCTAATCTATCATTATCAAAAAAATAAATAGCTGCAGGTGTCAGAATTTCTAAGACAAATAAAAAACTAAGAAGAATCTGTAATCCTCTGTTTCATTTGATGAATTATTCGAATAATCCGATGGATTCATCTATTAATCCATTCTGGAAATATTCTACTTTCTATTGGTTGATGCAATTCGTTTAGAATTTTTTCAATGTATTTGAAAACTTTCCTGTATATAATGAAATTTCACTTGACTGCATTTTGTTATCATCATAAATCAATAGAAAATTTTCAATATATTTATGTCATTCCTACCTTTCCTTCCAAATCCTAAAATAACAACTTCTTTTTCATTAATTTTCTTTGGGTTCAGAACTGTCTCAGATGCAAGATAGGTTCTCAGGACTATAGCAAACCTTTGATCATTAAAATTTCTGAATATCAATGATTTCACGGCCCAGTAATTGGTGAGTAAGTGTAATACCATTAGTGTGAAAATGAATATCCATTCTAAACTGGAAAATATTTGAAATCAAATGATTTCTTTCATGAAATGCATAACTCACAGATTTCCATGGAAAATATTCAACAAGTATATACTGGCAATACTTGCTACTAAATTAACCACCGTTTCTTGGGTTCCATCTTTTGCAGATATCTCGGCCATATTATTTCTTATTGCCTGATGATTGGTTATGGATGCTCTAGTTGCTCCTCCAGCAATACCAACCTTGAATGAAAAATCAAGATAACAAAATGTACATGGTGATACATCTCATCACTTACGATTGATTTCATCATAGAGGTAATGCACAAAATCTGCATTGAAAAATTACTTAGAAATGGCAATAAAAGTTCAATTGACATTGCTGCATCATTGAGAATATCAGCAAAAAGTCTCCATTTTTTACAGTCTGAATCCAAACCACTCCTGAAAATGGATTGGAAATCTTCAAAATTGTATAATCTGAATTCAAAGTTAGCAATTCTTAAAGATATCACAGCAATTTTTTTATTATGTGCATGCTCTTAGGGTTCTCTCTTTTTTTTCCCGTAATTTTTTTCAGGTGTTTTTTTTTATGTGAATTCACTATTCTGCAGATGTTGAACAGGCTCCTAACGGTAATATGATTTGTGAAACAAAAACTACCCTTCAACAACCCCCCGAATTAAAAAAATCATGAAACGGTTGAAACACCCGTTGCTCGAGGTTTCTTGGCGGAAATGAATCATTTCGCACCTGCTGAATACGTTCTATAGGGTGAAATATTTCGTGCATCATAAACTACCCCTCAACAACCCTCTAAATTTCAAAAATCTCGAAACGGTAAAAATACCCGTTGCTAGAGGTTTTTTGGCGAAAATGCATCATTTCGCACCTGCTGAATACGTTCTATGGGGTGAAATATTTTGTGCACCATAAACTACCCCTCAACAACCCTCTGAATTTCAAAAATCTCAAAACGGTAAAAATACCCGTTGCTAGAGGTTTTTTGGCGGAAATGAATTATTTCGCACCTGCTGAATACGTTCTATAGGGTGAAATATTGTGTGCACCATAAACTACCCCTCAACAACCCCCCGAATTAAAAAAATCATGAAACGGTTGAAACACCCGTTGCTCGAGGTTTTTTGGCGGAATTGAATCATTTCGCACCTGCTGAATACGTTCTATAGGGTGAAATATTTTGTGCACCATAAACTACCCCTCAACAACCCTCTGAATTTCAAAAATCTCGAAACGGTAAAAATACCCGTTGCTAGAGGTTTTTTGGCGGAAATGAATCATTTCGCACCTGCTGAATACGTTCTATAAGGTGAAATATTTTGTGCACCATAAACTACCCCTCAACAACCCTCTAAATTTGAAAAATCATGAGACGGTTGAAATAACCGTTGCTCGAGGTTTTTTGGCGAAAATGCATCATTTCGCACCTGCTGAATACGTTCTATAGGGTGAAATATTTTGTGCACCATAAACTACCCCCCAACAACCCTCTAAATTTCAAAAATCTCGAAACGGTAAAAATACCCGTTGCTAGAGGTTTTTTGGCGGAAATGAATCATTTCGCACCTGCTGAATACGCTCTATAGGGTGAAATATTTTGTGCACCATAAACTACCCCTCAACAACCCTCTGAATTTCAAAAATCTCGAAACGGTAAAAATACCCATTGCTAGAGGTTTTTTGGCGGAAATGCATCATTTCGCACCTGCTGAATACGTTCTATAGGGTGAAATATTTTGTGCACCATAAACTACCCCTCAACAACCCTCTGAATTTCAAAAATCTCGAAACGGTAAAAATACCCATTGCTAGAGGTTTTTTGGCGGAAATGCATCATTTCGCACCTGCTGAATACGTTCTATAGGGTGAAATATTTTGTGCACCATAAACTACCCCTCAACATGTAACGTTTCCACTACCTCAGTATAGGGAAACGCACAGCGCCGTTAGCGTTATAGCCGGTAGAGCATGTGGCATGAGTCCTTGTGTGATCTGAGTGAAAGCAAACAAACAATTTCCCGGGGGCGCCACTTAACTTTACAACAATCAGTGAATAAATTATCTTTATCTAAGTCAAGGAAAGAACAAGATATGTTGAATTGATGTTCAAAGTAATTTTCAATTCAAATAACAAAAGGTTGTTGGAGCTCGAGGTCTCCCTACATATAGAATTTGGTGAATTGTTAGAAGGTGCAAACTGCGGGACCCTGAAATATAGAAAAATGATTCATAACGCAATCTCCCTCAAATATTAACATTTATTTTCCCTTATCTCATGTGAATTATCAAATGTTTCTAAACAACATACACATTAATACATAGTTAATACTAAAGGTTGGAATGATGATAATTTGCAAACAGAGTCTAGAGAAGTCTCCAGCAGTGGCAGACTTAATTAAGAAGGAATAATGATCATAACCAATTGATACCAGGCACAAAGTACTTTGCGTTGGCCGAACAACGTTGTGAACGGTTATATGTGAATAATATTAAGGTGAAAATAAATTACGCTTAGATGTCATGAATACAAGTATGAGTACTCCCTTATTCAACTCCTTATGCAGTCTTCCTCAAATCCTGGAGAAATTCCTGGGCTGCAAGATCCGACGATACTCAACCATGAAGTATGAACTATGTTATAAGATCCCAGTTTAATCCTATAGTTCCATTATCCCATTATATACATATGTACAGAATCTGGACATCAAAGGAATAGAGTAGGTGTTTCCAGCATGAAATGGGGGGGGTAAAAGATGCTTCAGCCTCAATCTTTTGAAATGGCCATCCTAGCAGGATACGATCCACACAAAAGCATCGCTTCAATGTTCATAAAACTTAAGTAGTGACTCGTGACTTCAGGATGAAGTGCATATGAGAGGGTATGGACTAATTAACAATCCATTATAATATGATCCATCAAACAGTGTGGAAACAAACAATCCATAGGAACAAACAAACAACCCTATGAAAGAAATACCATATTAAATCATTGTTGAGGTGAGTGAAATTGCTGAAACTTACCTCACTAAGAGGGCTGTCACTTCAAAATAGGTAATTAATGAATTTAAATACTTTTTAAAATTTCAAGTCACACCAGGCCAACATGGCGTGGGCACGCATGGCGAGCTTGTTTCGATAACGTCATTTTACGAATGCTCTCGAAATCTCCTTCACTTTAAAATTCCAGAACTAAAACTCCATGTGCTAAAGGCACGATAACAACGTGGATTAACAAAATTGCACCATCAAAAAAGTGCCACTAATGGTGGATTCATGCAACAATCGTAGCTCGGAAATCGGAACTCGCAACAAAATATAAACCATTCATGCAGCAATCTCAAGAGCTGTTGAATCGTAAGAGTGGAAATTTGTTCAATATCTTACGAATTCCGACTTAATATACCTGCATGAACGTTTTTATTGAAAGATATCGACTCAACTTCTTCCGTACGACTTGCGAATTCCGAGTTACGATTGCTGCATGAATCCACCATAAGATGCCCAAATTGGCGACGTGCTTCTTTGACCGTCTCAGCTCAAAGAGACCGAGCTTTTTTTCAAAATGGCTTCGAGCTAAGGGCTCGGTGAACCAAAGCGCGATCTGCGCGACATCTCTTGTCACATAGATGAAACTCCTTAGATTAGAAATATAACGAATAAAGATAAATTTGAATATGAAAATTGATATGAAAGTGTAAATTATATTTCGGCAGCCTCTTAATGAATGAAAATAGCACTCCACTCAACAATTGATTCGTTTATGGATCCCCTCACAGTGATAATATTTATGAAAATTAAATAGAGTAGTGACAAAATAAATTCATCAAGACTAGGCAACTCAACATGCAACCTTCACCGCCGCAATTAGTATCAAAGAAATATGAAATTTACAAAGCGCGCAATTGAAGTTAGAACGGATTTCAGCTGAAACCCAGAGGCGTTCGTTTCTACCTGATAATAAAACTCTTATCCCTTAATTTGATCATCCGAGGCTATAAAACTATAACACATCAAGGAATAGGTTTAAATAACCAAGGATACTACTGACCATCTGTTAAATTTCAAACTGAACAGTTTCATACTATCAACTGACACTCGCGTTGAAATATCACAGTTATAAAGAAAACAACGCAGAAGTCAGACAGACTCCAGGTACCAGCAGGGGTTCGTTTCAACCTGGCATCCAACTCTACTTCCTCAATCTGAAAATCCGAGGCTATATTACTATAACATATCAAGGAAGAGGTCGAAACATCCAAGGATCTTACTAACCTTCAGCTTTCTCCATAAAGGGTACTAACATCTTGATTCCCAGATTAATCAGACATTCTGATGTCCTTTAAAATCATCTCAATTCTACCAATATTTACAAGAGTTGAAATTAGCAATTAAATATTCAGTGAAAAGAATGGCAAGTGCCGCCATCTATTATACAGAGCAATAAGAAAAATTTACGTTAAATATAGCAAAAGGAAACTGTCGTGCCGATTTGCTAGTACCACTCAGACCGTAAATAGGGGTTCACAATATGTAAAGGTCGGTTCACATTACCATCAGCAAAGCGAACGCTACAAACAACCCTCTGAATTTCAAAAACTCGAAACGGTAAAAATACCCGTTGCTAGAGGTTTTTTGGCGGAAATGAATCATTTCGCACCTGCTGAATACGTTCTATAGGGTGAAATATTTTGTGCACCATAAACTACCCCTCAACAACCCTCTGAATTTCAAAAATCTCGAAACGGTAAAAATACCCGTTGCTAGAGGTTTTTTGGCTTAAATGAATCATTTCGCACCTGCTGAATACGCTCTATAGGGTGAGATATTTTGTGCATCATAAACTACCCCTCAACAACCCTCTGAATTTCAAAAACTGTATCGTAATGAATCTCATCATAACACTGGTTGTAAGCATAATATAAGAGTGTTATAATAGTATGGGTGTAGATAAAATACCTCGTAAAATACATTATGTATAGTATACTCTTCAGTTAAACCCATCCCTCTGTTTGATACGGGTTATCTCTTTAAAATTCAATTTCGAGTTTAAACTGGTGTTTTTGATCTTATTGTATATAATAATGAACTGTTCGAAGGTTTCCTGAAATTTCAGCGCATTCAACAGCGACTTTCCTCACGGATCAATGAAAGTGAATGTATTCCGATGGAAATTAACAAACGCTATAACCCAATGATTTCGACTAGCCACAGTTCCAATAATAATTGGAAGAATCACTGCTGAGTTTGCAAATATTTTGGGAAAGTCATCGAAAAATACCTTGACGGATATGTTCACACTGATAGAATATCGCGTAAGTCTGATTGGTATTCAATAATTTGTAATTCCCGGTAGTGCGTGTTGTATCACTTTGAGCCATTCAGTGACGTAAGTGCGTAAATTGCATAACAATCATAGTCAAAACATAATTCTCCACCAGCGACCTGTGCCATAACAAAAGGGTGCGCTACAAACCGAATTGGAAGACATTTTATGGTGGAGGTAGATCGATCGCCCTAACCAAGCGAAAAACGATAGATCACGTCATTTGATAGATGGGGGTAGATCGATCGCCCTAACCAAGCGAAAAACGATAGATCACGTTTCAATCGTTTCAATAGACTGAACGTTACGTGAAAAGTATCAAATAATTTCAAATTAGTTATATGACATGATGCTTTCGGATCATCAGACCACATTGTACCAGGTAAGGTCCATTGAATACTGATAAGCAGTGTGGTCAATTTTGTCATAGATATATAGATTCTTGAATCTATAATAGCATCTGGATGACCGAGCTTTACTCGGTACTTTTTGTTTATGGCAAAGCGTGTTTTTATGGAAATTATATTTAGATACGAATTACATACTGATGTCTCATGATGTTTCAAATATAGAGGGTTGTTGAGGGGTAGTTTATGGTGCACAAAATATTTCACCCTGAAGAGCGTATTCAGCAGGTGCGAAATGATGCATTCTCGCCAAAAAACCTCGAGCAACGGGTATTTTAACCGTCTCATGATTTTTCAAATTTAGAGGGTTGTTGAGGGGTAGTTTATGTTGCACAAAATATGTCACCCTATAGAACGTATTCAGCAGGTGCGAAATGATTCATTTCCGCCAAAAAACCTCTAGCAACGGGTATTTTTACCGTTTCGAGATTTTTGAAATTCAGAGGGTTGTTGAGGGGTAGTTTATGATGCACAAAATATCTCACCCTATAGAGCGTATTCAGCAGGTGCGAAATGATTCATTTAAGCCAAAAAACCTCTAGCAACGGGTATTTTTACCGTTTCGAGATTTTTGAAATTCAGAGGGTTGTTGAGGGGTAGTTTATGGTGCACAAAATATGTCACCCTATAGAACGTATTCAGCAGGTGCGAAATGATGCATTTTCGCCAAGAAACCTCGAGCAACGGGTATTTTAACCGTCTCATGGTTTTTCAAATTTAGAGGGTTGTTGAGGGGTAGTTTATGGTGCACAAAATATTTCACCCTATAGAACGTATTCAGCAGGTGCGAAATGATTCATTTCCGCCAAAAAACCTCGAGCAACGGGTGTTTCAACCATTTCATGATTTTTTTAATTCGGGGGGTTGTTAAGGGGTAGTTTTTGTTTCACAAATCATATTACCGTTAGGAGCCTGTTCAACATCTGCAGAATAGTGAATTCACATAAAAAACACCAGGAAAAAAATTTCGGGAAAAAAAAAAGAAAAAAAACCGTTGCTAGAAAAACCGTTGCTGTTTTCACACCCGTCAAGTATTTGCTATGCAAGTTCAATGGGATAATTACTTATCACAATTCTCTGCAGGCAAGTATGAATGATGAAGTAACACAGTTGCAACTATCAAGGGGTCATAATAGTTGGCTCTTCAGATGTTAACAAGAAGCTGTGGCAAAAAATATTAGACTGATCAGGTATATTTACATCTACCATCTGAAAACCATCATTCCTTGCACTTCGGCGTTGCTTTGGTATACTGAATAAGAATTCATTCAAGAGACACCTGGTATAAGTTTCTGTTGACTTAGGATATCCACTGAAATATGCACTATTCGATAAGTAAACTCACATAAAATAAAAAAAACAATGATTTCCTAGTTAATCAATAGAGTATCTAAGGACTTTCATACAGTTTCATGCTCTTGAAAGCATAGAATTGGATATTCTTCTACGAATTACTAGAATTCAATAAACTTTCAGTGAAGTTATCTGAAACAGAAAGTTAACGTATGAAATAGGAAAAATACAAACCCTTTCCACCATGCAAATACAATCCTTCCCATCATTCCCGTTCCCTCTTTCATTATCCATGTTATCGCCGCAGATAGAGCTGTTGCTTGCGAATCACCAACTCCAACACCCTTCAATATAGCTCTAGTAGTGAATGCACCCGTGATGGTGCTGCAAAATGCTTGAGCAGTATCCCATAATTGATATTCTAAATAATCATCGCTTACACTTTCTGGGTAACCATATGGTAGTAAAACTTCACGAAAAAAGTTTTTAATTAAGTTAACCGATGCAGGAACAATTTTCACAGAGCTGATACGGATTATTTCATTTCTTTCTGGAAAAGTGGAATTTTTAGAGAATACTCTTCTCATTTCATTATTAAATTTACCGCCTTTAGCGTATAATACAATATCACCAACAGAACCACATTGTTCCTTTACTAGTATGTCTGCATCCATCTTATCCCAATTTAATTTTTCTTTATATTCAAAATCCCATTATTTACACTCGACCATGACGTACAGCGTACAGTACAGTTCTTCTTCTTCTTCTTGTTAGTTTTGATGGTCGTTGCTCCCTGTGGCGGTGCATTTGACCAGCTCACCCCGATTACATAACCATAGTTATGCAACAAAAGTTTCGTCGGGGAAGCGGGAGCATCTCGTTCTACCCACATTTCGTAACACCCACAGTGCATAACACCCAAAGTGCGTAACACCCAAATGTCATAACACCCAAATTTCGTTATGCCCACACTCACCGAACATACCCGAATGATGCGCTGTTGCCAAATTCATCCTTCTTTTAGGTTAGGTTAGTTAGGTTAAGTTAGATTGGGTTAACAGGAAATTGCAGAATATCCGGTAAATTTTGCAACAGTGCATCATTCGGGTATGTTCACTGTGGGTGTTACGAAATGTGGGTGTTACGCAGCGCACCCGGGGAAGCAGTTCGTCTTGTGTAACACAATCCTGCTTCCAGTTGACTGTCTACTGTATAATTTTGTGCTTTCTTGTGTCAGGCGAGTTGCTCGTCGTTACGCTGTGTACTGGTAGGTTTGTCAGACAGATAGTATAAACAAAGGTATAGTTAGGAAATGAAATAAAAAATGCAAGGATGAGGTAGGGTTGCCCGTCCCCATTTTTTAATTTGATTTGATTCTGTGTCATAAAATTACATAAAAGTCTAATATTTAAATTCCGCAGAACTGTAAACATGTCCAGAGGAGCAGATATACCGTTAGCAATTATTTGTTGGTAAATATTAAATCCAGGGATAATATTGATGGGGCATTAAAAAAATATATGATTGAGTGTTTCTAAGTTCCCACACTCACAATATGGTGAATCACTTACACCAATTCTATATAAATGTTTTTTGTTCATACAATGTCCAGTTTTCATGCGAATAATGCTTGTTATATGTCGTCTATCCATTGCTGGCATATGCCAGTACCATGGGGTTATTGGGAATTCTGTATGGATTCTAAAATATGATTTACCTTTAAGCTGAATATTTTGTTTCCAATGTGCATAAAATGTTTCGTAAATTTTTTGTTTCAGGTGTGGCAAGAAGTTATGTTTGTCAATTTTAATGTCCAATGGAATGTTCAGGCTGGTGCCGAGTTCTGCAAGAGTGTCTGCTTTCTCATTTCCGTCAATGTTGCTGTGCCGTGGTATCCATGCAAATTTGAATGTAAGATGTTTGTCGTTCGCTGTCCGTAACAACTCTTATTATTAATGTAATATAGTCACTGTTCACATTAGAATCTGTATTATTAATCCTATCTGAAGCACTTTTTGAGTCTGTGAATATAAAATTGTTTTTGGAACAAATATTTATGAAATCATGCAATCTGGAAGAAAATGAGTAATCACATTTAGGCATGTATATGCCTATCCCAATTTTATCCTTATTTTTGGATGCGTCTGTGAATACTAAGTTATAATCATCATGATATTGTTCCACAAAGGTTAAAAATGATTTGTTACTGGTTATATCACATTTCCGTAATCTTATGTCCACCATGTCTATTGTTTGTAAATAAGTATCATATTCGAAACTGAAAGCTGGTATGATATTGTTGGTATATATATTATTGAGAAAAGTTTTACACGTCTGAAATGCTTCTATCGTATAGGGAGTTTGTTTAGTTCTCCAGTAATCATACTTATGCTGACATAATAGGTATGTTGGTCACTTTCAGTATTTCCATTAAGGGGGGGTTGTGATCTATTCGGTTTAAGATGAATTTATGTGCTAGCCATTGCCTTCGTGTTTCGAGATTAACAGTACCTGCTTCTGCTAATATAGCATTTCTTGGTGTTGATTTCATACAGCCAAAAATAGTACGTAACCCTTGTATATACGTTTTATCCAATTTTTCTAAATTTCGTTCTGTGCACGGTTTATATAAAATTGATCCATAATCCAAATGCGACCTTACCAGACCATTGAATGCTAGCAACATTGTTTTGGGAACTGATCCCCACCAGACTTTATAGTTTTATCCCATTTCAAGTTATTTTGGATGATGGTACCCAGATACTTCACTTACAATAATTGTAACTTTTAGTTACAATTATTTGTTCACCTATTTTAATAGTTATGTTATCTCTAAATGGTCTACCTCGTTTGAAACACATCGCTTCGCATTTTGATACTGATAATGCGAAATCATGTTCTGTCATCCATGTGTTTACTATTTTCAGAGTGTGATTCATTTTTAGTAGTGTGTGTCTTGAATGTTGTCCCCTTTACACATTACAACGAAGTCATATATATATATATATATATATATATATATATATATATATATATATATATATATATATATATATATATATATATATATATATATATATATATATATATATATATATATATATATATATATATATATATATATATATATATATATATATATATATATATATATATATATATATATATATATATATATATATATATCAAATGAACACCACATCAATGGGGAGCCTTGTGGATGACCTTTTGTTGTTATTTCTGGACCGTGGATGTCCCCTGCTTGATTATCTATTATATAATTTTGTCGGTTGATTAGAATTCTGAAAATTAAATTGGCGATATCAGTTTCAATTTCGTATTGTACCGAATACCTATAGAGTTTATATATATTGACATTATCGCACGCCCCTTTTATATCTAAAAACGTAGCTATCACAGTTTTGTTCAGCCCTAGTGACATTTGAACATATGAAATTAAATAAGTTGCACAATCTAAAGTCCCCATACCCTTTCGAAAAGTCATTTGATGTCGGTCGAAAATTTGGTTGTGTTCACATTTCCATTCCAGTCGAGTTTTAATCATTTTTTCTAAAACTATTTGTGCACATGATGCCATTGCTACTAAACGAAAGTTGGTTATGTTATTGTTGTTATTTTTCTTTTTAATACCTATGAGCAAATATTCTTTCCATGTCTCTGGCAATGCATCACCCTGTAATATGTTATTGTATATTCTCAGAAGTTCTGTTTTCAATTGTAACGGTAGATTCTTAATCCCGTCTTTGCCGGGAGCCGTATTTTTTTAAATTTCAAACTGTTTTCCAGTTCTATCATTACAAAGGGTTTCGACCGGTCTATTGTTGCTAACATTTGAAAGTCAGGATCCAGATCACATACGGAATATAGGTTCAACAATTGTATAGCCATTTGTGAATCTGGTGCATTATTTTTGTCATATTTATTGAGTTTTCTATCTGAAAAGTTACGTATCATGTTCCAGACATAGGTTATGTTTGAATCCCGATTTAATGTGGAGCAGAAATGTTTGAAGCGCTGTTTTTTCTTTTTTTTAACAGTTATTTTGTACGTGCTATAATTTTTTTTTGCTTTTATATAATTCTCAATAGTTGTTACCTGTTTAAAATTATTTATTGCTTGTTTTCGGGTAATATTTTGCATATGACACTCGTTATCCCACCATGGATTTCGATTTCCGCTAATTTGTTTTTGACTATGATCAGGTATAGTTATATCAGCAATTGAATTCATGAAAAAAGTGAGTTTTTCATATGAGGCATCCGTCATTTCTTCCGCTTTTTTATTTAGGAGTAAACTGTATGTAGTCCAATCCGTTTTATAAAAATTTCCTTTTTTTTTTATATTTGTACCTATTAATTGGTTCACTATGTATGTTTTCATCGTTATATTTGCATACTGTTGGGTAATGATCGCTATTTCCACAATCATTTATTACCTCCCACGTACTCTTTGTAGCAATTGAATTTGACACTATACAAACATCTACCGGGTTGATATTTTCATTTGGGTTTGAAAAGCGGGTGTTTTCTCCTGTATTTAAAATTATCAAATCCTCATTATCTAAGATTGTGCTTAAAATGTTGCCATTATAATTACTCGTGTTGCTTCCCCATAAGGGATGATGCGCATTCAAGTCACCCATCCATTTGATTTTACCCTGTATCTGTGTAAGCATTCTGGATATGTTATCAAAATTCAAACGATTATTAGGTGGATTGTAAGTATTTATAATAGAGATGTTTTTTATATTTACAACAATACTCTGATATTTATCCTGATTATTTATGTCATTTATTAAGATAGTTTTATAAGTACAGTCCTTTCTTACAAGAGTGGCTATGCCGCCGTATCCGTCCTCCCTGTCTAATCTGATGATGTTATAATTTTTTATTTTGAATGTATGTTCATATTTGAGCCACGTTTCGTTTGAAAGAATTGCGCATGGGGTTTAATTTCGCGAATAATATTAATGAGAAAATGTCTATTAGCGTTTACACTTCTTATATTCCATTGGACGATTATCATATTTTTAGAATCCATCAGATCCCCGAATGTTAAAAAAAAAAATCTGGCTCATCAAAATCTTTTTTTTTCTATTATTTTCGTATGTGTTCGCTATATCAATTATTTTTATCGCCGTAGTGGTTGGTAGTTTGACCAACCGATCGTAACAATTTTTTATTATCAATTTCTCATCATTTTCATCTACAATTAGGTTTATTCTATCACTCGATTCATTACAATTTGTCTTGTTTTCGTTTGTATTCCCCCGTATCACTTTCTTTATTGCTCCTGTGTTTGTGTTTTTCTGATTTACCGCGTGTTGAAATATAATTCCATTGGTAGGCTGTGTGAGCCTACCATTAGGGTATAATAATATGTCATTCAGTTTTTGTGTATCGTATCCTTGTCGTTTTGTTCACCTTGTTGGTCTTAGCTCCTATACTTTGGGCATATGATCGTTTATAGTTTGTGTAATTTCTATCGAAAACCTCCCTTCGTTGTTCTACCCTAATGTCATTATTCACTTCGTATTTACTGTTAAAGTTCGGAAATTCCTGTGATTTCTATATATATCTATTTTTTTTTGGAAATGATTTTGCTGTTTCGTAGAAAGTGATATTATCAAATGTCATTTTTTCACGTATTTTTTTGTCGCTCGTATTCTACGCACGTTCTATTATTAGATTTATGTTCCGTACTATTACAAAAAAGGCATTTAATTTGTTCACAATTTTTATACTCTTCTTCCTCTGTGTGTTGTTCAGTACAGGAGAAACATTTTTTTCCCTTTGCAGTTTTTATGGATATCTCCATTCAACAAGCAATTATAGCACTGGGCGATTGGGGGTGTATATGGAGTTGTTATATAGGTTAAGTAACAAATATCTATATAGCGCGGAATAATGATTCCTTTAAATGTGATTAGAATGGTCGAGGCTGGAACATATTGGATGTCTCCATCTCTACTCACTCTTCTACTCATTCTTTTGACATTTAAAACTTTATAAGGACTTTTGATCATCTTTTTAATCTCTTGCTCTGAGAATTCCGTACTAATTTCTTTCAAATAGCTTTGCATGTTACATTGTTATACGGAATATAAACCTTATAACCTTTATTTTTTAAAGCTTCATTGAAAATCATCGCGTTCGCGCTATCTCTATTATTGAATTCAATACCCACTTTATTTTTTCTTTTCAGTTTTATTCTAACAATATTTTCAAATTGGAGGTCACATATCTCTTTCGCAATTTTTAAGTGTGAAAATCGTCCTACATTTTTCCCTGCTCCTTCTCCCATTTCTACTATAACCAAAAAAGGTCCTATGATATTATCGCTATATAAAGTAATTTCCTCAGCTTCTTTCGTTTCGTGTTCAGAGTCATTCGTTTCCTGACTAGATTCACCTCTCTATCTGTACTGTCTCTGCCATAGCTATCCCTGTCTATACTATCCCTATCCATACTATATCTATGCTGACGCTGATTATTGGTCTCAGGATCGAGATCCAGATGTTGTTTCTTGGGGAAAGATTCCTCTTCCCCCTCCCCTCCTAACATTTTCGAAGTATCTGCCTAGTTTTTATTAATATACTTTCCAATTGTATGTCGATAACAAAAAAAAACAAATGTAAAAAAAACAACCCAGAAGATAAATTTTAAAGAGCAAAAAAAAAAATAATTCACCAGCACACTTTTCTGTCGAACGCCGAAACGATGTTGTCTCGTCGAGAGTTGCACAGAAAGTCCGTACAGTACAGCTGACTAATGACTTCAAACTTCAACCCACAAAACACAGACATACATGTCTAATGTCTAGTCTACTTAAAATATCATCTTGGATTGATGGTACGAAAAATTGGCTGTTCCGATTTAAGTCCTTAACGGTTGTTCCCACGTTGAAAATTTCACATCCAAGGAAAGAAAAAACTCCTACAAATTTTGTATCCACACTTTTTTTGTGCAACAGGTGGTGAGTTACAGCTGACGAAACGAACATTTTTCAAAGAAATCTCAGTCCTCGTTTTTCGTTATCTGGTTATTGATTTGTATAGGTATATACATAATTGATGTTCCGTCGCTTTTCGTCACCTGATTATCCAAAGCTAATTCATTTCCTCACCAACAGGAGGTAGAACTAATAGTGCGTTGTTTTAATTTGTGGTATTCCCTATGCCCAGTAGGCCTAATGCCTAATCTAAGCCTAATCTATAGTTCTTGTTCGAATTTGATTCGTTTTTTCTTCTTCTTTGACGGCCCAGGTCGGTTGATGGCGTCTTCTTCATCCGCGTCAATGTCACAGTCGTCTGCCGTGTGCTGCGGTCTGCGGCAGGTAGTATGTCATCTTCATTGTCGCTGTCGAGGACAACTTCTGGTACATCTTCACAGGATTCGTCGTTGCAGAATCTACACACAATGGAACACTTCATCCCACCTTTCCTGCTGCCACATGCGGCACCACATCCCCTCTTACAATTGCAAAAGATGACGTTCCATGAGGCGTCGGGAGCTGATTTTTCCGTTGTTATAGAAGTGAGCCCATTCGTGCCCTAGTCGGATGGACTTTTGGGGATTCCACACCATTTTTGGACCTGATGGTGAGTCCTGAACGTATGGTACCGTGCCGCGTCCTTCGTCCCACGACGAAAACAGCGTCAAATGATGAAATGAAGAGGCAGAAATCGATGTATTCATAATCATTACATGGGCATCTTGGCCGCGTTCCGTTTCAAAATATTGTTACCATTAGCCGTTCCGTTGTACTGGTTATCACAGTGACCACCATCTCGAGTTACCAGTCTGGTTAACCAGACAGAGAAACGGAACACGCCCTTCTTCAGCTTGCTCAACCGTGAAAGTGGCCGCTTCGAATTTTGTTTAGCATGGAAATCAGGCGACCTTTGTTTTTTCCCTAGGCCAAAAGTCGTTCCTGAGATACTTGAACCGTCATTGTCTCATCGAAAAGAACTTCCGCAGACGTCTGCTTCGTCGTTCAGCTAAGGCTTTCTGCGCTCTTGCAATTTTTCTTGTCACTATCAGACCGTATCAACCGTAGTGATTTCGTACGTATTGAACTTATTTTTCACGAATCGACTCGAAAGAATCACTACGATTCCATACAGATTTATGTGATCACCAAATCCTACGTCTCCTGATAGTGATGTAAAAAGAATATACAACAAAGATTTCGAATTCATAGTGAGGAAGAGGAAAGATTGATATTAAATATAAAGAGACTAGGGTTAGCTATTCATATAATTTACAATAAAAGGTAGTTCAACAGCTACCTGCAAAGTATTTTGGTCTGATATGGACTTAGTCTATTACTACTACTTATTTCGATGAATTTCTCAACAATAAACTAAAAAGCGGGCTATTGTTGATGAAGTTTTGAGTATTTTCTGTACTACCTTATATTGTAAATTATAGATAGCGAACCTCAATGCCGTAAAAAGATTGAATCGGACGATTTTTTGGAAAAATGTACATGTTTCGTCCATTATAACTCGCCACCACTGAACTATATACATATGTATATAGCTCAATGCTCGCCACCTGTTAGATTTACGGAAGAAATGTAGCTACAAAAATTGTGGAATATAATTCCGTTAGTAGTACGTCATAATGTTCGAAATAGATGGGGTTTACGGTACTACGGTGTTTTAAATTTTCAATTTATCATTTGTTATTAATGTTATCGTATTGCATATGGAACCAAATTCATCAACAAGAGATACACAAAATGATTGAATGAGAAAAGTTAATAATTGAGGAAGTATTCAACAAAGAAGAAAAAATAAAATGTATAAAATTCAACCCTCTGTATATATGAATTATTGAACTTCTGTGATTCAATTGCAAAAAAAATTGCCGGGTTTTCTTTGTACCACAGGTCTATATGGTCTGATGGGAGCCTCTTTTCCCCCAAATAAAAGTACCGACACAGTAAAGGATAACCAGTAGTTTCAGTTTCGGTCGGTCCCTTTGATGTTCGTGTCCCACAGTTTCGTTTTTTTTAGACGAGTGCGCATCCTGCAGTTTCACGCCCGGAGTGGATAAGCCACGCCCCCCAACGTTTTCATGAGAAATACACTGCACGCCGCTTGCAAACTTGATATAAACTGCTCTGCAAAACTGCGAAAATTTGAGGAATCCAGCTCGTGATTTCAACTCCTGATAATAATAATGTGCGCTATTAATTTCGGTTCACTGTTCGCAAATCTGAAGTTGAAACACAGCGTACTCAACTTTTTTCGGAAATTACCATTCGAATATCCAATATCACTTTACAATTATTTGATGTTTATATGAATATAGCATACACAAAAAAAGAGAAAGAGTGTAATTTATAATTTATTTTGAATTTTCGAGAGTTTGTATGTCTCAGGAAAAACTTAGTATACGATGTTTTATTTGTTTGACTGAATTTTTTTTAAAGGATTGCTTATAACAAGAGTGGTAATTTATAATTTTCCACTGCTTATTGGTTCTCTGTACTTTCCGCACGGTTGTCAATGAGCAGTCAAATCCGTGAATTCTGAAGATTTACAAATGTAATTACTAATTTCTCTTCCTTATTGATATAAGTCACACAAAAACTGAACTGAAAGTTTGAAGCAGATCGGCTAAGCTGTTCGATTTTCAAAAATAAAAGAAAACACGTCCAGAATGAGATTTATTTGAGAAAGGTACCGACAATAAAATTTTCGGAAGGTTTGAAATCGTGTCTGAAAGAATTATTTTGTTAATAAATAGATTCGAAATTCTTATGTTCTATTCATTACCTGAAAGAATGACCGAATGCCAATTTTATATTTGTCAAAGACAGAGAGTTCACTCCTTAAACGACATTAACTTTACGAAAATACCAATTCTTCAGAACTTGTGATAAAAAAAATGATTGAAAAATATGGAGTTTTAATCACAAAATCGTCGAACGAGCATTCGACACTAAGCAAATATATACTGCTGCAACAGTGGAGTTCATTTCCATAGGGTATGCAAGCTTTCATACACATTTTTGAGAAACGGATTGCATAGCCAAATATCAAACATGTAATAAACAAAACATGAATACAGTTGCATTTTTGCATTGTTGTGAAATGAAAACATGGTTTCAGCATAAGTACTAACTTATCGACATTTTTTTCAAATAAACGATAATTATCGTTATTTCTTTATTTCAACATGAAAGTTATTGTAAATTCATGTGAACTTTTTATAGAAACAATATTAATACAGACTGTCTAAAGCGAAATGTAGGATTAGTCAGGCAACTCAATATACACGATCTGATGTTCACATAATTAATAATAACTTTCATTTCCCAAGAAACTCACAAAGTTTATAGAAGGGAAAAAATAACTCTAAGAAGATTATACACCGAAAGGGAAAAAAAGGCCAATGAAATCGGACTCTTTCATTGTAGGAAATGAAAAAAATTATGGTAATAAAAAAATAAATGAAAAATTGGCAATTATCTATTTAATTAAATGTTTTTTAAGTTGGCTTTGAAACGGAGTTTTCTGTATTTCTTTATTGCAACTGGTAATCTATTATACAAAATGATTTCTGTGTGATAAATTGTCTGTCGTCCTATGTTAGATTTGAATTTCATCGTTGATATTTAATAAAATAGGTGGTCATAGGAATAATATATGTGCAAAAGCAAATTACACTTTCATTTTGAGAATTGGATTATCTGGATTTGAAGTGGAAGTAAAAATGTTGGTGCATAAAATGTTCTATTGTACATTGTAGGTTTATCTTTCATAGTGAAGTTGAAGCCAAAATTACTATTGCATAAATCCACCTTAAGAATAGTCAGAAACTAATTTGCAAGATCAGCAGTTGATGTATGTCATTGAATAAGTTTATAAAATGAATTCTTGAGAGTTTTATTCACTTTTTTTATTTCATTTCATTACATGGCAAATCATATAATTTTTGTGTATAAAACTGGTGCATGTTATTAGATCTAGTCTGTTTGTTATCAGTATAAATAAATAAATAAAATAATACAATATATGTATATTGTTGAGAAAACATGTTAACATACCTGTTTCTGATATTTTCAAAATTGAAAATAAGTTTTGTTAACATAAGCAAAACTAAAGAACGAAAAAATATGATACAAATTCAAACATTAATCAATGCTGAATAATTTCAACAGGAATGATTGAAATATCCTAATTTCAGATTTAAGAATACATCCTTTTGAAGAAATATGAAGCAATATACATTAGGTAATCTTCTGAACATAAGTTTTTAAGCCACCCAATTACTTTTCAGAGTACAAACAGAAAACATGCTAATGAAGAAACTAGATAATTTACATTAAGTTGATGAAATTGCACAAACTACATACAGTTAATTTCAATACAATTAGAGAAGTTTTCATATATATTACTACCTACTTCATGGTATATTAGGAGTTATTTAAAGAAATAAGAATGCATCAAATTAGACAAGAGGTATACCAACAATGAAGGACATTAAAATGAAAATGATTTTTCAGAATGGAAGAAATAGATGAAATATTTCATCACTTTTGATATTATAAAACAGATTAGATATGATCAACATTTCAATCAATCAATCGTTGAAACCAATTTCGTGTGACTCTAAATATTGTTGATTTGCTAGACAGGCAAAAAATTCCTGATAAATACTTATAAACTTAGGGCCTAGGAAATATATTGTTAATGCGAACTTCTTATAATCATTAGAGTACCATGAACCTTCTTTAGATTTACCAATGTGTACAATTTGAGCTTTCAAAAAATTTTCTAAATATGGTGAACAATATTGCTTCACAAATTCCACAACTTCTTCGCCCGAAATGTTCCTGTTGGCAGGGTTAATCCGATCTGTAGAGTTCCTCCTAAGATGTCTTATTCTATTTCTCAGGTGGATTTTTCTTGGCGTATTCTTGGATAGAGACGTTGAGGTCTGTGTGCCTATGTCTGAAAAATAAAACTGTTGGAGAATCTATATATAAGAAAAGAGATGAAGGTAAATCTACACCAATAAATTGGGATCAGAAGAAATAAATTTCAAAATACTTTCGTCCGAAATAAATTAAATTTGTACTTCTAAATCTACCTCTATTTTTAATATTCTCTGAATAAAATGATAAATTTTCTTGTTGGCATGTAAAACTATCTCAGATAAGTCAAAAGAACATGTTACTAAGAATGGGTATGCAAAAATTAATTTTTTTGCTAACAATTCAGAGCACTCTATTCAATGGTTTATCAGCTTGAATAGGACTCAACATGTGAAATATATTTTTTTCATGTTCAAGTGACAAAAATGATATACTGTTTCATTATAAATTGATGTTGTATCCTTGACTGGGGTAGGTACAATCAACAATGTTGATGCACCTTTTTTTAATATCATCAGGAACTGAACGTCAAAATGATTATATTTCAAGCAAAGTATTCACTAGTAGTTCATGACAGAAATGTTTATGAAAGGTTCAACCAGAAAGTGGAGCACTACTTCTATAATACTCAATAATAAAATCAATACATTTTTTTAAGATTGAAACTTTTTCAGAGATCAATTACCCCAACACCAAACTGATATTATTTGCACTCGACGCCCGTTCTGTTTACAAGGTTAGCATGGTCAGAATTTTTTTTCTGAATATGCTAACTTTGTTAGCGAAACACGCTTCGAGTGCAAATAATATCAGTTTGGTGTTAGGGAACACGATCTCTGAAAAGAAATTGGACTGAAAACACCTATAAAAAACATACCTTCTGCATTACGTTCTGTATCACTGTTACTTGAGGTGTCCTTTATATTGTCTTCATCATCATCACAACTGATACTAAGACAAGTCTCCCAATTCATAGACAGATCACAGTTGGGTTCTTGGCTTGTACTTGGAAGCGACATATCAGAAGCTTCATTTTGAACAGAACTAGAACTTGAAAGAGGTACTGTTTTCAGATCAATTTCTGTTTGGAGAATATCGGAAGTTCCCGGGATATTCACTGAAAAAAAATCATACATCAAAAATATGCAGAATTCTACATGATACCAACGCAAATGACACTTTCCATCTATAAAATGCAGGATTTAGATTACACATCATGGAGAGTTTATGGCCAAATGAGCAAAGGCGCTTGATTTGTGTTTGATTCACTTTTCTCACTGCTAGTTCATGCCCAAGCCACAACAGAAAATTTTCAGGCTGACCCTATGTGATAAGCAATTGTTGGTTGCCTAGATATCAATTCTAGTAGATGAGGTCTATTTATTCTCAACACTGTAAATTTTCTCTGTTCCTTATTTGAGTGTTCGACAAAAATATATAATGATATTAAAAAAAAGTTCGAAAGGAATTCAACGAATAATAGCTCGTCAGCCTGCAAAAAAGTAAGTTTTTTGTTGAGAAAAAATGAATAAAAAAAACGGGCCTCGACTATATCAAATATAAATATTTGTTCACATAACGACACTGCTCCTGACCTATTCGGAAAAAATTCTGTACATATGTATGCTTCAAGTTACCCAAATTAAGTTGAAGGAATGCATTTACGTAGGAAAGTAAAGATACAGCATATAGCTTATAAAATTATATATATTTTACCTGATGCTTTGGGTTGGCTGATGCTGTCTAATTCCACTTCTATCAATCTGGTAGGGATAGCGTTCAGCTTCAATTTGTTTTTCTGAATACTGGAAAACATGCAATCCTCAAAGTGTGCACTACAGACTCTGTATCTCTTGTAGCAATCCTCTGCAGAGCAATTGTCCAATTTCGATTTGTGAAGTTTCAACTTCCATTCATTGCATCTAAAAAATAAATCATCAACGTTAGAGATATATGAGTATCGAATCAGTGAAGTTGTTTTTTCTGAGAAAAGTTCAACAATATCTGTTTGATGTGGTGAGTACATGAAATCACTGAGATTAAGGTGAGAAGGTATAACAAAAAGATAGAAACGAAAATGTCAACTTCTAATGAAATCGACGATAATTCATTGCCTACAATGATAATATTAACGTCTTGGATTCAGTGGAATTGTTTCAACTCACCTCTTTTCATCTTTCGGAAATCTGAAGAAGCTGATTTGGGGATTTTTCTTCGAATTACTTGAACAAATCACACAATAATTCGATGCTTTCTTCAAATTGTCAGCCATCGTCGATGTAGATTTCAGCAAAGCACAGAAGAATTCACAAACAATAAACCAGTTAACATGTGATCTATAAATCATCAATTGTTTAGCAAAGCTAATCTGTGGAGATAATTTGAACACAATAAAAGATCATACAGGACAAACGTGGCCCTAAAAAATCTTGTTACAGTAAACATAATACACCAAAAATTGACATTATATGTACAACCTGTTACCTGTTAGCAGTGTTGCCAATATCAAATAAAATTTGTCTGTGTTCTGTTAATTATAAGAGTGATCGAATGGAATTCGAATAATAAACATATTAACTCAATTAAAAAAGAAGGCTTGGGCTTTCAGATATTGACCCATACATATTTCATATATTTCGGCGCGCATAATACGAAAAAGTTGCCTTTCAAAATTTGAAAAGTAGCAGATTTAGGAACATTTTGAACAAGCTGCAAGCATTGCTCAAAAAATGAGTGATCCATTGCGCATCCAACAATTTCCCTTCCGGAGTCGATCATGCGCGCTCTGGATCGAAACACGAAGTGAAATTACTGGTTATCCTTTACTGTGGTACCGACCTCCGAGCTGGTGAAAGAGGTTGGTACAAGTATACATACAGTGCAGCGCTGCGTGGTGGAGGGTTCAGGGTGACGTCACGACCTGCACGTGACCCCTACCGTGTATTTTAGTTTTCGTGGTTTGAAGTATTTCATGTACTCTATTTTAATGGTTGCATATTGAATTCCAGTAAATTGGCTGGAACACGATATAAATATAAGTGCCAGAGCTTTTCTAAAGGATAAGGTTCTTAGTAATCGTTTCTGAATTTTTATCTATTGTATCAGAATATAAAACGTCTTTGGATTCCATAGAAGATACAACTAATTCCAGCTTAGTACGAACAATAGGATTAAAAAGTGACAAACATGTATCGTGATTGGATTCACGGTTGAATGTTGAGACAAATGTCATTTTTCTTGAACAATCAGATACTTAGTTTTCAATGGGTCCAGAAAAACTCAACACATCAGAGAAAATGATCTTTCAAATCCTTGATTCTCTGTGAATTGGTGTGAATTAAATATTCGTTGGGAGTAGGCGACTTCTTTCGTTTGAAGCTCATTATTTTGCATTCAGCTTCGTTGGTAGATAGGTCAGGTATTGAAAACTAATAAGAGATTATTGAGATCATCTTGAAACTTAGCAGAATCTGTTTCGATTTTGAATCTTCTGAATAGCTTGGGATCGAAGGGAATATAGGAGAAATTGGGAAAGCTTGATATACCTAGAAACGTCATCAACAAATAACACGAAAAGGCGAGAGGTTACGACTCATGAAATACTCAGGGCTATTCACTAAGCAGAGTTGTTATGGATAGCGACTAAAAATTGTCGTTATGTTCAAGGTCAGTTGCTAAGCGCGAAATTGGTATTCACTTTTCAAGTTAAGTTGCTACTATAATGACCAGTTGCTGTGAGTAGTGGTTCACAGGCAACTGCTTTAGATATCTTGTTGAGGAAAAACAGCTTACCACCGTCATTATGGCAAGTTATTATCAGAGTTGCTACGACGGTTAGCAACTGCGATAACCGCTTTACTTAGTGAATAGCCCTGAATGTTTATGATCATTTCGGAGTTATACCCATCGTACCCTCCAGCTATTCTATTGTTATACCCCAGTTCTAAATTGCAACTTCCATAGGGCGGAACCCTGGGAGTGAAGTAATCGGACGAATGGCTTCATATAATTACGATTGAACTTTCAGGTAAGTTCGTTCAACCATATCTCAGCGGTTCGTCCTCTATATCGCTAGATGTAGATGATTAAAGATAATGTTGCAATCGAGTTCCCCCCAAAGAATAGAACTAATATGGAGCAGATAGTTCGCAAGCAACTATCATACTCTCATACCCATCTCCGGGCCAAACCTCTGACCGAGTCTAACACGAATAACCTCCCACTGAGCAAAGAAATGTTGTCTCAATGTTGCTGCAAATGATATATGGGGTGTGTAATGTTGCTTCAGACTTTGCAGTGATGTTGCATTAACATGCCAGCAACGCCGTAACGGCCGCCATTGCAACGTCCATTTGTAATATTTCAAAAGTTATGTTAGGTGATGTTACCTAAGGATATTTCATACACCATTCAAATGAAAGGTTGAATCAACATTTCAATATGACATTCAAATAAAATTTATTTTGTCATGTTGCAGTTACATTTCAACTAGACGTTCCAGAAAATGTTCCTATATATTTCAAAAGAATATTCAAATCATCTTTCTTTCAATATGTACCGGGGACCTCATAATCAGAACTTACAGCTACCATTCAGAGACATTTCAGAAGTATACTTGAATCAACTTCTTGTGATTTTGCAAATACTCTGTATCTGAAAGTATACATACTGTTCAAAAGTTTACTAAATTATCTACATGATTTGGCAATATAATTAGAAGTTACAGATGTGCTCTATCAATCACATTGACAATAAAAAATGCTTACAATAGGAATATAATTTCTCAAAATTGAACAGTAACTCAACACGAAATAGAAATCAGTAGCCTTCGACTTTATACCTATAATGAAGAATACTGTTGTAGAGGATAACAGGGTTTGTCGAGGGATAGTGAATTCGATTTGATTTCATGTTGTTTGGATGTTTTTATGAGTTCTGTGAAGAAAATTTATATTCTAAGGGCAATTTGTTACTTATTGAGATTCTGTTGAAGAAATAAAAGGCACCAAATAACGAATTGAGCTTCTATTAACAAGCTGACAAGAAACGTGAGAACGTGACAGTGACAGTTTAGTAAATTGACAAATTGACAACAATCAACACTCCCCCGCAATTTACGAACCCAAGATATTTAAAAAAAACGATCAAAATATGATGCACAAAATATTACAAAAATATAAATTAAGGGATGAATAATCTAATGCTAATCTAAGAAAGACCAATCTTCGACACAAGAGTAGAAAATATAACATTTGGCAAGCTTTTGGTGAGAAAATCAGCCAACTGCTGATCACTAGGCACGTACACGACTTTTATTTCACCATCACGATGCAAATCGCGCACGAAATTGTACTTCACATTCATATGTTTGAGGCGACGATGTTCCCATCTCTCCAGACATTTGATGGTCGACTGGTTGTCCTCGTACATCATGGGCATTCCGGGGTCGATTCCGAGCTCGTTCAGCATCCCCTTGATCCAAACGACGTCGCATGCCGCAGACGCCAACGATACGAACTCGGCCTGCGTAGTGCTAAGAGCTACAGTTGTCTGTTTGCGTGTCGTCCAAGAAACGGTTGATCCGAAAACCTGGAGTAGGTAGCCCGACGTTGACTTGGCATCCTCTTCTTCAGCAAAATCTGCGTCGGCGTAGGCGACCAATGGGGGGCCGGATTCCTTAGGAAACTTCAAGGCTAGCTGGGACGATCCCTGTAGATAACGAAGCACCCGCTTCAGGGCAACCCAGTGAGCCCTGGTTGCGCCATTCTGGAATCGACTGTAGTAATTGACAACATAGCTCAGATCAGGTCGCGTACACAGCATGAGATGCATGAGACTCCCAACAAGTTCGCGATAGGGTACCTCATCGCCCACAGAAGGTGCTGAGTTGGCTTCCTCCTTCGCCTTGATGGAGAGAACCTCCATTGGAGTGCTGGCAGGGCGACAATCTTCCATGCCAAACTTGATAAGTAGTTGCTTGATGTATGCCTCTTGGCTCAGATAAATTCCATCACGTCGCTGCTCTATCTTGATTCCCAGGAAACAATGGAGACTCCCCAGGTCTTTCATTTCAAATTCAGTTTGCAACTTGCACTTAATCTGTTCCATAAGCTGCTTTTGGGAACAACATAGCACAAGGTCATCGACAAAAATCAGCAGATACGTTCTGTCCTGATCAGTCATCATCAGATAGAGACATGGGTCATGCTGTGAAGACTGGAACCCCAGAGATTTGAGATATGTATCGAGTCGTAAATTCCATGCTCGAGGAGCCTGTCGCAGGCCATAGAGGGCTTTTCTCAACCTGCAAACTGTGTTCTTCCCTTCTTGTTGAAATCCTGGCGGTATATGCATGTATACTTCTTCGCTCAAATGACCCTGGAGGAACGCATTTTTTACATCCATTTGGCATGCGTAGAGGTTTTCATGGCTGATTATGGCGAGGAGAGTTCTAACGGTAGTCAAACGCGCGACAGGGGCATAGGTTTCACCATAATCAAATCCTTTGCGTTGCTGACAACCCTTGATGACTAACCTGGCCTTGTATCGATCTATATTTCCATCCTTATCACGTTTGATGGTGAATACCCATCGAGACGAAAGAGCCTTCCGGCCAGGAGGGAGCAATGTGAGAGACCAGGTTTCATTCCTCTTCAATGAGTCCATCTCATCCTGTACCGCATTTCGCCATTCAACTTCATCTGGTCTTCCCCAGATATCATCCAAGACCTCGGGCAGCTGTTCCACATAACTCTCAGCCGCACTCATGGCAAAAGCCATATCACACACGTAGTCCTCCAAGTACCTCGGCGGATTAACCTGGCGCCGAGTCCTCTGAACATTGTCGCGCTGTTCATCATTCACAGGGGAAGTTTGCTGCGGCGAGGCTTCTCGAGACGGTGACACAGTCGATTCCTCATCATTATGGCACATCTCAGTCCCTTGATCTCCTTGATCCAAGCCACCACCACTGTAAAACGTTGGCTTTGACGGATGATTGCGATCAGGTGACACAGCATCAGTCCAGGACAAATTTTCTTCAAACTGAACATCACAAGATTTTATAATTTTCTTTGTGGCCGGGCAGTACATGCGGTAGCCATTTGGACATAGTCCCACCAAGACGCATTTGATGGCTCTGCCATCTAGTTTTCCCTTCAAATGTGCGTTTGGAATTCGAACATAACCGACGCACCCAAATGTACGAAGTTTTTTAAGACTGGGTCGTTGACCAAACCAAGCCTCGGCTGGTGTCATGTCCTTTAGGGCAACTGTGGGACTTCGATTTACGATAAAAGCGGCCATCATTACAGCCTCGGACCACATATTTTTCGGGACGTTTTTCTCCATAAGCATACATCGAACTTTTGACATTAGGCTTCGATTCATACGTTCCGAAACTCCATTTTGACTCGGGGTGTAGCTCATGGTCAATTCATACTGAATCCCTTTTTTTTCAAAATGTGATATCATCTCTTTCGAGAGATATTCAGTTCCCCGGTCACACCGGAAACGACTAATACTGGTGTTGAAATGGGCTGTTGCCATAGCCTCATATTTCTTGAAATGATCGAAGACTTCCGATTTTTTCTCCATGACGTAGACATAGGTAAAATGAGTATAGTCATCAATGAAAGTGCATATGTACCTCTTATTATCGTATGACGTAGGAGAAATGGGTCCCATGACATCACTGTGGATGAGCTCAAGGGGCCTCTGAGCCCTCACATGAGTTTGATTGTGAGGTGACTTAGCCAACTTTCCTTGAGCACAGATATCACAAGGCGACAGGGAAATCTCCTTGTCCAGACACAAATCTTCAGCCAAATCACTGAGTGCCTGCAGGCTTGTTTTCCCAATGTGACCCAATCTAACATGCCACTTCTCTGCCGTATTAGCCACATTCGCGCATGGATTGTCTAATTCACAGCTAATGAGGTACATATTGGACGACTTCCTCGCAGTTGCAACAATGGTACCGCCCTGATAAATTGTAGCCTGTCCATTTTCGAAAACAACTTTGCACCCTTTAGAATCCAGACGTCTAACAGACATGAGATTATGTTGCAAGCCCGGCACCACTAGAACGCCTTCCATGTTGAGGTACCTCTTTTGTCCTTTCAACGAAATTTCCAATCTGACATCACCAACTTCAAATGCCTTCAACACTTCACCCGACTTAGCAAGTTTGATGCAAATTGTGTTTGGTAAACGGCGAATATTCGACAGACGATGTCTAAATTCACCACAAACCATAGTCTCAGATGCGCCTGAATCCAAGTACCAGTCAGTAAACAAACACTCTGAGCGACCATCCCGTATAGATGCCACCAAGCTAAACTCGGCTTCTTCGGTCGCGGCTGAATTAGCATACGAAGGACCTGACTGATTCCTCTTTTTCAATTTTCGACATTCTTCGATCTGATGGCCCGACGTTCGACAAAATTTGCAAAATTTCTTACTGCGAGTGTTTTGATTTTTGTCCTCGTGTGACTGCAGGTTTGAACTGGACGAAGGATTCGCGTTGTTGTAGTTATAACCTCGCTGCTGATTTCTTGTGGCCATCATACTGGAGTGAGGGCCACTTTTGTTTCCACTACCTTCAATTTGGTGTTTTCGTTCCTCCTCCAATAGGCGCCTTTTTACGAACGGGAGCTCGAGGTCCTTGTCGTGCAAAGTTTCAAGAGCTGTGACAACAACATTATATTCGTCACTCATGGAATATAAGAGATGACAGATTACCGTCAGATCGTCAATTACGGCACCAGCAGATCGCAGTTCTCTGATGAGCTTATCAAAACGACTGAAATATTGGGTCAGGTTTTCCTCGGACGAGTCGAACTTCAATAAAATCAGGGATTTCCTTAGAAACATCTGCGTTGAGATACCTGCCGGCCCGTAGGTGTCGCCCAGGGCTTTCCAAACGAGATAAGCTGATTCTTTGCCGTGAACACATTCCAGAACATCGTCGTGGAGCTTTTGCACTAACTGCGATTTGCATTTCTTGTCGTTTTTCTTCCACGATTCATTCTCCTTGAGAATTTTTTCTTTGGCAGCAGAATCCTGTGCGACGTCCGGATCCGAGCAGAATGAACTGTAGTCACTGTGAACGAGTTCCAATAGTCCAAGCTCGTCCAAACGAATTTCCATCCGTAGCTTCCAATTTGAGAAATTGGTGCCATCAAAAAGAGGGACAACGTATTTGTCTTCTTCGCCGCTCATTTTCGCAAAAGGGCAGAACGCGGTTTCTTTCAGGATGATCGTCTAGAGATTCACTCGCGGCCCGAAAACTGAGACGACGGATTAACAGTACAAAACGGCGCAGAATACGTTCACTGGGCCCATAACCTGTTGAAGAAATAAAAGGCACCAAATAACGAATTGAGCTTCTATTAACAAGCTGACAAGAAACGTGAGAACGTGACAGTGACAGTTTAGTAAATTGACAAATTGACAACAATCAACAGATTCAAAAGTGGTGGAACTTTGTACAAAAGAACTCAAAAAAAGCAAATTCAAATAAAATAGTCCTAATATTTATTTATTGAACCGAAATAAAAACATCATTGCACATAAAATAACAAAAACATTAGCAGCAGATAATAATTCAGTTCAATGAATAGATAGATGAATACTTATTTAATTTTGGATTTTTCAGTTTTTACATAAAGGTCCACTGAATACTTCGCTTCAGACCATTATACAAATACTAAAACATCAAAAAATATTATACATGTGCACCCATTAATTTTTTGAACTAAGACATATCGTCATATGTTCATATTGAATATTAATATCAGATTACTTGCTGCTTTCTGAAGAGTCTAATATAATGTAAACTAGATAAAAAGAAGAACAGAACCTATTGTATACAGAATGAAAAAATGGAGAAATCCATTGATTTTTTTTGAAGAAGTCAGCTATTTATCTCCATTTCCTCTGTGTCTTGTGGTGGCATGTTGGAACCATCCCTTCACCATCTTTTCAAATTGGTCATCTGTTAGGGTGGGGAAGTTTTCTTTAACGGCACCTAAAAATTTCAAAAGATTTCTTAGTACCAAAGTATTGGGAAAAAAGAAATAATTCAAAAAATATTTCAAGCATTCAATTAGGAATCTTAATCAGAATAATTATAGTGCCCTGACTTGCACCAACAAAGATTGTTCATGAGAGAAAAGGCGGTGAGAAATATTCTAAAACTAGTGTAACCTCTTCATTGCTCAATGATATTATTATTTATAGGAGTAAGGATAATGGGGCCCAATAACTGAGTAGCTTGAAAAGCTCCCACTTTTTCCCCCAAACAGACAAAGCTATAAAAGGGTGCTTCAATGGCATCATTTTATGAAGTTGAAATAATTCAGTTAATGAATATCAGGATCCCTAAAAAATATTTACATTAGTATGTGAAATTTATGAAAATAATATGTTTTTGGCAGTCCTGATTTGGATAATCAATTAATGAACTATATTTTATAGCAGCAGAGAAATTCTCTTTTCTATGAGGGTAAACTTGTACTATTTTCACAATTATGGAGTTGCTGAAAATATATAAATATATTACACAAATTTTTTATGATTTGATGTATAATGCATAACTTCAAATAAAGGAGTCCTATTACATTCACCGATTGCGAAATTCCATATTTGGTCATTGGAAATAATTTCTGATTCATTGTCTACAGCATGAAAAAAACAGAAGTGACAGTTATCAGCTGTGATATTTCAAGTTATTGTATTTGGTATTCATGTTATATCTAAACCCCAGTGCAATCATGTTCTTTGAAAATAAATATTCTTGAAGGAAAAAGGTACGGAAAATCTATACAGGTCAAAAATGAACAAGTCTCATATAGCGGGTTGATGCAACAATACCTAATAACTGAGTCTAACCCGAAAACTAATAACTATGAGTTCAACACAAGCAAATCAATGATAAAGTTTTACAGTACTGAGAGCTTATCATCAGTTTTATAACTGCATAAACATAAACGATTCTTTCATTGAATGTGAGCGAGTTGAAGTTGAAACTGTAGATGCGATTCTGGTGGAACTTCTCAGGAAAACAATGATTTTTCAATTCCAATATTCGATTCTCCAAAACAAAGCAAGGGAATCAAAAATAATGTAAGGTTAGAGTTGATCCCCTTCCACAAGGTTTGATCATTGTTAAATTCAGGTGCATAAATGCCTTCTTTTTCATTAGGCTACTTGATAATTTTTAACCGTGCCTTTTTCATTGTTACTTGATACTTAATTGAAGATGCATCAATATCCATCCACCTTTGGCTTAGTTATCAGGTATTGTTTCATAAGTCATTAGTTCAATTTTCAACCATGTGAGTTTGATGGAATCCGCATTGAGATTTATACATAAAACGAATGAACAAATATCTCTCACCTCTTTATTAGCGTCACTTTCCATAACTAGAACTACTTCTTGGAGTATGGTCACTTCTCACTTCACCTACCTCGCCAAGAATACAGAAAATTCTGAAATTTTGGTTTCCGTTTTCTCTCCGACCTCCGAAGAAATAACACATATACCACTCACACTCACTGACACAAGTGACACAGTAAAGAGTAAAGGTAAAGGTTCTGATACCTAACCTTATTTGCACCAATGGCTGCTTCAGTTCGAGAGTGTGCTGCTCCGGTGGTCCTATTGGTTCAATTTGACAAATGTTATTTCTCAACCAATAATCAAGCTAGAATTTGTTACCTAGCGCAGAAGATTCTCAAAACGAAAACATTAAGCACAATAAGCACATATTATGCTGAAACAAGCGTACATCGGAAATCTGCATGAATTATAATGGAGTTTGGGCGAAGAAGTTTCCTTTTGTGTAAGCAGGACATAATGACATAAATGAAACCGTCTCGTCTCCCATTCAACTCACAGACATGACACACACACTGGCCATCGATAATCCATCCGCCTCGGAAAATAAACCTTTGCCAAGTTTTAGATTTCAAGCGATTAATTGGTTCTGAATTGCATCACTGAAAAGAAGTAATTAAAAAATGTTTTGAATGGGCCAATAGACGCACGAGTCCGTCAAACTAGCTCACTCAGCGATCTCAAGCTTGAGATGAGTACCTAATGTTATTTTGTAGCGGTAAATTCAACAATCTATCCGATATTTTTCGCTAAATTTAGAAACATGCATTTTCAATATTCAACATACAGTATTGTCAAAATTTCATGACAGTAACGTTTCTTGAAATTTTTTTTTTATCATTTAAACTTAGTTCTCGATATCTCTCGAAAGATAAACGAAACGCCATGCATATAGAAATGTTTCAACAGGAAAGAATATTATCAACACAGCAATGTTACCCACGAAAATAATTGAAAATATTTCGAAATTTGTGTATTTAACAATATCACTGTAACTTAGTTATGAAATATTTCGAAAAAAGAAATAACTAACTTACAGCAATATTTCTAAAACAATTGTTGTGCAATATTTCAATTGGCATATCTGACAACATCACCGCAACCTCAATCATAAACATTTCAGTGGAAAGCAAATCACAAGTTAATGAAATGTTTCCTTAATGAACAACTCACAATGTTTCAACTGAATTAACACAGTAATATTCCTGTAACTCCCCCAGGAAACATTTCAATCGGCGTCTATATGTAATTTGCAGAAATGTTTTGCAAGGTTCTGTGCTCAGTGGGCTGCTTCCATTTCAACTGGGGTACCTCAGGCTCAGGCTTCTATATTAGCTCCATTATTTTTTATTTTATTTATGAGTGATATACAACTTTCATGTACTTCTCCACAAAAAACTATTATCTATGCTGACGATACAAGTCAAATAGTAGCGGAAAATAATCTTCAACTAGCTGCAAACAAAATTGCAGAAGAATTCTCTTATGGACTGATAGTTAATATAGACAAAACAGTATTTGTGATTTTCCAACCAAAAAATATCACCTATGATCTTTCTCCCCTAATAAAGATCAAACACAAATCGGTGGAGCAGGTAGATCAGTTTAAGGACCTAGGTCTAACAGTCGACCAAAAATTAACCTTGGAATCTCACTCAGACAAATTAATCACAAAACTGAGTACCTTGTGTTTTGTTATGAGACAACTGCGAGGAACAGTATCTACAAATGTACTCAAACTGACCTACTTTGGTTTAGTACAGTCCTTATTGTCATTTGGCCTGGCTTTTTGGGGGGGCTCGGCAGATATGACAAAAGTATTCACAGTTCAGAAAAAAATCATAAGGTGCCTTGCAGGCCTACATCACAGAGACTCTTGTAAGAAATCCTTCATTGATTTTTCAATATTGACCTTACCTTGCCTTTACATTTACATTATAACTCAGAACATAAAAAAACATGAAACTCAGTATGTGAGAAACAATATGGTGCATGAATATAACACACGTAGAGGTAATGAAATACGTTTACCTTATTCGCGATTAACCCTAGGCCAGGAGTCTGCAGGTTATCAAGGGGTAATCTGTTATAACAAAACAAATGAAATATTGGGACAATTAAGCTATATTTTCTCGGTTGATGATTTTGAAATTATTTCAACCATGATTTTGAAATACTTTCAATATTTGACAGATGTAACGTTATTGTATATGCAATTATTTCAACGCAAAAATGAAATGATTTCAAAGTATTTCGAATACTTTACCGAGAAAATATGGCTTCATAAATTTATATGGTGAGTGGAAAAAAGCTGTATTAAATTATCTTCTAGGAAATGCTTTTTATTCTGTTGACGAATTTCTGCAATCCTGAATAATATTATTTTATTTATACTTAATCTATATACTTATATACATGTTTTTATCTATACATTTTTCTAACTGCTTGACTAGTCTGATGAAATTCTGTATTTGTATAACATTTGTAGAATTTTCAAAGATGAATAAATTTCTATTCTATTCTTGTACGTTTACCCCACAGAAAATTTGAGGAGATTCTTGGAATTCTAGGGCATATTGGAATATACAGTACTGTTACGTATGCCAGCACAGCAACGAGGTCTTATGAAGCTGATGAGGTTAAATATCTATGTAAAAAACTTGATTATTTCCATCTTTATTTTAAAATAGTTTTCCGCTGCTCCGTTAGACTGTGGATTATAGGGTGCAATTGTTGAATGTTTAATTAAATATTTCTTTGAAAAATTTTGAAATTCGAAACTTGTTCAATAAGGATAATACGCGCCTAAAATAATGGAAATGAATTTGTTCAGAAAAGAACCTATATAGTTGATCTGTATTCTGGAAAATACCTCTTCTGGTCATTTCCAAGGGTTGAGCCTTACTTTTGGAGGGCTTGTGTTATTTACCTACTGCACAATTTTCACATATGTTTGCTAAATCTTCGATATCTCTATTAATGCATGGCTAATAAAAATATGATCTTGCCATTCTAGTCATCTGGATGATACTTAGATGAGATATATGCAGTTGATTCAGCAAACGGCTTCTCAACTGTTGTGGAACAACTATTCTGTTGTTCCAGAGCAAAACTTCATCTTTTATAGAAAGTTCATGAAGTATTTTATAAAATTGTCCTTCCTGTTCACCTCATTATACTTATAACTCAATTTCATACTGGTTATTTGATGCAATAAACAGCCCACCGTCGCAGACAATTTGCTGAATATCGAGGAATCCCCTTCTTGGGACTGAAAATCGCAAGAAGAGGTTTACTATTATATATTTTCATGTTCCATTCAATAATACTCACTTACGGTGTGTTGAAATTCATCGTCGAGCAAAACAAATTGTATATTCGTGTTCCTCATGTCGAGGAGAGTCTAAATCATAAAACAACTTCATTCACATTTCAAGAATATCATATTATCGAAATGTCAAAAGGGCGTCAAATGTAAAAATCTAGCTTTTCAATTTTCGATATCAAAAATAAAAGGCACCAAATACAAAAATACATTGATCAAATCAATAAATTCCTTCTGGTATCAAGTAGGCGTTGATTCATATTTCAATCATTCAAATTCTTGATATGCTACTGCGGGTACCCGTTTTGCTGTAACTCTATTATGATATTTGTCATTGGACTTGTATTTTCTTAACATATTTAGTTCGTGAAAATTACTCACCTTCTTTAATAAACAGTAAAATGTATAGTTATATACTAGAAAATAGTTTGGGTCGTCAATGTCGTATAAGTTATTCCATTGATGAGTGATGATTGATAAGGGCACTTTTTCTTTTCCCTCCTAGGGAGGAAAAGTACGACTCTGCTTCCTACGTACTCCTAGTACTTGGCGTATGTCTTACTGATTGCTTGGTTTTCATACCGTGTGTGAGTGATTGGTTTTTTGGCTTTGGAATAAACCGATTAGCCAAGTTTTCATACCTTACCAGTGCCAGATACGTTTTATTCAATATTTCAGTAATTACTGAATATCTCTCTGAAAATGAAAGATGAAAGGAAAAACAAAATAGTAATTGACCAATGTCTTACTGATTGGTAATTGATTTTTATCTCACCAAATCTATCCATTTTCAGTTTTCTGAAGACTGATGTATATATTACCATTGCAAACATATCAAACGAATTATTTGAATAATATATGACATGTATGATCAATGGAAATATCTGGGATGCGCACGTTCAACAGCAAGGCCTCGTTAATCCTAACAGGTTAGCTGCTTACCGGAAAAGACATCTTCACCCTAGTCCAATATATAATATTGTTTAGTAATTTTAGAAATATCTTTCGAATCAACAGATGGCGTTTGTTCCAGAAGCTCGTTATCCAGTTAACTGATGAATTCAACCAAAGAACGGAGATAAACGAGCCAATTTTTTTAAATTTCATCAGAGCCTGCAAGTATTTGACCTACCTAAAGCGAATTTGACTGAGGTGGCAAAGTCTATTCGAACTATGGTTGCTCACAGGTGGGGTCCGGCACCGAATCTCGCATTGACACTGCTGGATTACAAGCAGAGTTGGGGGAATCATCGTTGGAGATGCTTCGCTTATAAACTCGCCCACCTATTTTGAAATATCATAGCCAAGTTAGCATCATCTTCTTTCTATAAATATTTTCAGAATTGTTTCTCATCAGGAATCTATTAGATCCTTCTGCCTTCCTCAGTTTCATCGCGGTTGATACGATGAGTACCGTTTCTCCACCCACATGTTTCAAGCTTGAAGATATGCCAAACATATGTTTTCACTTGGATGTTTTTTTCAAACCCTACAACCATCAAGAATTCGAACAAGTTAAGTTGAATTATTTTTTTCCCTGTTCACACGGTTTTAATTGAGTATTATATGGCTTTGCTTTCCGAGTGATACCAAATATTTGAATATGTAATGAAACACGAGGAAAGATATATTCTACCATGTCAACCACAGGGTATTGTCATCACAGGCTCACATGGTAAATAACCTGATGGGTGGGCTCTCTTTATTGATATCGGTCACATTCAATAAAGTTATATAAATAAAAATAATAATATTAATAATAATATAATATTGGAGCAACTCTGTTTTACGTATACAGTCATCGGACAACTACATTTTGTGCTGTGCAGAATATCTTCAATTCCATCCATAGGCACAGGGCATAAATTACACAGGGATAAACTACTACTGCGAGATGCCATAATTTTTTTTTGAAGATGCCCCTAATCTGGAATTCATACATGCTCTCAAAAGAGCACCTGGACAGTTGAAAGGTCCTTTTTTTCTGCATCTTGGATGTAATCAAGAAACCTTCGACAGACTTATATATATATATATATATATATATATATATATATATATCTAACACCTCCGTCAGTCGAAAACCGCCGAAGGTTCTCGATTGAATAACAACTATCAATGGATTTTGAGATGAATGACTTCCGAAATTTGCGATGGAGAACTCAGGGTCTTCGATAGCTCAGTGGTAGAACATTCGCCTAGAGAACGGAAGGTCGTGGGTTCGAATCCCGCTTACCTTGAAACAGAGAATAGCAGAAACGTTTTAAGTTATAGAAGCTACGGCAGGATCGAGCTGAGAAGTATTCGAACAAACGATGAGTTTTGGAACCTTTGGTGTGAAAGTTGAAACTTTTCCTAGAGATCAATTACCCTAACACCAAACTGATATTTTTGCACTCGCCGCGCGTTGTAGTTGTTTGAACAACTAACCCCAGCTCTAGATTTAGTATCAATTTTCTTCTCCTGAAGATGCTAACCTTGTTAGCGAAACGCGCGTCGAGTGCAAAAATATCAGTTTGGTGTTAGGGTACCTAATTGATCTCTAGGAAAAGTTTCAAGTATTCCAACGGTTCAAAAATTGATACAAACATGAATTCAAGAAGGGGATGGTGTCTTTGAATTCCTCCTGAGGAGATATTGTTCATTTTTTTTAACATTTTCTCCAATAATACATTGTTCATATTCAATTCAGTTGACATATAATTATACAATGTGTTATGTAATAAGTGGCCGATATTTTACAGGAAGATACCTCAGTTATTCAAAAGGTAAAAAGATAATGTAAGCATGGATCCGCAAGGCATTCATATTTGAGATACAGAGTTTTGAAAATTAATTTTTATTTTCGTTCTTCTTGAATATCACACTTATAACAAATAAAACTATTTAACAATTCAACTATGCGTCAACATATCATTTTAGACATGACAGCACAAAAAACAAATATTGGAATGAACTTACTTGCCAACTTGATACTTTTATTTTCAGAGAGTTAGCGCGATTGAATGCATCGATTAATTGAAATTCTTGTAGCGTCTTTCGACAGGCATAACTTTTTCAAGTAAGAATAACAGAGGAAAAGATTTTTTGTCTGAAGAATATGATACATATATTCACAACAAAGTTGAAGGTAGCACCCCTTACAATTGAGTGCCAAACTGAAACCAAATTTGGATTTCTCATATTGAAAAGTCCGCTAATACCAATTTTATCGACATTATATATAAATATCGACATTATATATAAATTTATTCACGAAAAAACAAAATAGAAATATATTTTCAACACCCAATACCTCAAAAATCCAAGCGGATCCAAACTTACTTTTCACCTTATGAATAAATGAGGAATCGTCCTGTGAAATATCGAACACTTATTATGTAACGCCCTGTATGATGAGAATCATGAAGTCTAATAATAAGTCTGATAATAAATGATATACGGGGCTTTTCTTAGAAAAAAATATTCAAAAAGGTAATATTGAGAGGCTAGTATATTTTTGTTTATTCTTACACCTTGATGCGAAATGTAATACCACTTTGCCAATTTGAACGTTCTGGTGCTCCCAATAATCTGCAAGACTGGAATCTTTGATGTGAAAGTGAACATTTCCAATATAGATACAACCCTGACACCAAATTGAAATCATTCGCAATCCACGCTCGTTTCGCTCACCAAATTATCGCATTTGGAAAAAATGATCTCTGTCAAAAGTTTTCTCCGATATTATCAAAGTTCTCGAAAATAAAAAATTGTCTCAGAATGGATACACATTTTTCGAAATGGGCATACCCAAGAGAATCAGATGAGTTATTTTCAGGACAGAACGCTGGAATATGCGGGATTGTGCAACATCGTCCTGCCTCCGACTCCTGCGAATAAGCTGCAACGCCGAAATCGACGCCGACGCCACTGCAGTGCGTCGCGCAGTGTACAGTGTTATCCCACCAGAATGGCGTCGGTACATTTGATCTTCTCATAAATGAGCCTAAATGATATTGCAATTAATTATTTTTCTCTATTCTTCAATGTACCGATGACTTGAACAAGATAGCGCACATAAACTACGTTCATACAAAATCAGGTGAGTTGGAAACCATCTCTTTGTTCTGGTATTGGAATAGTATCGCTTGTTTTGTTAGGTTTTCGGTGATGGTTCGTGTATGATGCTTTCCCAAGTTCCTCAGATAATACTGATTGTTGTCTCAGAAGTAAAGTATTCATATGTTAGATCTCTTACAGAGCAGGCAATCAATATATTTTTGGGTCAATGATAAAATAGTAGACACAGTTCTGTGTTTTGAAGGGAGCGAACTCGGAATTGCATACAATTGGGGTGCCTTTTGCGTGAGTTCACCCCCTCTACGGTGGATGGCGAAAATGTGACAAATGACTACGCATGAAAGTGGAAATTGAATTCCGTAACCAATCGTTTGAATTTTCTGGTGCGGTTTTTATTAATGTTCGAATATTCTCATGTTGCATATGTTGATTTGTTGTGCGCGTTTGGTGCTTAGTTTGGAAATATAATTAACAAGTTTTTGTGATTATATTTAAATTATGCAATGACGTTGAGGCAAAGTGCTGCGAATTTTCCGAAACTCAATCACAAACAGTATCAAGGTACATATTTATTTTGTTTTAGATCATTTGGTAATCTGCCAGAAATAAAAGTTGGCATTGTATCCGAATCAAAGACTTTGGTGCATTCGCGTTTTGCTGCAAAATATATCGGGCTCAAGGTAGTCAGTTATATTCAGAAACTTGATAATAATCAACCGCGATATTTGTGTAAAAACAACAGTATCGATTACAGCATATGGAGTGATGGTGAGATTTTTAGAGATATACAAATGTTTAAATGATGATGATAGGCTCAAGTAGAAGAAAAAACAACAAAAGAATACTTCTCAGGATATTGGTATTTTCAGTGAATTGTAGATACAATAACCACACTTTTTTGTGACTTTCAAATAACATATAGTATAGAGTACGTAACATATTTGAGTTTACTCTCAATGGTTTATACTGAGAGTTTCATCAGACAATATTTCAAGGACGACTATGCAACTTTTTTCGTGTCATATTGTGTTTATGAGATTTTCACCTCGAAAAGCTTCACAATACCAACATATATCTTACGGTATTCAATAGTTTCCTCAGGCAAAAATATAATCGATTGCTCTATGGAAATGAATTTTTCAATGCCAGTATTGGCAGGTCGGTGATGAATTGATTATTGGACACGAATAAATGCAATTACCTGAATAAGTTATGTCGATAATTCTTCAACACAATCTGATCACGGAATATATTTGTCATATTCCTTTAGTTTCGAGCTGAATTTCTGCTGAAAACTGGAAGAGCAAAATTTATCACTAGTGATTGAACACATATATTAGTGGGAATTCGAGTAAATATACAGTGCGGTGGTAAAAGGTCTTCCCCGTTGTTACTTTTGAAATTTGTGTTATGTCATTCGTCGCGAACAGGGGAATGAACGTTCCTTCTTGAGAAAGCTATTGTATAGCGTAACACTTGTCGCGGTTTAGTAAACCCTAATATGAGAAAATCTTACAGGCAACTGTATATTATTTGTTGAATACCAAAATTCAATAGACACAATAAATATGTGGATCAAAGTTAAATAATCTTTCAATAAATGTTTCACAATATAATACTAATATATATCACAGTAGAGGAACTCAGTAATATATAATACTATGGTCTAGTAAATTTCCTCACAGTAATTTTGAATTTATTTTCATTAAATTTTTCAATGTTGAAGGGTAGCTTGTTATATTCTATTGCTCCTTTATATAACAGTGAATTTAGGTCATGAAGTGAGCATATTTGTGATAAAGATATATCTTTCTATTGCCATTTTTCATGTGAATGGATTTCATACTTCATAGGGAACCTTATTCGAGTGTGTCTCGCCTGATTCAGTACTTGATGAAGAAATTTATTAGCTTTCACCACATACAGGCTATCCAAAGATGTAATATTATATTTGTTAAAAAGATCTGGTGTTCCAAATTTCATTGGTAATTCATACAGATTTTCCAAGGCTTTTTTCTGTAGTGTTATATCCATATAACTCTCAAAAGTTGAACCTCAGGTGATTGTAAGATATTCCAAATGGGAGTGAACTATGGAGAAGTAAACTGACCTCAATAGATATTTTGGAACAGTGCAACTCAATCTCGTGAGAACACTCACTGGTACAGTAGTTTTTTGCGAATATATTCAATATGCTCACGCCATGACAGTTTTTCGTCTATGATCAGACCAAGAAATTTAATATTTCTAGAGTACTCCATAGTACTATTTCCACAAGATATTTCTTTTTTGGTGTTATCTGGCACCTTACATTCATCAATCCACATGAAAGATGATTTATCCAAATTCAGGGTCAACTTATGGCAAGATAGCCACTCGGCCAAGCACTGGAGGTCTTGTTTGATGTTCTGGGGGATGGCGTCACGTGTTTCTCCAAAGTATACAATTGTTGAGTCATCCACATACAGTCTGACTTCTCCTTCAATATTTTTCGCTAAGGAGTTTATGTAAGTAAGGAAAAGGGTGGGACCAAGGATCGATCCCTGTGGTACACTACAGGCAAATTTCTTCTTTTCACTAAGGTATGAACCGCATTGAATGAATTGTTTTCTACTTGACAGGCAATCACGAAACCATGTGAAATCCATCCCCTCGAACACCAATCATTTTCATTTTTTCCTCTAAGATATCATGGTTGACCGTGTCGAAAGCTTTGCACAAATCAATAGAAACAAGTGCACACTTTTTGCTTTTGTCAGTTTTCATTTGTATTTCCGATATAAGATAAAACAGACAGACTTCTTTCGGAATCGTGACGGTCCCATTGGTATCATCTGTATTTATAGAAGAGATATTGTTTTTATATTGTATACATTGTTGATTCATTTCTAATAATTTTGTTTATGATTTTCCATGTTTTCTTTTGATTTGTTCTTGTTGAATTTTTCTTCATAATATTTCTTCGATGCAGCTTTGATTTCAGTTTTTACCGATTTTTGAGAGATTTTGTGTGGGTCAGAAAAATATTCATTAGTTGGAAACCGTAACGTATAGGTACTCTTGATATGTTATCGCTCTTAATACTTTGGTGGTGAGCCAAGGTTTGAAGTCTTTCCTGTTTTTTTTATCTTTCATAGGAAGTTCAAAACAATTAGCAATTTTTCCATAGTTTATATCTATGTCACGGCTGTCCAGGTAATTTTTGTCAATCTCTACATCTACAAGGTCTTGCTTCAATCTATCCAGATCAATTTTTTTTCGGTAAACTTTTCAGCTTGTTTGCAGATTTTAATGCTCATTTCCAGAACTTGTAGTTCGTGATCACTAATACTGCTGCTTATTATTGCCAGTTATGTCGAGGCAGTGACTTTAGAAATAATTAATACATGGCCTATAAGTGTGTGGGAATAGTGAGTGATTCTTGTGAGAATCCTTTCATTGACCGATCGAAAACCCGACACACAGATGTCCTTGTAGGTGGGTACTATTCTTGAATTGTCATTTATATTTATATTGATGTCACCCATAATGATCACTTCTTCATTTGTTAGATTTGCCAGTTCCTCGCTTGAAAAGTCCAAAAAATGTTTGTTGTCACTTGATGGTGAGTTATAAACGACTCCAATATACCCGTTACAGTTTTTCAGGTAAAGTAGAATATACGACTAATTTTCTCGATTGATAATCTTGATCACATTGAAGTCTATTGACTCTTTCACGAATATGACAGCTCCCCTTCCTCGTTCTTCCATAATTGCGCATGCTGATTTATATCCCTGCAAGTTAAAGTATTTTCTTTCCTCCTTCATCAGACAAGATTCAGAAATGACAAGAACGGTTACGTTTTCAATTTCATGAAGCATCATTTCAAGCCAATCAAGTGTGTCTTTTATATATCTAGCGTTCACGTACATTATTTTCATACTTTTCGTATTAGGATATTTTTTCACTTTGTTATCCCATTTTTATTTATAAAGTTCTCTGTAGGTTTATACCTCCATTGCAAAAGTCAGAGAAGTAGTCTCTTTGGATAATTTTCAGAAAATAATTTTGGCTTCTAGTTTTTTCCAAGAAGTTCTTCGATTTGAAGGAAATCAACTATTTTGATAGCTCTTGTGTCTCCCGATTCACAACAATAGACTTATTCATTTTTTATCCATACAAATATGAACTTTTTCTTTGTTTTGAGCTTCTTTGCTTTGTTGAACAATGCTCTTGCCTCTCTCGGTACCTCTTCATCGATATATAACTTTCTCATTGGTCCCCTTATATTACATTCCATTTTTTCTAAGAACTTTTTCGCTTCTCTTCTTTCTATGTCCTTGTTTCTCCGTTCGACTTGTTTGAAAGCGACAAGAACTGGTTTAATTATAGATTTGATCGAAGTGATTTTGACAGTATAGTCTACCGGTTGGGATGGTACATTGAGTTTTTCCAAAATTTTCTCTACCTCCTCTCCTCCATTCGCACCAAAAACGCCAGATTTTTGTTCCCCTGCGAGACTTCTTCGCAACTTCTGTTTTTGAGTTGGATGATCAAGCATGTCGTTAAAAAGTTTTTTTTACAATTTTTTTTTTCATGTTTTCATTCTCTTTCTTCAATTTTGTATTCTCGTTTCTCATATCTTGAAGTGTCTTGTGCATGTAGTCTACCATTTCACTGTGAAATTTCATCGACGTTTCCATTGCTTCGAAATCATGTTAATCACTAATAAGAGTTCTCTCACTGATGGATTTTCCTTGTTCAGGATTTCGTCAACGTCAACTGATTTCAATGTTTTTCCGCCTTTTTTTCTATTCTTGGAATTCGCCTTCATGGATCCGTTATCAGCGGAGTCGTAGTCACTCCCGGAAGAGTTTACCCCATTTCTTTGTTTACATGTCTCACACATCCAATTTTCTTTGGAGTTTTTGGCAGCGAATATTTTGTACTGGTCTTCAGTCAGACCTGTACACCAGCTTATCTAATCCGTCTTGGCACAAACTCAGCTACTTTTCCAGTTGACACTGGTAGTTTTGTATATCTTATTATACTTCACAGATGTTGCTGGGCATATACGTTATTAGTTATGTGCCAAGATGAGTTGGATGAGCTGTACCACACCTTACAGGTGCATATCTGCCTATCAAGCGGAAGGCCGAGGTTCGAATCCTCGCCGGGTCACCGTGCTGGGTAATAGCACGTTAAAAGGTAAGGCCTCGTTGATCCATTGCTGGCACAAGTTTTGACTTCTGAGGGTTGACTTTCGTCAGCTGGTTAACGGAACGAACAATTTTAGAACAATTTAGGTGCCATTACACATTAAACTCTGATGTTTTTCAGTGATATTCTCACTACAATGACCACATACGTATTCAGCGTCAAAAGTAAAATAAGGTAAATTCACGGTGTTTACACGACTAATCGATAAAACGATGCGAAGTGAAATAAGACCCACCGACATGAAAAAAGACACGTTCCTCCTGGCCTTAACTTCATTCGAACTGGGCATGTCGTGTCCCGTTCAAAAATTAAAGATGAGACGATTTGTTTTGACCTCTTTATATAAGAACCCTAGCGGCTATATGATATGAGTGTTGCATGTGTTCAATTTTAAAAATGAAAAAAAAAATATTTTTGTGATTATCAACCTACTAACCTTTGGATTTTCCGAACAGGTTTTCTGGTTTATCAACAAAGGCACAAGTAGGGGCATTTTATGTGGTGTAGTGGTGACTCACTAGGGACCTCCACAGATTTGCTATTTTTTTATTGCCAAATCGGAAAGACCACCTCAAAAACCAATATTCGTTTAATTTTCAAAAAATTATCAAATATCACAAAAAAAACTAACCGTAGAAATTCAAGTATTTTGTTTATTTTGCAACTGAAAAATCATATTTTATCAAGGGTGCATTTTTCATCACTCATTTATAGGAATTAATAATATGACCTTACAAAAACGCAATTAAAATCTTTACAGATAATTTTGTAACAACCTGCATATAACAATGGGAATGAGGTGGTTTTGTCGAGTTCTGTCATGTTTGGAAAGATAGCGATAGTCTTGGGTAAAATTTCATTTCTTCTCCTTGCTCGTGATAGAAATCTCTCGAAAGGAATACCTCGTTAATCCTCAGTTCGCAGATACTTTGACTTCGAAGCGTTTTTCCTGTTCATGGGGAGTTAGGTGGGAGCATCTCGTTCTACCCACATTTCGTAACACCCACAGTGCATAACACCCAAAGTGCGTAACACCCAAATGTCATAACACCCACATTTCGTTATGCCCACACTCTCCGAACATACCCGAATGATGCGCTGTTGCCAAATTCATCCTTCTTTTAGGTTAGGTTAAGTTAGATTGGGTTAACAAAAAATTGCAGAATATCCGGTAAATTTTGCAACAGTGAGGTTATGACATGTGGGTGTTACGCACTTTGGGTGTTATGCACTGTGAGTGTTACGAAATGTGGGTGTTACGCAGCGCACCCAGTTAGGTCAGGTCCAAAGTGAGTGGGTCTAAATCACCTGAAGTGCAACATGCGTTAATCGAAGAACGACAATCGGTCAACGGAAAAACATTTTTAACACTTTCATTCAAATAAATAAGGACACATATAGCGAATGAACTGTCTATGTTGCCGTAAACACCAGGGAGAAGTTGGCGATACTTCCCAAAAATGAAATACTTATCGTCTCTCTGTTTGTTGTCTCGATGTTTCCCGAACATAATAGAATTTTCCTTCCTATTGAACATATACATAAAACAGTTTTGAGAGAAGGTACACAGTCATCTTACATGAAATCAGTGCCGAATTTTTATTTGTTATGACTGTTGGCCACTTTATTTTCGCCGCCCCATGTACCTTTTTGAAATAATAATTTTCCATATGTAATAAGCTTCCTCTAAAATTTTCCGCCCCTAGGACGCTGCCCCCTCTAGGCCGCGGCCTATGTGGCCTATTGACAAATCCAGGACTGCATGTGTTATACTGTTGTTGACAAGTTAACTAATAACGAGTATCCAGTCCTCTTTTCAAGACGGATTTTTTTGAAGACGAATCGTCTGATATAGTAACAGAACCTAAAGTAATTTGATTCGTTTGACTTGTTTACCGTTCCTCATGAGTCGACCCGTTAAGTCGTTTACTCAAGTAAAAGCAGATCCATCCCAACAAAGACGGTTGTTGTGAATCCAGCATGACGTAAAAACATCCCCTCGGCGCCAAATTGGCACAGGCATGGCGCCGCGACGCCTTGCGTGTGTTTTGCACACAATCGAGCTGCCCTAGAAATGCGCACCGTACGAATAGGGTGTAAACAAGCAATTTACGTCTTCAGCGATTGATCAGATTCAATACGTTCTTAATTGAAGCAGATTTGAAAACACCTATTGAGGGTGAATCAAGGAATAATCGGAACCAAACGACCTAATCGTCGGATAAGTCGATGAATTGGATTGATTAAGAGCATAGGAGCAAAATTTCACACATCGATATTGAAATAATACAGTACAGTAACTGTATGATTATTGTTTGCAATTCCCGAGAAAATGATGTAGGCGGAAAACAAGTGAGAAGCGAGAGATGTTCGATATTTTCTAGTAAAGTAAATCAATATTTCCAATTCTGTTTACGAGTTGCGATTTTTTGAAGTTGGTTTCAGGACGGAAAACACTTGAGGTACATAAACTGAGAATATCCTATCATTTGAAAGCCCTATGTTGTCTCTTCGTTCGTCCGTGCGTAGAATATAAAAACAACCAGCGCCCTCTGAGGGAAGAATGGACCAGGTGCCGTTTGGCTTCCGATATATAGATGGCGACGCAAGAACAAATATTTTTTTTCTAGATTTAATACAGTTATTTTTTTTCTGCTCTTCAAGGTCGTCGATTTTGAACTCCAGCAGAAAATATCAGATTGTATTTTTGAAAGATCGTTCCAAAAATATGATATTTATTTGTGTATCAATTTTCTTCTCCTGAAGATGCTAACCTTGTCAGCAAAGGGCGCTTCGTGTGCGAAAATATCAGTTTGATGTTAGGGTAATTGATCTGTAGGAAAAGTTTCCAACTTTTACACGTGAGTTTCCAATCTCATCGTCTATTCGGATCATATATGTTTACGTTTCAAATAATCTCTGCTTATGATAAACAAAGGTTATCGAAGATTCAGGTAGTGATATTCTTATCTTTTTCAGCCAACTGTCTTCCAATATTTCTGGCTAATGACGAACTGAGGTTTCGCCGAATAAGGTGCAATGCAACGGTACTATGTTACTGCGCTAGCAACAATACCAATCTTCCGGTACTTATGACTACTGTGAGTATACTTGTTGTTTCTGAAATTACTTGGCATAATCCTTCAATTCAATACCTTGCCCGAAGTTTTTTATGAATATATTATAACTGCACAGTTTTCTTTTATATATTTTTTGTACTTTTTGATATTTCCATCGATGAAAATGTTATAGGGGACGTTAGTGGCCCTATCTATTTTTTTTCAATTAATTATTGTTGGGGTTGGTGTTTGAAGCTGGTTTTGAAGGCCGGGACATCACCCGCTTTAGCAGAAGCGCAAGTACTTAACCGGCTGAGCTGACAGCTCGATAAATCGGCTCTTAGAACAATTTGAAAAATTCGTTACAGTTTGAAAAAATGGGATTCCCTTTCGGAAGTAGACTTCTGGGTGGGTGACTGTCAGAAAGTGTGCAAATCGAGATAAAATGGGCAAAGGGTGGGCAGTTCCCGAAAAACAACGTGCTTCCGAAAGTTGTAGTGAAATCTCGACAGAAAAAAAATTAATACTCAGAAGAGTACTTGACTGCTGTCTTCCTCTTTGATTTTATTTTCAGTAGAACTCATGGAAGCAAGACTTGGATTCATAACCCAGTTGAGAATTATAAATTGTCTTTTTTTCATGAAAGTACTTTGCCGACCTCTGATTAAAATTTTTCCGACCTCCTATGTTTTCTTATTTGAAACTGTATCTTAAATGTCCCAACAAGCAAACAGAGGATACTCGAAATAAATTGTATTCAATATATTTTACATTTTCATTTTTCATTCAAGAATAACCACTTTTAGTTTTTAAATGAGCTATTAATAAGTTATATATTCAAAGTAAATATTTCGAATGTTTTACATTTTCAAAAAAAACTTAATTTTCCAGTCAATATTAGTACTTTCAGTCTTCGAATAATTTATGCAAATATTGGAAACAAATGTTCTGATTCAACTGATGAATGGATTGGAATGCATGGAGATCTAGAGATGAGCGATATTTCACGAACTGTGATTTTTTCACTGATATCTAAAAGTCACATATAACGATCATTCCTCTTTTTGCAAATAAAGCGTGATACGTGATTTACGTGAACGTGATTTTCTTATCCGTCCACAAGCGTATTATATGATATCAATATTGGACAAGCTGTACATAATAATTATAGACACGGTATGCGATTGGATACACTCTCTCGAATGTCTCTAGTCTCCACCACCGCACTGATCACGTGATCAGTTATCTAGAGATGAGCGATATCGTGATTTTTGAATCACACTGATATTTATATTTGTTACTGTGATTTCTTGATATCGGTACGGCAGCACTGGGTAACGTTATTAAGTTCGGTCATGAATCTTATACGTTATAACGTTATTAGTTCTGTGCCAAAATGGATTGGATAAGCTGTACAAATTATATTCAGATCAACATGATCCAAATTACGAGAAAAAGTGTCAGGATTAGAATTCTCAAAGAAGGGGATGATTTAAAATTTGATGAAGAAACATTCAGTTTAGGCTGAATAATTAGTGATTAGGAATGAATAGTAAAATATTTATTGGTATTTGATTACGATTTCCGGAATGCCGGAAACTATGCAAAAACCCAATTGTTACATTGTTTGGCTGAGAGCCGATTATATTCCCAATTGGGTCTATTCTGTGGTGAAATCATTAGATTATTGAAAAATATTCAAGAATAAGACTACGACCAATAATGCAATTATGGTACAATTCAAATTTTATTCAATAGACATCATTTCCCGAAGATATTTCAGAAATATTTATGGTGCATATTCATATTCTTCCATAACAGTTGTCGATTATTTTCCTATTAATCCACTGTAATTTCGCAGCGATGAAAATGCTCATAAATGGAGTAATAAGTGGTAGTACTAGAAACTCACAAAACGGCAGCACTGGGTAACATTGCATTTAACAGAAGTTTGGACTTTGAACTATTTACGTTATTAACTTCGGTAAATGAAGTAGTACTTATCCATCAATATTATACGTTATTGTTATTAATTCTGTGCCAAAATGGATTTGATAAGCTGTACATAAATAATTATATACACGGTATGCATGCGACAGTTCTCAAAAGCTGGTCTCGTAATTTCGGAAAGACGTAGTCGTTTATAAGTACAAAAAAAGCCGAAATGCTTTTGTTTATCGAAGCAAACCAAAAAGTAATGGATTGATATTTTTATTTTTGTGTTAGCGACCCATATTCCGTCCTATTTGATATTTACCTACGTTGATAGTGTTTTCTTTAATTTGATTTGGTGCGAATCGAATAGTAACAAATTTGTTCTTATTCTTTGTATAAATATATAATAAATTGAATGTTGGTCGTTATCATCACAAACTAGTTTTATTTGATTCAAAACACCTTTTTACCTGGTAATATATATACAGTATATACTGTTATATCTATCTTAACCTGATAACAGTAAACTAGTGAACGGGCTCATCGAATACCATAGTAACCCCAAACGCCCCACCTCAAAACTGTGATCACATCACGTTTAAAAATCACTGATATTAAAAAATCACAGTAACAGATATCAGTGTGATTCAAAAATCACGATATCACTCATCTCTATGGAGATCTGTCTTCCTCACAATATGAAATGGATTTCTGAGTATACATTAGTTACGTGTAAGATGGCGCTTCCTTGCGGAAATAACGTGAACTGGGAACCTAAGGTCTTCGATGGGCTGTCGTAGTAGGTATAGTATAGTATACCGATGTATACGCGTTCCGTGCGAGTACCGCGCTTTGCACGCACTCCCCCCACCACCCAGGGGTATTTTCGATGATTATGTAAGACAAAATATTCAATGGTGATCTAAGAAAATATTCCGCAAATCAAATGAATATATTTTCAAACCATTTTGATTCAATATTCATAATGAGGTTCAAAACAGCTACAAAATTGATTTTTTAATTGAAAATTCTGAAATATATTCATTTAAGGGACAAATTTTAATCAGAGAAGATTCAAAGAGTTCTCAAAACGGCTTCTGTAGATTCAAAAAGTATGCAATGAATATTCGAAGGTTAAAAATATTGTTGAAATAAATTCAGTGATGATGATTTAGAATTTATTCGAAAAAGGTTTTTTTTCAAATATAGTTCAAGAAATCCACAATGGAATAGTCACTAAGAATCAAAAACTATGTATTGGATGTCCGAAAAATGTTCAATAGAAATACGTTTTTGAATGAATTATATTGATTATTTGATCAAAGGGAGATTAAAAGTTTATCGGAAGAAGAGGTTCTCAACATCTTCAAAACATTTCAAAATGAATATTCAATATGCGATGAATATTCGAAATTGAATATCTTCAAAATGTATTCAGAAATGAAAAATTGATGGATATCAAATGGAATATTCGAAGGATCAAAATATCTTCAAAATATTTCAAAATAAATATTCAACAAATATGCAATGAATATTCGAAATTAATCAGATGAAGTTTGAAAATATTTTCAAAATATATTCAGAAATGAGGAATTGATAAATATTCATGAAGATCCAGAACTGATTCAAAGAAGCATCTGAACATCTTACAAGTAACTACTGTATACTCAGTTAACCAGTTCATATTGTGAGGAGGACACAACTTCAAGCATTCCATTACATTCATCAGTTGAGTCGGAACATTCGTTTTCAACATTTTATAAATTATTCAAAGACGAAAAGTACTAATATTGACTGAAAAATTAAAATAATTTGAAACTATAAATTTCTAACTCATTAATAATTCATTTGAAGACTGAAAGTCTAATGAAAAATGAAGATTTTTGAAAATATGAAACATTCGAAACATTCACTTTCGATGAATTCATAGCTCATTATCAACTTATTGAAGACTGGAAGTGGTTACTTCGAATGAAAAAGGAGTCACGTTGTCCCATACAAACTTTGGCCCCTTTTTCACCCCCTTAGGGGTGGAATTTCGGAAAATCCTTTCTAACGGGATGCCTACGTCATACTTCTGCCTGGAAACGCAATTGATCAAAAATGAATAATATATCTTCTGTTGCTTGAAAATGTTGAATCTGAATAAAAGGGGAATTCACATTTATACTGACCAATTATTAGAAGTATTTATATCAACCTCCAATATATTTTCGTTTGACTAGTATGATATCGATTGAATATATTAGCATGGTTATGAAAATAGAATGTTGACACTGTTGACAGTAATTTGTGAAAGTGATGGTTGACAAAACGTATAGAGTTTCTCAACGAAAACTTTCCACCCTGAATATTTACGATACGGATGGAAGTATCAAAAGCCTCCAAGACTCGTAGATAAAACCTTCACCTCCTGCATCTCCACATTCCCCTACTTTTCCAAATAGAAGTACACCCGTTGAAAGGTCTTATGAGGTTATTTTCCTAAAATATCATATCACTCTAATTGTCCAAATCGAAATGGCGATATTATGTTTCTTTGGGAAAAGTGAATATTTTCGTAACTAGAAGAAAAACTGAATATTCCTGAAACTTATTGCTGTAAGTTCATGAAGAAGCAATTTTGAAGTCTGGAATATGCGGGTTCCCCCACTTTTTCTTCAAGGTGTTTTACCATGTGTCACTATACTTTCACTAAAATTTGAATTATTTCCAATAAAACTATCTTCGCCACATGCAATTTCGATTACACATTTGAAATATTCAATGTGGATGCGGGATTATTCATCGTGGATCGTTATACTGTAATTAGTTATTGTTTTGGAATTAGCAGTGACTCAAATATTGATTTGGTATATTTTTCAAATCCACAATTCCGGGACAATATTACACTTACACAGACTTTTCCAAAAAAAAAGGTTTCATATATTTGTTCACTTGAAAATTGTTCAGTGAAATCAGCTATCCCGTGAACTTTCATTAAAACCTTCGAATATTCTCAATCGGTTCTCAACAAACACGGTATTGTCAATGGAGAATAATAACGTTCAAAGACAGGAATTAATTTGCAAAACCGGTTGAATCTTTGGAAACTATATTGACAACTTCGAAAGTTATAAATGTACTGTTTGAACGTCATTATAAATGTTTTTTCATATCAATACCAATAACAACGAACATTTTATTGCATACATCGGGGAAGTAAATGAAAGTATATTTCCAACATTCTCCCTCCTTTGAAATATCTATATTTCAAACAATGAAAACTAAATATTCACATGAAGTAAACAAGTCGCTCCTGTGACAAATCGTTCTGAAACCCACACTTCTGGACCGGAACTTGTTACTGTCATACTCCTGGATGACGCGTCTGTTGAATTTCCTGAAGTGGATACTTGAGGATTGTCGGACGCTGGAGAGGTTTCCCATTGGTTTTTGGTTTGGAGTCAGATCTTTAAAATGACAAAGTGGAAACTCGACAGTCTACTGCAGAGATTTTCCAGAGGATGCAAGCGTTGAAAGGGGACAAACGAATTCTCTAGCGCCTGTTATCTTGATTCGAGCAGCTCTCTGAACATTGTCTTCTCTCTGGTACACTTCCAAGACTCTTGCTAATGGCCAATTCATCGTTTTCGTATTGTCTACTCCCAATAAAATGTCGTCAACTTGAATCCGAAATCTCCCACGTGATTTTTCTCTTATTGTCTGTATATAACGATATCTTTTCATCATATGCTTGCTGTCTGTCAATCTTGTCGAGGTCAGGTACTTCGTTTCATCTGATATCCTGTAAATATGTTAGAGGTCCGGAATTACTGATTGATTCACAATCATTCAATATTGTCATCAATTCTTCATAGTGCCACAAGATTTACCTGAATTTTTTCTCAGTAGGTTTTCAATTATTCGGAGATCTCTCCCACCATCCTTCCCACCAAGATGCTCTAGCAAAAATGAAGATCCATTGAATTTTTTGAGGAATATGTCAGAATTTCATCCCAATTTTTTTTTTAGTAAATTATTTGTATCGACAAAACACGTTCCCTTGGCGGAATGAATTGTCGAAACTCTTCCTCTCCGAGCTATGAATTGTCTGCGACCCTGAATAAAAGCATCTGTTGATAAAGATGAGATGAGTTCAAGATGAACAGCTCTGTATACAGCGCAATTAAGTGGAGAGCACAATTAATGATGTTTCAACAATTTCGTGGCAGAAGGAAGTAAAATCAAAAATTTTAAATCCTCAGGGTCTTCACACTTGAAAGTTTGTAAATTGTGTATAGAGTCGAGAACAATTTTGCCAAAAGAGTAGTGCTGTATTATTTCCAGAAGACAATTTTCACTATCTACTATCCCATGGTATTTATCTTTGAAATGAGCGATGAAACGAAATCCCAAAATCCATGCTATAATACTTATGATTCTATTACATCTGGAAAACTTTTCGAAAATTTTACTCACCTTGTCCGATGGAGATACCATGAAAACGACAGTTTTTCTTTCCTCCGCATATATATTTCGTTTATTGAAGTTAATTTCAGAATGATGCCTAAATTCAGATTCAACCTAACCAGTCTCACCCTTTCCACCACTTACTTCCCATGAGTTTCCTCGAGCTACAACCTCCAGAAGGAAGATCAGCTGCATTTGAATTTATTGGTACATGATATCATTACTTATCATACATATTTCCTTGACTATTTTCCACGAAAGTATGCATAACTTGTTAATAAATATCACCTTTGAGAAGCAGAATCTACTGACGCTCTCACAATCTTAAATTTTCTGTTACTAAAAAGACGAACAAGAATTGTTTGCATTGAAGTTTTAGTAGTACGGAAGATAGGACTACTTGTTAGCATATTTTCGACCCCAGCTGACGTAGAGACTTCTGGCTACTAACGATATCTTCATTTTCTACATGTTTTTTAATGTAAGTTGGGGCACATAATTGAAAAATTTTCTTTACCGCATATGAGACATTTGTTGGGGTTTTTCACTTTTTTATGCTATGATTAGGTTTCAAACACCCAAAACGGCAATTTTCGTTTTAATCCACCTTTTTCCCACCTTTTTCCTCAAAAGTGACTTTTTGCGGCTTATACATTCTTCTCTCGAATGTATTTCATCACAGAATAACCAATCTGAATTCTTCTCACCCTCTTTTTCATCAGATGTGAACATCGTAGACGTAGTGTATTACTCAGGCATTTCAGTTTGTGATTTCATCTTACTAATGCTGCGAATCTTTCCTTTTTCGCTTTCAGCTTCTTTTCCTGTTCTACAACTCCTCTGAACATGTTTCGCTACTTCAAAGCTGGTACGGGCTAGGTTGAATACTCTCGACTTCTGCTCTCAAAAACTTTAATAAAAGATTCAAATAATTAATAGAATGATTTTGAAGATTTGGATCATTTTCAACAAGCTTACGGAATGTCTTCTGGCAAAGCAGATTCGGTCAATGGATAAAGCATATTTAGCAGTTGTTACCGCTAATGTATCAGAGCTCGAAGATGAGTCTTCATTATATCAAATAAGCTGGTACCGTCTGTGCTAACTGCTTTCGTTTCATTAAGAAAAAAATAAACTACGGATCTGCACTTAATGAATCGTTCTCTGTATCTTTAAACGGAGTTATATTCTTCATCCGTCTCTTTACCGTCAACATCGAAGGAAAACAGTGCATGACGAACTTTTTCATCAAGAGCAAATAGGCGATCACTCTTGTCTTCCAACAAATAAAATAGAGTCTTAACATCTCCTTTCCTAGCATGTTTGTTGTTCGGTGAAATGCTCAGGCTATCACATGTCCTATCGATATTTCGTTTCAGCTGGTCCCTCTTTTTCTCGAGTCGATTGAAAAACTCTATTTCGTCCTGCCACGGTCACCAAATATTAAGAATGGAGGAATATAATGTTCAAAGAGAGGAATAAAAATGGAAAATCGGTTGATTTTCAGCAAACTATATTGACAACTTCAAAAGTAACAATAATTTTTTTCATAATATCAGTAACAACGAAAATATATAGGGGAAGTAAATGATTATATATTTCCAACACACGGTCAAGGAAGAGTTCAAAATGAACAGATGCACTGAGACGAGTTTTACGCAATTGCGATTTGAAAGGAGACGTGACTAACTGGGAAATGGTTGGTAAACATCTTTTTTGAGAACGGAAAGAAATCTAATATTTCCATTCGTTTCGAGGATATCCGAGATCACTTCCAGAGAAAGCTAACACCGTTATTTCAATTGGGGCAAATGGAATCATTCAAAATTTGGAGAACTATCCTGCTTGATGAGACCATTGAAAGTTGTATCACGCATGGCACATCGCCAATTGAAAAATATTGGGAAGATTTTAATTAAAATTGTAATATAGCTTTCCTAAACTCAAAAATTTCAAATACCACATATTTTGCCATTCCGCCGTTGTAATGCAACCTTTTATTTATTTGTCAACAGCAATTAGTGGAAAACAAATGTGATGGGGGCCAATGGACCTGCTCACCCCCTAAAGAGTGTTGCAAGCAAGGGTGCTGTTATATATTTGCTCCGTCAATTTTCAAAGGATCCCCCTCTTCTATTCAGCATGGTACTGTGTTCAATCCACTATTTTTGGGACATTGGTGAGTTAACAATGCATTTTTAGTAGGTGAGAGATATTTATGATAGTTTTGAAATCGCTAGGCCAATATTCATTTTGTTGGGAGTGTCATTATGATATCGTTGTTTTGTGCTTATCAATATAAAATCCATAATTATCTTGAAAACTGACAGGAAACATATATATACATACCACGAGAGAGAGAAAGAGAATGTCCAGAGATGAACGATGAAGTGGAGAGAGGGAGATTGGTTGAAAAATGGGAAAACTTGCGAAAGTAGGCGGGGCCTTTTGGAAAAGATAGTGCAGATCGGATTGGATCCGTCCTAACCACCTTTCATACTGATATTCGGATTGTTTTCGTGTATTCAGTCATAAACTTTTCATCAAGGCGTCTGAATATTGATTGAATATGTTTTTACAGTTGACCTTGTGAAAAATGCTTATATGCTTTCTGTTTTAGTAATTTTTTCTTCGCGACATCAGATTATTTTTTCTTCTATGATGATCCATTTGTAATTTAGAAATGAATTATCGAAAAGAAGACATTTGCCTTTCTCTAACAATTGTCTATACAAGTACATGCGTGATATTTTCAGGTATTTTTGGCTCGCTGTGACGGCTACAGTAGCTGGCATCCTGTGTGCCTGCTCCCTTTGGAAGAAACATAGCCAAGGCGGTTTATGCTGCAAAGACACAGGACGCGATGAGCGAGCTTCAGAACCCGACTCAAACTCTTGCTATGCACCACCACAGTACAGTAGATGTAATAGTTTTCATCAGGCTCCTCCGCCTTATACAGAGGTAACGTTGTTGATGAAAAGTTTAACAATTCAACTTTTTCGCTAGCATTCAGTTAAGTGAAGATAAAACAAAAGATACTTGATGATGTAGATACGTTTTTCAAAACCAAGCCGGCATCTTCGACTTTTCGGTATATTCACCATTCCTACCCATTCTTTAATTTTCAAACAACATATTGTAACGAAATGTGCTGTCGCCGGCCCTGCCGACTATCGATGCGAATTGGTGCGACGGTTCCAAGAAAGATATACCTACGTGATCGCGGCTCACCCAGAATATTCGAATGTCAAGATTTGTTTGGATGATTCTCCACTATATGAGCGCGTATATAAGCGGGAGCGCTCACGCCGACGGCAGAATTTCTAGTACAGAGAGTTTAGTATCGAGCATTGGAAAGTTATCGGAGCGATTTAAGTGATTTTGTTGTATTGTATTGTGATAGAGAGTTTTAATAAAAGAAGTTTAGTGTTGTTTGGTGTTTTAATTGACGATCCCAAGGATATATCGTAACAGTGGTGTCGGAAGTGGAATTTTTGCTGGTAAATAACAACAATTGATGCTGAATACGAGAACTACATCTTACGATACGGTGGAGTACATGATGAAATTCATCCAAAACCAATTTGCGGATTTTGAAAGAAGACGACTGGAAGATGAAAAGCGACGGAGGAGAAAAGAAAGAACGAGAATTAGAACGAGAAAAGGAAAAGAAAGAGCGAGAAGAAGGAATCCAGAAAATTTTCGAAGACCAGAGGAAAGAGCGAGAAGCTGAAAAGACAGAACGACAATTAGAACCAGAAAATGAAAAGAAAGAACGAGAAGAAGGACTCCACAAAATTCTCGACAATGAAAAGAAAGAACGAGAAGATGAAAAGAAAGATCGAGAAGAAGTACTACAGAAAATTCTCGATAATAAAAGATGAGAACGGGAAGAAGCACTTCAGAAAATTCTCGAGGAACAGAGAAAAAAACGAGAACGTGAAAAAATAGAACGAGAAGAAGCAATCCAGAAAATTCTAGAACAACAAAAGAATGAATTGGAGCAAATAGAAAAACATCGAAAAGCAGACTTTCAGCAAGTTCTAGAAAATCAGGACAAGTTCCTCGAGCACGTGTTACATAAAACTGAAGTACGAGTGGAAAAACTAAAAGAAGAACTGAAGGAAGACGTCAAGAAAATCGACGATGAATTTAATAAGAAAGTGGATATAGTGTGAGAAGAGAAATGAGATGAGAAATGAGATAAGAAATGAGATGAGAAATGAGATGAGAAATGAGATGAGAAATGAGATGAGAAATGAGATGAGAGATGAAATAAAAAATGAAATGAGAGGTCTAGAAAAACAGATAGCTCTTCTCAAAAACCAAGATCGTCAAGACAGGGTTGCCACATCAGGAATTTCCGTAAAACCGCCGACTTCTGATGGACAGTCGTCTTGGTCCATGTATCGTCGACAATTTGAGGCTGTGGCAGAAACCAATGGATGGGGCGAAGGAGAAAAAGCTACGGCACTGCAGACCATACCCATCGAACAGCAAAAACGATATGAGGACCTGATTTCTGCACTAGAGTTGAGGTATGGCGATCAACACCGAGAACAGCTGTACCGGGCCCAAATGAAGACTCGCATACAAAAATCAGGTGAGAGACTGCAAGAATTCGAGGCAGATGTTCGACGCCTAATCCAGCTGGCGTATCCAGAAGCGCCCGGAGATTTCAAAGAGAAACTAGCAGTGCAGATATTTATAGACGGACTGAGAGGCTTCTAAATACAAAGAACTTTACGATTGACGAGTTTCAAGAGAAGTAGCGATGCTTTGGTTCGCTCTTTGGAAGTGGAGGCGGCCTTCAACACGTCGAGGCCGAAAGTGCGTGCAGTTTCAGTAGAAGTACCGGAACAACGATTTGGCTCAGCGAATAGTTCAGTCGAGAAGGTTCTGGAAGAAATCAAATTGAAGATAAGTGGAATTAGCACCCAGAAGAAGACATGCTATAGATGTGGGAAACCTGGACATCTTATCAAAGACTGCCGGGTGAGAATGCCATCAAGATCTAGCTCACCTGCAAGGATTTCATCTCGTACGCAATCACCTGTGAGGACAAGGTCATCCAGCGAGTCTTCAAAATGGCGGCAGGAAAACGAGAATTAGTCAGCATATCGGGGCGCAGTCTGGCTAGCAATCACAGAGCCCCCAGGGTCATCTATGTTAACAGGCTGAAAAGAACATCTGAGAGCCTTACCATTCTAGAAGAATTGAATAAAATCGACGTTATATGCACCATAGACACCGGTGCTGCAGTTTCCTTGGTACGCAGCGACATTCTTCGGCCTGGAAGCGTGAAGCCTATTTCTTCCAACGTCGTGCTTCGGACAGTCACTGGTGAAAACGCACCTATTCGAGGAGAGGCTGAAATTACATTGGTTCTTGGGCGACTCACCATCACAGATACAGTTTACGTCGCAGATATAGAAGATGAATTCATACTCGGAATGGACTTGTTTAGTGACTATGGATTTTCATTCGACAATGAGGAGATGATTATGAGGTTCGGAGAAAGAGAATTTGTCCTCACAACCCCAGCAGAAAGGGTAATGCCTGTGAAACTGCGTTTAATGAAAACTGCGAGAATTCCTGGATTTCCGGAGAAAGTAGTTTGTGCTGCAGTTGATGAAGACCCTGGGTGCTGCGTTGGAGTAGTCCAGCCATGTGCTGAATCCCCCAGCAATTTGTTGTTACCACGAGCCTTAGTTGAAACGAACCAAACGATTCCTGCGAGAGTTGCCAACGTGTTTCCTGGAGAAATAACTGTTAAGGCAGGCGATGTCATTGGAACATGTGAACCTGTTACTTGGGTAGCGAACTGTAATTCAAATGAACATCAAGAAATGAAAGCAGACTCTGAGAGTGTTATAGCAACTCTCGAAAAATCATGTCAACACTTATCAACAGAGGAATCGAGAGCTGCCAAGAGTTTCATCAGGAGTGAAAGTGACATTTATGATTCGACAACAACAGGAATAACTAACTTGGTCAAACACAGAATCGGTACTGGCCAAGCTCATCCGATTCGGCAACCACCAAGGAGAATTCCATTCGCCAAGCAACAGGAGGTGGAAGAGCGGAAGAGCTCGTCGACAAGATGATGAAGGACGGTGTGATTGAAGAATCATCGAGCCCTTGGTCTGCACCTGTTGTGTTGGTTTCCAAGAAGGATGGATCTACGAGATTCTGTGTCGATTACAGGAAATTAAATGATGTCACCAAGAAGGACAGCTACCCTCTACCAAGAATGGATGACACATTAACAACTTTGGCAGGTTCCCGTTGGTTCTCAACATTAGATATGAAGAGCGGATACTGGCAAGTGGGTATACATGGGTATACAAGGAGAAGACTGCATTCTGGACTGGGAGTGGACTTTACCAGTTTACTGTTAAGCCGTTTGGATTGTGCAATGCTCCAGCAAGATTTGAGAGACTAATGGAGCTGGTCCTTCGTGGCCTCACTTGGAAAACTTGTCTTGTATACCTCGACGACGTTTGGGTTATGGAAAAGACATTCGAAGAACATCTTGACAGAAGATCGAGTCAAATTCGTCCGGTCCAACGAAAGTGAATGAGCATTTGGGAAACTGAAAGTTGCTCTATGTTGATTTTGATAAATTTTAAGTTTCCCACGTCACAAGGCCTGTTTGTTTTGGACACAGATGCCAGTAGTAATGGTATTCGAGCCGTACTATCACAAGAGCAAGATGGTCAGGAAAAAGTAATCGAGTTCTACAGCAAAGTACTCACCAAGCCAGAAAGAAATTATTGCGTAACGAGAAAAGAGCTACTGGCAATAATCAAGGCTGTAGACCACTTCCACAAATATCTGTACGGAAGAGAGTTCCTAATCAGAACAGATCATGCAGCTCTGAAGTGGTTACTCGAAATGAAGACTCCTGAAGGACAAGTAGCAAGGTGGATTGAGAAGTTGAACCAGTATCACTTCAGGATAAAACATCGACCAGGACGATTGCTTAACAACGCAGATGCCTTGTCAAGAAGACCTTGTTCGGATACTTGTAAACACTGTGAGCGAATTGAACGTCGAGAAGGAATCAACCAAGTGAGATTGATAGTAGACGACAATTGGACGACAGCAAAGATGCGACAAGACCAGGAAAATGATCAAACGTTGCAGAATTTTTGAAATGGGAAGAAAATGGAACAGAAAGACCCACCTGGCAGGGCATCTCAGATCGATCACCAACGTTCAAAGCATTGCGGGCACAATGGGATTCCTTGATTGTGGAAATGGCCTACTGAAGAGGGCTCGGGAGTCAGTCGATGGCAAGAAAGTGAGTTCCCAACTGGTTGTGCCTATGTCGAGAATAGAGGATGTTTTGTTAGAGATTCATGGTGGTAAATCAGGTGGACATCTAGGAGTTAACAAGACTTTGGATAAAATACGGCAAAGGTTCTACTGGGTCCAGTGTGAACGAATCGCCATCGATGTAGAAGATTGAAGATTACTAGTGACAGGATGAAGGCTCGATACGATTTCAAGGCAAATTCTGGTGGATTCAAAGAAGGAGATCGAGTGTGGCTGTACAACCCTCGTCGTAGAAAAGGAATTTCTCCCAAACTAACTCCATGCTGGGAAGGACCCTATTCGATAGTCAAGAGAATAAATGACGTGGTGTACAGGATTCAACGTAGCCCCAGAGCAAAAATGGAGGTCGTTCACCTAGAAAGACTTAAACGTTACAATGGGGATGATGACGTATTGTTTGATCGGGACGATCAAAATTGAGAGGGGGATAATGTAACGAAATGTGCTGGCGCCGGCCCTGCCGACTATCGATGCGAATTGATGCAACGGTTCAAAGAAAGATCAAGGGGCGAGATGAAACCTGCGTGATCGCGGCTCACCCAGAATATTCGAAATTCTAGATTTGTCTGGACGATTCTCCACTATATGAGCGCGTATATAAGCGGGAGCGCTCACGCCGACGGCAGAATTTCTAGTACAGAGAGTTTAGTATCGAGCATTGGAAAGTTATCGGAGCGATTTAAGTGATTGTGTTGTATTGTATTGTGATAGAGAGTTTTAATAAAAGAAGTTTAGTGTTGTTTGGTGTTTTAATTGACGAACCCAAGGATATATCGTAACAATATAATTACTTCGTGACTGCTGAATCACTTGTCACAGGGTTTAGTTCTGGCGCCCATTTTGTTTCTGCTTCATATCAATGATTTGCTCGAGAAAACATCTTGTTCAGTATATAGTATTCCGTAAGTATTCTTCATCCAAGCTCGAGAAACAAAAATTCAAAAGAACATTCACGTCAATAAAATTAACGATGACTTGGTAAAAATATAATTGAATGGGGTAATATGCTGGGATAACCCAGGCATGTCTCTTCTCTCTATCATTTCTTGTATTTAGATGTCAGGAGTAACTATTTCTACGAAGTCAAGTATCTTGATGCTAGTAATAATCTCTCATAGATAAATTATGTGAGATCGATCGCTAAAGGTGCTGTTGCGAGCGGTCAACGGCTTGTCGATGAGGGAGGCAGAAAGTTGAGGATAGAAACTCAGAAGACTCTTCTTACACTATTTATTTACGTAGCTAATCGGTGATGTGAATTTGGAGGTAAAATAGGCCGAAAATGGTTTGAACAGAAATGTTAATGATTCTATGAAGTCGAGTTGATATGTGTGTCTCGCGTGGCTTCACCAAGTTTATTTAAATGAGAGTGAAGTCACGTGATTGAATGCAAGCTTTAAAAAGAAACATGAAATGTTTTGAAAGAGATAGACACATTGCAACTGGCTTTCATAGTTCTACTTAATATTGTTTAGTAAGCATATTATAACAGTGGAATTCAACAATACATCGCAAAAGCTATGCACTGGAATCATGTGAATGATACATATGCATACAGGGTAATATATAAAGGTAAGTATATAGGGTGATAGGCAGTTCACAACACCTTCCCCCTAAGAGAAAAAAAATTGTGCCTAATAAAAGGTGCAATTTTTTTTTTACTTAACTTCTAGTTCTCTTCTTTTTATTTTTTAAGTTTTCAGGTTCTGCGTACTCCGGAGATGTTTCAGGTACTGAAGATTCGTTAGGAGATGTTTTCATTTTAATGAAACATTTATTGAAATAATTTTTGTAAAGAAAATACAAAGCCAAAATGAATATGAGAAAAATAAGAATAATATACGCATTTATGTTGTGAAGAGAAATAGAATAAAATGAGTCATTGGATAAACGAGTTTTGAATACGTCATTTTTCAATTTATTTACTTTTTGACTATATTTATCTAAATTCATAATTTCGTCAGTTTGAATCAAAGTTGAATTGAGTGAATTTTCAGAAAATTTCAACTCATTCAATTCAGACAATGTGGTTTTGTTAATTTTTGTGTATATTACAATTTCGGAAACATTGATATTACTGGAAAAGATTTGTTCTGTGTTCAAAATCACAGAATCAGTATAAGCGATAGCTCCAGATTTGAGTTTCAAAATTCCAGTATCATTAATATTAATGGAAATTTTTTTGTTTATGTAGTTTATGTGTAACACATACGTTTTTCTACAAATGAATAACCAAGCGTTGGTCGTTTCCAACTGAATGAATATTGGTTTGTTTATATTAATAACTCGTTGATCGCATGAACTAGGTACTATATTTGGCATCAAAAATAACTTTGCTTCGCAATTAGAGAAGTCATCCATAATATAGATAGGAAATTTTTGTTTACAAATATAACGAGATTTGATATAGAAACACTTATCGATATTATATTTTTCCAATAAAAAGTAATTTTGTTTCAATTGGTCAATACATATATACGGTTTATCAGGTAAAATAAATGTGAAGGCATTTTCATTTATTCTCAAGGGAATAACTGACATTTTATACAATTCAAAAATCTGTGTCGTTATAAGAGGAATTGTCAATACAAAATTCAGTTTATTATTATAAAAATAAATGTTGATATCAATGAATTTATAAAAGAAATCAATATTTTGTCTATCTAATGGTAGAGGAAAAGTTTCGTGCATTTTCAGATGAGGTTGTATTTTTTTTAGTTCGCTTAAAAGTTTTGAGGGTGTTATAATTAATGGATGCAATTGCCCTCGTTCAGCGTACAGAGTAATGTCCAAAAAATTATTAATTTCTAATATATATTTTTCGGTTATCAAAACGAATGTGGAAAATATTTCTGACATTGTGAATAAATATCTGTTCGATTGAGAGTTATTTACATCAAATGCTTTTTCTTTGGCTATGAAACTAGAAAATTCATAAAGTTTTTGTTTGAATGATGTTATTTGTGAATTTATAGTTTTGAAATTATCAATAGAAGCTTCCGATACAGAAGTTTGATCTTTAATCAGTTCCAATAAATGATTTTCATTGGATTTTAGTAAGTTTAATTGTTCTTCATAATGTTTTGCATCTGAATCTGATAGCGTACCGAACAACTGTTTGGATATTTCGCCTACGAAATTGATAAGAGCTCGTTTCCTTTTACTACTCACGTCAGCCTTGCCAACGTAATCCAATAGCATATTTGTTTGTTGAGTTAGGTCAGTGAATGTTGCGTTGACGCTACTGAGAAAGTCTTTGCATTCTCGTATTTCAACTGAATTTCGTTTTAACTCGTCGCAGATTGATATTATTTTAGAATGATAATAACGAATATTTTTATACTCTAAGTAAATGTTGCTTGTATCATAAAATACTAATATTTTCCAAACATTACTGTATAGATTCAAAGTACCCAAATTTTCATAATAAATTCCCGTAGAATCTTTGAAATATGTAATATTGTACAGGGTGTCCCCTTTTACTAGCGGAAGTGAAATTGACAAAAGTAATCCCAAAAGTTGATGTGGCTTCATTTTCGGAGAACGGTCAAAGGTTTGGAAGGATACCTGCAATATCAAATACCTAAAATTAAACTCAAGTTATACCGAAGTCTATTCGATAAAGAGTTTCAGTCTATCGATGTGAACTTTGACACGTTTATTTTGTCTGAGAATAGTTACATTAACATCAGAGTTTATTTCTACTATTTCAAATGGACCAGTAAAAACAGACATGAGTTTTTTACATTTACCCTTATGTGTTGCCTGGTCTTTTAGTAGGACTTTATCTCCTACAGAAAAATTTCTTCTTGAGCTTGTCTTGTCGTAACTGATTTTACATTTTTCTTTGGATTTGATTAAATTTTCTTTGGCAATTGAATGAGAATGTTGTAATCGCGATTTAAGTTCGTTCGCATAATTATCATAGTTGTAGCATATTTCTGGGGATTTTGTTAAAGTAGTGGGCAATTCTACTTTGGAACCAAATAAGAGTTCATGAGGAGAATAATTCGTTGATGAATGAATGGTTGTGTTATAACTGAATATTGCATAATCAATCCAAGAATCCCAATCATTTTGAGACTTATTGATGAAACAACGTAAATATTCAGTAAGATTTCTATGAGATCTTTCTAGAGATGCGTTTGACTGTGGTCGATATGCTGTTGTTTGAATTTTATGTATTTTTAATAATTTACAGACATTTTTGAAAACTTCGCTTATGAAATTTTGACCTTGGTCTGTAAGAACGTATTTTGGACAACCAAATTTCAACACGATATATCTCACGAAATTTTCAGCAATAGTACTCGATTCTTGATCAGGTATAGGTATTGCTTGTGAAAACTTTGTAAGATCATCCATAAAAGTGAGCAAATATTTATTTCTATTATTTGTTACGGGTAAGGGCCCATAAATATCTAAAGAAACTTTTTCAAATGGTTTTGAAGCTGTAGTTGTTATAGTCATAGGTTGTTTCGAAATTCTACACGTTTTGTTCTTTTGACACAAGTCGCATTTTTTTATATAGTTCTTTATATTTGAACGCATATTAGGCCAAGAATAATATTGTTTGATTTTCTTATATGTTTTACTTACTCCTTTATGACCAGCAATAGGCGAGTCATGAAATTCTTTCAAAATTTTCGCAATATTTTCTTCGCTCAAAACGTCGTCTTTTGTATTTTCGAAAATTCGTAAAACAATATCAGTGTCCTTAAAAATATAGCGTAGCATTGGAAATATGTTTTCATATTTCAAATTGCAATAATCGAAAAGTTTGAATGGATTCTCGAATGCGATATTTATAATATCATGTTGCAGCAAATAACGTTTTAATTTACATATCATATTATAAAATTCTTCGTACGTTAATCTGGTATTGTCATGAGTGATAAAATACAAGGCATTCAGTTTGTTTATCTCAACTGGAATAAATCCAGGAACTGATAAACTTGATGGTTGGATTTCTTGCAAGTGAGGTTTTATATTTTCTAGTTTATCTATCAAAACTGAGTTGGAGGTTAAAGCTTTATTTGTGAATATCAACAATATAGAATCGTTGACGTTTTTCAAAATATCTTTGTCATGAATTTCCATAATATTTTGATTCAGAATCAGTTTACTTTCGAGTGCTTCTAAATAATTCTGATAGGTAGAATGAATATTTTCGCTCAGGCTTTCATCATTCTTTTCAACATCTGATCTCAAAGTCATTTTCTGAATGCGTGATAAGGCATCAGCATTTGTATTGCTAGATCCTTTTTTATATACGATTTTATAGTCAAATTGCTCTAGAGATAGTCTCCAACGCATAAGAAGAGAATTTGTGTCTTTACAGTTGAACAAATATTCCAGGGGCTTGTGATCACTTACTATGATAAATCTTCTGCCGTACAAATATGGTCTATAAAACTTAGTGAAATGAACAATCGCTAAAAGTTCTCTTTGAATAGTCGAATAATTTCTTTCACTTTTACTCAGTGTTCGAGAACCGTAAGAAATAGGAAGATCGCTACCGATATTTCCTTGAGATAAAATTCCAGATATTGAAACTGCACTTGCATCAGTAGTTAAAATAAATTCGCGAGAAAAATCAGGATATTGCAGAATAGGAGGGTTGATTAAGAGATTTTTCAACTTTTCGAATGCTTCTGTGCATAGAGGTGACCAAACAAAAATAGAATCCTTTTTCAGTAAATTATTTAGAGGTTGTGCGATTTTAGAGAAGTTAGGAACGAATCTGCGGTAATAGCCAGCCAACCCAAGAAAAGATTTAACGTCTTTGGAACATTTTGGTATTGGAAAGTTCTTCACGCAATCGATTTTTCGCGGGTCTGGAGATATACCATCTTCGCTAATGATATGTCCCAAGTAACATAAGGAGCTTTGTAAAAACTGACATTTTCCAGGTTGTAATTTGAGATTACATTTTCGTAAACGCGAAAATATATCTTTTAGTTTTGAATTATGTTCCTCAAGAGTTTTCCCATAGATAACTATGTCATCCATATACACAAAACAAGTTAAATTCTGTAAACCAGCTAAACAATGATCCATTAAACGTTGGAATGAATTTGGTCCCGACTTTAAGCCGTAAGGAAGTTTTTTGTATTCATAGTGACCAGAAGGTGTGCTGAAGGCAGTTTTACAACGGTCTTTTTCGGAAACAAGAATTTGGTGAAAACCATTCGCTAGGTCTAACGTTGAAAAATATTTCGAATTTCCTAATTGGTCAAGAATATCGGTAATGTTGGGCAACGGATATGCATCTCCGATAGTTTTATCATTTAATTTTCGAAAATCAACAACGACACGCCAGCGTTTGTTACCATTCGCGTCAGATTTTTTAGGAACGACAAGAAGTGGAAAATTCCATGGACTAGAAGAAGGTACAATTATGTCTTCATTAAGCATTTTTTCTACTTGTCTACTTACTTCTTCCTTTTGAAAAAATGGTAATCGATAGGGTTTAACGTGAATTGGAATATCGTCTGTTGTTGGAATAGAATGAGTGATACAATCCGAGTGAGATAAAATATCACCTTCTAAATAAAACAATTCGTTGAATGCACTACAAATTTCAATGATAGAGTTTCTCTCAATTTCCGACATATGGTCGATACTAAGACTTTTTATTACTTTTTCTATGCGCTCAACATCGTTTAAATCTCTTATAGAACTTTCAGAATTGATTGACAAAACATTGAAATTTTCAATTGGATCTATATCCAATTCTATGTTTTCTAAGCAAACATCCTCCATATTTGAATTTACAAAAGTGGCTAGGGCTAAACCATTTTTTATTTCAACAATACTGTTCCCAATGAATAATCCATCAGATAATTCTTGTGATTTACATAAATATATATTCGACTGTGAATATCTTTTAGGAGAAAATCTAATTCGTTTCACTATCTGCGTTCGAGCTGGTATAGTGATAGAATTTTCAGAAATCAATTCAAATACGATATTTTTGTTTTGATGTGAGAAAGAAAGTGTTTTATTTTCATAGTCAAGTTTACACCCATATTTATTCATAAAATCTTTTCCTATAATTCCGTCACATAAAATAGGAAAATTATCTGGTACAATGTGAAATTTTTGTTCTATAAGTTCATCACCTACCGTGATCATACCAATACAAGTACCATAAGTTTTAATTTTTTCGTCAGTAATACCCTTCAATTGAGCTATACATGTAGTATCAATAAATTCGTCATCATTTGTGCAACTCAATTTCAAAACTGAGCATTCTGAGCCTGTGTCGACTAAAAAGGTTGCATTACCATTCATAGCTAGAGAAATAGGTACATTAATACATTCACCAGAACTCTCGTTGAAAGAAACTTGTAAAATTTGAGAGTTTCGTATATTATCATTAGAACCTTGTGAATAATCTTGAAAATGAGTTTGTAAAGAAGTTTGTAAAGAAGTCTCTTCAGAAGATTGTAAAGAGTTTGAATGAGTTTGTAAATTGTTTCGAAAAGAGCTTCGTAAGTAATTGATATAATTTTTACTTTGTGAATTTAAAGTTCGGCTGCAGCTGTTTTGATTTGTCGGACCTGAGTTTGGACCGCACTGCTCGGTCCAGGTCCTGTGGCGTTTCCCGAATTTGATGAATTTGACTTTTTGTTCTCATTGAATTTTCTTTTGTAGCAATCTTTTATATGATGGCCATTCTTCTTACAATAACTACATGATAAACGTACCTGATTCACATTTTCCACTTTAATTTCTTTATTCGAAAACTTAGGCAAATTACGTTGGTTTCTAGAAAAGCAGTTTTCATATTTATGACCTGTTTTGTTGCAAAATGTACATTTCGAGTACTGAAAACTTTTGAAAGAATGATTTTTGGATTTTTGATGATGAATATTTCTTTCCTCGTCAACGGCCGCTTCTATGGCCTCACTCAACGAAGTGAATCTACTGGCTTTTATTATGAAGCGAATGTTGTTTTGTAATCCTTCCACAAAACCTCGCAGAGCTGATTTCGAATTTAAATTTTCAATAGCTGATTTTGCGTCCGTACCTTCGCTACTTATACAAGCATCATTTAATTCATAAAGGAGTTTTTCAACACGATTTGCAAAAGTTCTTACATTCTCGCCAGAAAGTTGTTTGATATTTATCAGTTCAGATTGAATTTGTGGTATAGTTCTTTTTTCTGAAAATTGGTCTTCAAGTATTTTTTTTAATTCGCTCCATTTAGAGAAAGATTTATGCTTTATAAGATTGTAAGCTGATCCGGTTAATTTTGTTTTAATTATACTCAACAAAAGATCCTCATCAGATTCTGGACAAAACTCATCATCTACAGTGTCACAACAAGAAATAAATCTAACCAACTCTGATCGATTTCCGTTGAATTCAGGTATCATTTTAATAGCTAATTCGGAATTTAATTTCTTAGCCATGATAAAAGTGAAAATAAGTGGTGTGAGAAACAATGCAGTAAAATCAGATGAAAAATTTCACATAAAAATCAAATGAAAAATTGCAAAAAAAAAACAAATTGAATGTAGAAAAAATCTTGCAAATTTAGAAGTTTACCAATTCCAACCGATGCAGGCGATGTTCAGGCTGCTACGTCCGATTCTACTCTTCAGCTGGATTTTCGGACTCGTTCCTTCTCGTAGCTGAACAGGGTGAGACGATGGCTGATCGTCCCCTCTGAGTAGACTTGATTCGGGATGAACTTTCAGCAACTCCTCAGGATCCCAGTGGCGTCTTGAGGTTCGAAATCGCTGGAAGTTCGGCTACCTTCGAATTTCGCAGTTCGATGGCTTCCTATGTAGTGCGGCAAGCAGGTGAACAGAAGGAAATGGAAGACGTCTCTTCGATTCTGTCTCTGTATCCTCTTGCGGCGAATCTTTCTAGGTTCTAGGTCCACAACTCCACACTGACTGACACCAAAATTATGTTGCGAGCGGTCAACGGCTTGTCGATGAGGGAGGCAGAAAGTTGAGGATAGAAACTCAGAAGACTCTTCTTACACTATTTATTTACGTAGCTAATCGGTGATGTGAATTTGGAGGTAAAATAGGCCGAAAATGGTTTGAACAGAAATGTTAATGATTCTATGAAGTCGAGTTGATATGTGTGTCTCGCGTGGCTTCACCAAGTTTATTTAAATGAGAGTGAAGTCACGTGATTGAATGCAAGCTTTAAAAAGAAACATGAAATGTTTTGAAAGAGATAGACACATTGCAACTGGCTTTCATAGTTCTACTTAATATTGTTTAGTAAGCATATTATAACAGTGGAATTCAACAATACATCGCAAAAGCTATGCACTGGAATCATGTGAATGATACATATGCATACAGGGTAATATATAAAGGTAAGTATATAGGGTGATAGGCAGTTCACAACAGTGCTTCCCAGAAACTTGGATTTCTATTTCGTGCAAAGAAATACTTCACTTCTCGTCAGCTTCTAATGATCTACAAGGCTCAAACGACCAATTTTGGAATTTAGTTCTAATGTATGGAGCTCGGCACAAAACATCCATTGGAGTTTCTTGATTCTTGAGGCAATCCGTCTTGTTGGTGATTCTTCTCTCACAGACTCGCTTACTTCATTGGAGCATCGTAGAAGGTTCGGAGATATGTCTCTCTTCTATATATATTCTCACGGTGCTTTTCTGAATTGTTATCAGTCGTTCTACCCTTGGCAATATCTACACGGATGACTCAATGAGTACAGAATTCTCACCCCTTTGTTGTGAGCTTGGAGACCTGTCAAAACTCCCTTGCTCAGGGATCATTTTTCAATAGAACAGCTGAACTTTGGAACTCCTTGAGAAGAGAAATTTTTCCTGAGGCTTACAATCTTCAAAAATTCAAAGTGACTGTTAATTCGTATCTCATGTCCCTTTATTTAAGAGGTGTTCTTTGAACTTTATGAGGACCTCTCTTTCGTGTGAATCTGTGGTAGAAAAAAAATCCAAAATAAGTACCTATTATAGTGACCATCCCGAGCGGGTGACTCAACATAACAGATTTTGATAAATTTCAAATCAGGCAATTGGATTGCCTCATGTTTTTACTCAGTTTGAGGGCTGGATTCATATAATATGAATTATATCACAAAACTTGTGTGTAATTGTACATTCCATAACGACACTTCCAAAAATCCCTCACTACTACTATCAATTGTCAATTGAATGTGATTGAAACTTCTCAAAATCAATATCTTTATATATTCGATGTTTTCAATAAACTATCGTTAAACATAAGTTATTCAAATTCATGAAACACGTTCAAATATCGATACTCTAAATCGTTCCAATCACGAATCCAATGCCAAATAGTAGTTTCGACATCGATCTCTCCAAGAAGATTGGACAGAACTTGCGAATACAGTGATTTCTGGGGTTTTCTCATTTGTCTTCGGAGTTGGTGATGGTCCCGCTCAATTATTGGACTGGGAATACACTGATCACTAATCTCCCATTTTTCATAAAAGAGGGATGTGAATTATAAATGACATTTTTCTATGAAATATTCCATCTATTGGATTTGAACGAGAGATCAAGAATCTTCGTCACTTGGTGTGGCTGGTTTAAGGGTCCGCCAAAAACCATGTTGTTCCTTATGAAGCGTAGGGAGTGAATCCTGTTTTGTCATATCGCATGAAAGTCTCAACCATTTCAAAAAAAAATCTCAAAATACATTTGATCTTTCATCTATGTGTATCGTGAATATTGTTTGAACGTTCCTAATAAATGATGATATGTCCTATTTTTTCGAATTAATATTCATTATTGAAATAAGGCATCCCCAGAATTTCAACCCATACTGGAATAATGCCCGATCATATTTCTATCACTTTTCGAGTGGATTTCCCTCCCAAATGGTTGTCAAAGGTGGAGCGCCGCAATGAAACATTGTTTGGTTCAAAACTAGAATCGATTGGCCAATTGCAAGTTGTCGTCATTTAATTCGACAAAAAATAAATATATTTATTTGATTCTAGGTGACCTCAAAACCAGATCTCTATCCATTAGTGATAAGTTACAATGCAGAACCGGTAATAAAAAGTAACAACGGCTCTACTGGATATTTAATGGTTCAGTATTTCAGAAATTTCATCGCCAGACCCGTAGGTGAGTATGCAATATTAATTTCTTTCTTTGGATCATCGACTTGTTGATAATTTAGTAGAAATATTATTTCCTGCTTGAGGAATGTAATGTTGGATGAACTATATGTTTGTGAACCTATTCAAGAAAAATTCCCACAGAAAACTGTATTGGCATTCTCCATTGAATTAATGTTATATATGTAATAGGTTGGTTTTTTGGTTCCAAGTCCTTTGAAAAATTTACTTTCATCAAGAAATATTTTTTTCCATTGTTGTTGATAAAAATGTAATAACTGTCATTAAATATATTTTTTATATCAAACACCATCGATGCATTTTTTCAGCAAGTAGGTTTTGTTACTAACTCCCTACGCATACCTCAAGGGCAGCATGCTTTTTCGGGCTGACCGGTCAACTATGAAATGTGACAGAACCATTTTTTGATAAAAAAGAAATGAATTAACAAGAGAAAAATGAACCGGGCACACAACCATCTGCGCCAACTCGCTTGCCTGTTAATATAATTTCTGTTATTTTCAGGATCGATATCAGCTACAAGTACAATAGACTCTCTAAGTTCCAGCTTTTTATGTAATGCTGTTAATGAGGTAATTATAAATATACTTTCGACATCATTCAGATTTGGTCACAGTAATGATATGTGACATGTTCTATTTTTAGGCCAATTCCATAATTCCACCTCCTTATTCGCATATGGGTAGCCTGGAGGAAGTCACGACAGAAAATCATCTGCAAGATTCACAGCAACTGAATAGTCAACTGAATATTTCTCGCTCGGCTTCTTCTAGTTCGAACAGGGAATACCACCAGGTAATAAATAACTCTGTTACATACCGAGGTGAAAAGTGTATCACATCTCGGGAGGAAAATATTTTCAATCAAGGCCTAGGCCAAGGTATACAAGAGATTCCGAGATGTATGATATATTATTCATAATCATGGCTAGGTTCATTTCAATACATTTTGTGTGCTGAGCAGTCATTGCAAATAGACAAATATATACCTACAGCAAGCTCCCATCAAGTTCATACGTAGAGTTCAGATTTTTTTACACTTCGCTTACTTTGAATGAATGCGATCGATCATTTGTCACTGTCTAGGAAGCTGAATGACACAGCATGAGTCATGTTCAGAACGATGCTGCCTTATGAAACAATAACTTCTAGCACTATGCGGTACAATCAACTATGTACAGGAGAAAACGGAATTTTCAAAAGATGTGGAGATACGTCTTTCTTCGAGATGACTGATCCAGAAAAACTAGCTGCAAAGAGAACAGTACAGAGAAACTGATGTCGCGATTTGAAGATGAAACAATATGTTTAATCTTTCATGTCGTTTCGGTACTGAGAGTGTACTATCGTGTTAGTGTCAACTCGTTTTGTATAATAACGCAGGGATCTGAACATTTCTGAAATGCGAAGTGCAGAATGTTTTTTCCGGTTGGTGGTCGAGCAGGCAATGGCTCCGGTTTGTAGTCGATTCACTCTCCTCACTGCCCCTTCGTTCGGGTTCTATCTCTGGTCACGGCAGAGATGTTTCTGCTTGGCTTCATGTGATTGACAATTATTGGCCACTTATACCGATCCTGATTGGTGAGGGTTGTTAATCGAAAACACCCAGTAGGTTTTCTGGGTTTACCAACGATGTTACTCAAGAACATTGACTGTCCCTTGTCAGGATAGAACAGAATATGTTTGAATTGAACTGGGCGATAATTAATGAAAATCCATATTTAAGAAAAAAATCTCACAGTTTTCTGTACGATTCTCACTAACAATGGGTTTACAAAAACCGAGACATGTGTTTCGCTATACAATAGCTCCCTCAAGCAGGATAAATGAATAGGAAAACACGATTCGTGGTTTTGTGAACTAATTGTTTGAGGGAGGAAACTCTGAAATATATTGTCAGAATATATTTGACTACGTTATGTGAAAGTAGTCTTACATTTGTAGCAAGTCAGATGGGTTGAAGTAGAAAATATTGAATAAATAAACACATTAAACTCAGCAACCAATAAAACAATGTCAATGAAACTTAGGATATAAATCTATGAATATTTACTTCAAATGGGAGTAATTCACCAGCCACTAGATAATAATGGTTCTTGAACTGAATGAGAACAATGTTCTGTTGAATTTTTTTTTCGTTTGAACCCAAACTGTGAAGTAGTGATGTATTCTAGTTGTATAGGTAAATGATGATACATTTTGATACAGGCGGAATTATTTGCGGATTGGTCGAAACGGTATTTTGAATATTTGAGAGCATTTCTTGATTTAGTGCCTTAGTCATGGAAATCAACATTCGTGGAGTAATTCTTTCTATTCTTAAGGACATGTAACACATTGTGATGAATTCATAGTGATAGTACGGGAGACAGCAGTCCTCTCTGAATCTTGTATTAGCTTAAATCCTGCGGGATTTCTTTCGAATGAAGAAAACACGTTTAGATTTAGGTGCGTTCTCATAAAGCATATAACCCTAATTTGAGTGTGATTGTATCAATGCATGGTCAATAAGGTATTCGGGTGTGGAACAACCCAACAGGCAACAATTCGTCTCATGGTGTCACAGTTTCGATTTTTTTTTTCCGCTTGATACAAGTGATCAAGTAATTGCATACCCAGAAGAAGGATATTCAGGAAAATGCATTATTAGAGCCGATAGTTAGTAATAGTATTCACTATAAAGGAATGGAATTGATGAGAATATAATAATATGTATCTATTGTATCAATATTTAGAGTAAACTATAATAACACTATTTTCGCGAACAGGAAAATTACTCAAATTATTCTCACTGAAGTTTCCACTTCTTGGTGAACAGTATACAATGTCTCCTATAGTATATATATTTTCGTAGGTGCTTCAGAGTAGTCCTAGTCCCAGCCATAGCACATATTCTCAAGGGGTTAATCCACCACCTCTGATACCTTTAACACCCGCCCATCAAAGGCCTTCCTCGAGACAAACGCATCAGGTGGTTTTCATCAGGGATAATCCGTGTTTTGGTCAGAACACAACGAACGTCGAGAGTAGCTCTACAGTGCCAAATGATAAAGAAAACATTAAAACAGGTGAGATGTCAATAAAGTTTATGTTCGTTTCTACATTGAGGAGTTTATTCCAGCTTTATACTTGCTGAATGAGGCATGGATGAATCTAAAACGCCTGCGAAACCTGCAACCGGCAGCAACAATAGAAATCTCTTTCTTCAAAATAATTCTGCATAATACATACAGATTATTACTTAATAGTGTTGATGAATTCTGAATAATAAGTAGTCATTTATTAATTTATTTATTATTTATTTAATTTATTTTCATTTTTTTATTCATCTATTCTTTTTATTGTTATAATTTTTATTTTTACTTGTGATTTTATATTACAAGTTCTTAAAAAAAAAGTTGTCATGATCACGATTGATTCATGAAACGCTGAATGATTCAATTTCTGCCACTTTGCCACAGAAATTGGAGAATAAATTGAAATTGGTGCGATAGAAGCCGAGTTATCATATCCTAAAAGAACTTCTCTTCCTTTGTAACTCCACTAATTTTCCAAATTCTCAAATCTCGTCTAGAATTGATAAAAACAATCCAAATATTTCACGGACTCTATATAATAGTCCAAAAAGGTACAGAAAAATCAGTGAAAACTAATATGCATCAGTAAAACCCTGGCATCAGCTGATGAAAAATGTAAAATTGTAGGTAAATTTTCAAGCTGAAGATTTGTTTAACAAATCATCTCGTGCAAAACCTATTAGACCAATTCTGATCACTCTTTCAAATATGATATTGAACTATTTTGGTGATCTTGAGCAAAAATTAATGAAGTAATAGAATGGAGTCCTATCTGTGAAACTAACACCCAAGTAAGTTTTTTGGCATTTTCACCGAGTACGTTGAAAAATGCTGGAAAAATCTCAAATGTTGTGTTCACTCGCAATTTCTAAACTTTCCTGTGGATAGCATAACTACCAAAATATTTCATACAAATGAATCAAGGTTGCGTTTAGTTATAATTTGAAATTGTTAGTAATATACCACTCAAAAAATAATATTTTTTAAATTTCTATGTTTTATATTTTTACATATTTGTAATGAGAGTGCCACGTATCTATTTAACATGATAATTATGTCTTTTCAATAATTGTTAATATTTTGAACTTACTCTCTCATTATGCAACTTTTATGTAGGTGATTTTTGATTTATCAACTTCTTTTGACGAATTCTACAAACTGTTAGAATAAATGACTCAACTTTGAAAACACCCTCTTTAGCTCTGCTGAACTGTGACTCTATTCAGTAGTTGATATGTTTTCTTTCAAAATGTGTATTTCATTAAAATTCTGAAGATAACCAGTAGACTAGTCGAAATAGAATTGTGGAAATTATTTATTCCCAAGGCCGTAGCCATATAAATGTTTCCGGGGAGTTTCAAGCTAAATATATTTATTAAATCAACGGAGGGTGAGCTTGTATTCGTTTAATGTTTGCCCATCAGTAGAAACATTTGGTTGGGAACTCAAACACGTAAGATCGATCCTGAATATATTAGAAATTGATTGCATGAAAACAAAATTTTCAAAAATGGTATGATAACAAAATACAATGGAACTGAATAATCTGATTGAGTCTTCAGCAGATCATGTAATTTTGAATATTCATTTCGATAGCTGAAATACTGATGATACCCGAAAAAAAAAATGAATGGATCAATGATATGGTTCAATACTAATTCAGTTCTTTGATTTTCAGGTAGCGTAGACAGCAACAGCCAAAATATCTGTGATGCTTCGGCCGCCATTAGATTAAGTACAAAATTATCTAAGCATAAACTTGCTAAAGACGACTCAGAGAGTCAAGATGATGACCACAATTTTTCGGATCTTCTCAATCTCTCTGTCTGTGTGCCTAGCAACGCAACGCACCTTGATAACCCCAAAAGAACATCTCCGCATGTACAGGAGCTTCAATATAGCGTAACAAACAGTATAGGGTCTGATATAAGTAGTCTGGCAAACTTGGGATCCCCTGGTTCACCACCGAGAGCAACCAGTCCTACTGTCGAGATGAAAGAGTTGCTCGATAAGATCCAGCAACTACCTCAGCACAAAAGCCCTGTACAGTTACCGGAATCAGGCCATAAGTTCTGCAAAAATTATTTCCATAAGGTCAGGGCTAAGACTTTGTATATGCCTTTATGCGATGAAAGTGCAGCCAAATCGAAAAAAAATACCAACGGTGAGTTCTTCAAACTTTGAAGTAATTATCATTCTGCAGATCACCTATCAAACGTGTTTAGTTTTTACTGATTTCAAAATAAGTCGTCAATTAAAAAATGCGTTGCTTGTTTATATTTTACAAAGTATTTCAGTTGTAGTTTTTCCAATGATAATTATAGCACGAATGGTGAGAGGCGTTTTCTGGTACTACACTGTAGGAAATTATTGAAACCCAAAAGTCCCTATTTGAATAATGAATAGGTGGGAAAAAAATAGATTTAAAGAAATATTCAGGTGCTTGTGGTTCTATGGAATATTTTCTTGATTGTCCCTTCTGAAATGATGAGAACTGTCTCTATTATTCCAAGTTCAACATTGGCTTGGTGAAAATATGGGAGAAAGCTACCAAAAAGGAAGGGCGAGATGATCAACTTGTTGACAAGAAATGGTTCTATAACATTCTGCTCCTTGCGATCTGGGGCACATCTCAAATTCGGCAGTTGTACAATTTGCTGAAGTGTTGTTCAGCTACACGGTGTCTGATATTTCTTGACAAAAATAAACAGCATGGATATTCATTTTAGAGATATATCCAATCATTTGAAATAGCTATTTCAAGATTTTTCTAGGATATCTTGGAATTTCAATATAGAAAACAACAACGATATGGTCAAATAAAGTGTCAATACGAATAATTGGTTTTCAAAAGAACTGAAAAAACAAATTTCCTCCTTAGACCCTCTGCACACCTCATGTAGATTGGGCATACTGTTAAACAGAGTGTTGAATGAGTTCTCGCAGAATTCGCTTCCAATATTATCAGGCTGCATCTCGCAAACTTTTTATTTCTTGCGATCATTAAAGTGCGCATCATGTGGAAATTATTTTATGAATGGCCCTATCAGAAATTTGACTTCGACATCAGTTTTTGCTACGTTTCAGATAAAAAGTAACAAATAATTAAAAGTCACACTTGATTCGCATTATCTCTAGAATTTTTTTTTTCCAAAAGAAGAAAGTTATAGAAGAAAGTTTTTTTTAATAGAATTTTCGGTCCATGTACAAAAATTCAGCTATATAGGATGGTTTCATTTTTCTTCTGCACGTTCCAAAATCCCACCACTTATTATGCTACCTGAGACAAAGCAACCTCCACCTCCTTGACCATACTTTATTCCAGACACATTTTTTCAAAGTAGCACCACATCAAATGTGTACATTTCTACAAAATCCAGATAGTGCTATTGAAATTTGGTCACTTGTGATGCGAAGTTTTTATATTTTTTTGGCCTCGTATAGATATCTATTGCTGAATAGGTAGTATGAATTTCTTGTAGGGGTTTACTGCTCATAACGATAAATAGTCTATTGAAGTATATATATATATCGAAACTCAATCATCACCTAGAAGATGGCAAATGAGACTTTGCCGAAACGTTGTGAAAATTATCCTTCAAAGGATCAAAACCACAGAACACGGAATGAAACCCGAAAACACAATTCATCATACTTCGTCCGTGAGAATCTTCATGCTAATACATATATATATATATATATATATATATATATATATATATATATATATATATATATATATATATATATATATATATATATATATATATATATATATATATATATATATATATATATATATATATATATATATATCACCCCAAAAAATTTATAATGTGAATCTACTACTTATCAAAATACGAAATTATTCCACGAAGCGTTTACGAATGATTGATTTCGAAAACTTCATTTCGAGAAACAATTTGAGAATTCCTCGAATATTTTGACATGAGAGAACATCTGAGGATTAGATGTGGTAATTGTCTGGAAGATATGAAGTGTCACATGGAATGGATTCGTATCATATACGCACTATTATGCCATTCCTATAAACAAGCGAGTCTTTAATGAGTTCATTTTGTTATTAGTTAAAGCTCAGAGATACTGATAATCATGGAATAATTTCACTACCATCAACTTGAGCACGTTGTACGGCGAATAAAAGCAACAAAAGATTTGATCCACTTGAGAAGTAATCTGTAGCACCACATCAAATGTGTACATCTCTACAAAATCCAGATAGTGCTATTGAAATTTGGTCACTTGTGATGCGAAGTTTTTATATTTTTTTGGCCTCGTATAGATATCTATTGCTGAATAGGTAGTATGAATTTCTTGTAGGGGTTTACTGCTCATAACGATAACTAGTCTATTGAAGTATATATATATCGAAACTCAATCATCACCTAGAAGATGGCAAATGAGACTTTGCCGAAACGTTGTGAAAATTATCCTTCAAAGGATCAAAACCACAGAACACGGAATGAAACCCGAAAACACAATTCATCATACTTCGTCCGTGAGAATCTTCATGCTAACATATATATATATATATTTATATATATATATATATATATATATATATATATATATATATATATATATATATATATATATATATATCACCCCAACACCAAACTGACATTTTTGCACTCGACGCGCATACAATGTTAGCATCTTCAGGAGAAGAAATTGACACTATCCTGAAAATGCAAACCTTGTTAGCAAAACGCGCAGCCCCTACCTGCATAGTCTTTTTTTTTTATCCACCTTGGACCTCGTCCGTTAATACTGATTATTCTTATCAATTCCTCAATAATAATATCAAAAGCGGGCTAAAAGGGGTAGGTCCTTTGTCACCATACATGCTATTTTTAACATTTTGATATTTCTAGACTCTCACAGGTAGCGGGTAGCACATGCCTAATCAGTTTCAGATTGTTTTCACTAATTTTGTAGTCATTGTCCAGAGCATGTATGCAAAGTAATTGAAACGGATTTTACTAGCTCGCCGGCTCTGGCCAATGTATTTGTAGTTGCAATCTGCAACTGATTTCGTGAATTCCCGACTTTTATGTGGTTCCCCTTTTATCTTTCTTGATTACCAAGGAGCGGTTGTAATTCATCATAAGTTTTATATGGAACTCTCATATTTTCTTTATCGAAAATTTGTTCGAGTCTCTGGTGTATTGAAGTTCATATGAGATTACATTTTAAATTTTTACTACTCTCATCTTCTCGAAAAGACGAAAATTTACGGAATGTTTCCCTAAATTTACATTTGCTTATTATCTTATCACCTATCTCTGCAAATGTACACAGCACAACGCTAAACGACATGATTTTTAATGAATGTGAGACAATTGATTACAAAAATTCAACCCGACTTTCCCATGTGGTGGAATATATAAACTGATTTCAAATATCGAACTCATTACAGCGGACTGTGATTTAGGTTTGATCACTAGAATTGGTATTATCGTGAAACACGTAAATAAAATCATTATTAGAGTACATTTGATAGAAAAGTTGAGTAAATATTTAGTCATATTTTCTAAGTTATACCTCACAGTATATTTTGGATTGAGGTGGCCTTTACTTGATGGAAATCCATAGTTATCACGCTATAAAGTAGAACACGATTAAATTTCCACATAATTTATTGTCTTCGCGACATGTTTAGCACACTGATATCACTATTCATAATAATTCGGTACATCCATATAAACATAAAATATCAGCATACCATAGTATGATACACAGATTAGTAAACATTCCTCTTTCTGTGAACAATTTTAACAAAGAATTAAATATCATAAAACAAATAGCAGTTAACAATGGATATCAAGTCAAATTAATAGAAAATATTCTTGCTAAAAAACTACATAGAAAATCTATCCAATAAGTGTTCCCCACTTTGAGAAACCATGACAATAATTATAGAATTTCAACTTATTCAGGACCTGCTACGGAAAAAAATAGCTTCATTTTTGCATAAACGAAATTTAAGAGTAGCATATAGAACAGATAACACGTTGAGAAGGTTTATCAAGAATAACAAAGATGAAACAATAAAAGATGAAAAATCGGGAGTTTATAAATTGAATTGTGGATCTTGCTCCAAAGTATATATTGGCCAGACAGGTAGACCATTCAAAAGCCGCATACGTGAACATCGTATGAATTATGAAAAGAAAACAACTCATTCATCATATGCCAATCACATTTTGGAGGAAGGCCATGACTTTGATAAAAATTTCTAAATTCTGCATGTTGAAAATAAGGGCATTAGACTTAATTATTTGGAATTTTTGGAAATCAATGAACTGAAAAATTCAAATTGTTTGCTAAATGATCAATTGGATCTCAATAGTTCACCTTTGTTGAACTTATTCAGTTAATAAGTAGTAACTATGTCAGATATCATAATCATTATCAGTTGTAATTCTAGGAATCAGTATCAGTTGTATGATTTCAGGAATCAGCATCAGTTCATAATTTTAGGAATCATCATCAGTTGTATAATCTAGGAATCAGTATCAGTTGTATTATTCTAGGAATCAGGGATAATTAGAGAAGGCCCTGATGTATTTAAGGAGCTTTCAACGAAGAATAATTTAGTGTTTATAATACATTCGCTTGAAAAAGATACAGTGTATCGAAACGTGTCGCAAAGACAATAAATTCTGTGGAAATACAATCGTGTTCTACCTTATAGCGTAACTCACAGTATATGTTATGTATGATGTTCATTTGTTTCTCTTCGTTTCAGTTTTTTCAAAGAATTGGTTATCTCGCTCAGCACCATGCACACCTTGCGGAAATTTCGTCCCTAATTTTCCAAATTATCACCACAGAGGCAGCCAAAAAGGTAGTAGAACAAAAATTACTGATGGAAGCCCCCTGTTGAAGGAGCAAGCGGAGGAAGCAGATAATGAAGATAATAAAAATGGAGGTTCATGATTGAAAGTACTTCTTGTAAAGAGCTATCCGAATTACTCGAGAACTATTTTTATTAGAAAGTTTTCAGCTGTGAAACTGAAAGTATGGAAATTCATAAGTGGAGCTACTTTCGTAGGTTTTATATAATTTCGCAGGTACTCTAAGAGATGTCACTGTGATATGAAATATCCCCAGAAAATATTTCGATTTTTATGCGAATGGGTTGATAATTTTCAGAATCACTGAATTGATGTTACAAAAAATCAAAACACAACGGGTTAACTTGAAACATTTCCAAATCTTGATTTCGCTTCATCTCTGAAAACGAATAGAACATTCTCTATACAGATTAACTCGTAGACGAGCAAGCTGGATATTTATAAAAAAGACCGACAAGATCCGCATGAAACTGGAATTCTACATCTACGTTAATACTTCTTTTTGACAAAATAAAGTTGATAATTATAATCAAACTGTAGATGAAAGTTATATATTATATAACATGTAGTGGATTGAAATTAACAAACGAATCTACAGAATATAGCACATTATTCATTTGAAAATTCAGATTCGATTTGATATTGTTGTATCCAGAAACAGTTTCTTCCATTGGTTTTTCTTCCACTCTCAACATAATACTCTATTACTGATTTCTAGTCTAAATTCTGTTTTGGAGGCTCACCAAATTGCCACATCAAGAAGGAAGGTGCTGTAGATACCTACCTGTACATCCTTTTTCGATATCTTCTATGTTTCCTGCTGATATATTAATAATGGAACGAAGGAGAAATATAACTATTTTTATAAAAGATGAACATTTTTCGCGGAAGTAGTAGTGGATACCATGTAAAAATTGTTTCAATTTACTCGTTGAAATTATATTGAATGTTAGTTGTATTTTGTCAAATTTGTATTTGTATCCATACGCAATTTGTGGGGTAGACATGTTTGAAAATTCAGTAGATGGAAGTGTAGTTTATTTCGTTACTGATGAACAAGTTTGATCAAAAAAATTTATAATGTGAATCTACTACTTATCAAAATACGGAATCATTCCCCGAAACGTTTACGAATGATCGATTTCGAAAACTTCATTTCGAGAAACAATTTGAGAATTCCTCGAATATTTTGACATGAGAGAATATCTGAGGATTAGATGTGGTAATTGTCTGGAAGATATGAAGTGTCACATGGAATGGATTCGTATCATATACGCACTATTATGCCGTTCCTATAAACAAGCGAGGCTTTAATGAGTTCATTTTGTTATTAGTAAAAGCCCAGAGATACTGATAATCATGGAATATTTTCACTTAAGCACGTTGTACGGCGAATAAAAGCAGCAAAAAATTTGATCCACTTCAGAAGTAAACTGAAACCATTCAAATTATCGTTCAACATGCTGATTGGCTGGATAAATATTTTTCCACGTGATAATCCGTGTCGAAAAAAAAAAACTCTTCGAAAGGGGAAAGGTGTCAGTCTTATGCGAACTTCGATTCGGAAACGCAACAAGTTCACCAATAAACTTGTTCCTCAAAAATCCAATGAACTCTAGAAATATTTTTGTTATTTATTACGCTTTGTAGATGGGTGAAAAATTCGCATAATTCATTATCGAGTAAAAGAACTCTCTACAAAATAATGAATGATTGACTATTATCGATAGGATTCGTTACAATAATGAATACTATTGATGACTGAATGATAAGAAATTATGTGGCAGAAATGAACCCGTTTTTGTGATATAATTCAAAGAGCTACTGCTTCGAAATTCCATTGATAAGACACGAAATTGTGAAGCTTACATTTCCTTTTTCACTCACCGTATTATACAAAACAATTTGTTGATCTTTGATATCCACTCTGTTACGTTTATATCTCGTAGAATAAGACACTTGAGTGCAATGTCATGATTCATAATACTATTGTGATCGTAAAATTCAGTACAGAAGATCTGGAATGTAAGGATGAATTGAAAAATCAGAGAGTAGGGCGATATGCGCCAGAGGGTGTCAAAATGCACTACTAGTACAACCACTCAGAGTCACACGATTTTCATCATTTGCTTTCGCTTTGTTTTTTATTGAAGGACTAGCGACCCGCCCCGGCTCCGCACAGATGAAAAATGGTTATTGCGGACTATTCCTAAGAGATAGACATATACCATGGCGGGCTTTTTTGTAGACCTTTTAATATATCTCGTAGGGTTCAGCCAGCGTTTGCTACTATATTATGTATATATTATACATTTTTTCCCCTTCGTGGAAGCCGTCTGACTCGTCCTTCACTGCCAGGTCTTCGGAAAGCACTTCAGCCTCTAGGGTTTATTGAGCTTTGCTTCCTTATACTTTATGACACCCATACCAACAAACTTGTCCCCTACACAAGTTTGTGCATGTTGATTGCTGGGTGTTTGTCATATTCTTCTGGATCCAAAATTGGTTTTCCATATATTTGTTGCCATTTATGATCCTGAGCCTCATATTCGGAAAGTGTGTGTCGAGCTGTCACTGTCCCTTTGTTACATTGTCTGCAGCTAAGGTCGCCGTGGTGCAGCCCTATCTCATTCAGGTGTCCTTTGAGTGGACGGTGTCCAGTCAGTAGCCCTGTTATAGCTCATATCTGATTCCTGTTACACTAAAGCAGGTCTTCAGTCTTTTTCCCCGACGGTCCTTTCATGAAAGTTCTCCCGTGAGCGCCACTGGGTAGATTTCCCAGTAACCTCTATGTTTTGTCCTCACCCAATTCCGTATGTGATTCCGTACCGTTGCTTTGGGTACCCCCACTGCTGGCTCGGGTCCAGTATATGGCGTTGATGATCCTGAGTGACCTGCTGGGACTCATTGTAGAGTCAGTCTATTATGGTCTGCCAGATGTTACAGTTTCTCGGCGGCGGCGGCATTCCCATACCAGTCTAGATGCCACTCTGGGATTTTTCAGTGCCCTGAGTGAAGTTTGGCTGTCCGTGAAAATATTGATCCTTCCATTTCGTTGGGACCTCAGATTGATTGTTCTCGAATATTGGAGTATAGCATGAATTTCTGCTTGAAAAACAGATGTCTATTGTCCAAGCGGGTAACTGTACCCTAGGTTCTTCCCCGCACGGTATACACCAGCCTCTCTTCTCTTTTTGCCACTCTTCTTGTTGAATATAAATTTGGGTGACATGTGATCTGTATTTATGTTGATATCTGTTTCCACCGATCTTTTGTATCCTAATGAATTTTCCAGTCTGAAATGGCCCATTCTTGCCTCTTCCCCTATCACAAGATGTAAAGGGGGAAGATCCAAGAGAACCTCGAATGCTGCTGATGGTGTTGTTTTCATTGCACCTGTTATGGTTATGACTAGACAGGCAAGTCTTTGGACCTTGCGCAGTTTGTTGATAGCTGATATTTGTTTCGTCTTTTACCTCCATGCCAAAGATATAATATATTATACATGCAAACCTTCCTCTTGAATTGACTTGGTTTTATATCTTGTAGTAATATTCGCCTTCATATTTTTAGTTGTGTCAGTAGGGGGCAGTAGGGGGAAAACGTTGAATTGTACAGGCAACTAAGGAAAATTGCCAAATTGTTCGTTTGTTCGTTTCCGTTAACCAGCTGATGAACATACACCCTCAAAAGTCGAAACTTTTGCGAGCAATGGATCAACGTGCTATTACCTAGCACGCTGGCCCGGCGGGAAATTGTTGATCTCTACACTATCGAGAACCACAAATGGATAAGCAAATCATCAGTAGAGATTATAAATACAAAAATGTTTTCGGAATATCATTTATAAACATTCAGTAATCTTGATTATATGTACAAGCCACAATTCCTATCTACCTACCAATGTGTTGAATGCACCTTTTTTGTACATTTTTGACTATTTTTGACTAACCACAATTTGGAAAAATAATATAATATATAGATAGATAGATAGTTTTATTGCTCATAAACCAATTATTACATTGGATTTTAACTCTCGTATTTGGCTAATTCTAGTCTGAATTCATTCTTTCGACAAGTCGGGTAGTTATGATAGTCTGAATTTTGCTCAAAACAATTTTTGTTGTTCGGAGGACATATGTCATGTTCCGATGTTCCTGAACAGTACTGTCCAGTAAATTCAGTCGTTTCGATTTTACTGACATTCACTGGCAATTATTTCGCGCCAATTTTCGAGGTACCCTGTTAGAGAAAAGTTACTGGTGCTACTGCTGCAGAAGTGGTCCTGTAGTCCCAGTATTCCCAAAATTGAGTTAGGTTAGGTTGTGTTCGAATAAACGTCAACGGATAAAAGATTAAATTTGTTGTCAGATCATTGCAGTTGCAAAATTATCAAAAATGTTTCGAGTTGTACTGGAAGATATTTGCGTAGAAGTCGATGCTGAATGAAATGAATCCAGCAGATCAATATTATTTGCGGGAACCCCATTTTTCGAGATTGCAAGCCTTACTCACTCGAAATGTTGTTTAAGAATCTTAGGGGTGTGAAAACCTACTACATTTTGAATATACACTTCTATTCTTGGTATTTTTTCTCTGGGACCTCTGATTTTGTCGAGGATTATAATTTCAGTCATTATATTCTCTAAAGATTTATTATTATCAGAGCTTGAGCTCTCTGAATTTTCTATTTCCGTATCGCTATTGCTTGATATTTCTTCCATTATTTAATTCATTTTGAAATAGGATAGGGTAGATCACACCTGTCAACGCTGACAGTTCCTTTGATGGATGTCCGATAGCGATCCGTTCCGATATCATCAGCAGTAGATTACTATCACTGCAAAAAGCGTTCCGAAAATGATTACTGTGGCCAGTAATACCAGCAATATCGGAACATGACAATAGTTTTAGTCTATCCAAAAAGTTTGCTGCTAAAAGTACTTATCTAGGTTCTTGACGTTTCCAATTACTTTCAAAAGGAAAAAAGGGAAAAAAAATACCAACATCTCGACAATTATTGTACTCACCATTATCATGCCACGTTTTGGAATAGGGTTTTTGACAGTGTCCACTGCCAAAACATAGACATTTTGACGATACAGGGCTTACATTACGCAAGTCCTGAATTTTTCTGTCGGAGAAAATTGTTTGAGATGGAATGGCTTCTCGTCCCTCTTCCGCTGATGAGTTCTCCGAAATAGGGAGAAAACGTTTCCAAACTGATCCAAAGTTACAGAGAAGTGCCCTCAATACGTATTTATATGAAGACTTTTGGGCGTTCAATCTTTTTTTGGGTGCAGTAGGTATTTCTCTTGAATATCTTGTTGGGCATCAACCAATATTAGCGAGAGACAAATCTTTGGCAAATCTCTTCAGGAAAGGCTGATTTCTCTGTCAAATCATCTGAAAAAATTTCCTCGAGATTTTTTTTAACGAGTATCTCAGATTTTCAGGAAGCTCAGTTGAGAGTTTGCGCTAGTAGGTAATATCTGGAAGTTACAATTTGTGAAGTGGAAGATAAACTACACCCTTGTACCAACCCGCGAATTTAGCCAAATAAACGCACAATTTGAAAATTCAATCGTATAAATACTGACACAGTCTTAGTTACTTAGTAACTTATATTGTTGGTTCCAACTTCACTCTTGTCTTCTTGTGAGTAGCCTTCTCCAATATGATCATATTTGCTCGAATTCCAACTGTCAAATATTGAATCGGATGGATTGGGTGAACACTGGTCCTGCTCTGTGAATTGATTGCATTGACGCAACTCAAGAGTACTACATTAATAGAAGTGGTTCCCTGTTATTGGTTGCCTTCGTTTTTCAATCTCTTGGGAACAAAATAGGGTTTTCTGGAAATGTTATCAAAGTTCTTTGTGGTCGTGGTATGTTTTCAAACAAAGATGCCGCCTAAAATGTTGAACGTTTCGAAATATCAGGCACTTTGGCAGAATATGCTTGATGATTCCATTGATCTTCAATCTGTATGGATGAAAATAAAGCAGAGCAGTATATTTGCAATGTGAACCATGTTCTTCTTCAACATTGACGTCAAACGTACGAAATATATTGGTCTTGAATTATATATCTGATATGACTTCTATTGTATGAAACTTTACATATTTTTTTCTTTCCATTCAGAAGATAGTGAAATGATCCGATGTCTTACTCCTTCTGTGAATTATCCTAATAATAAAACAAGGTTGCGCCCAATTTTCTCCTTGATATTGAAAATTGTCTTGGATATACTGTGCTGTAAGTGAAGAACAGATGGTGGTGAAAAGGGAATGTGAGCTCTAGAAACTCAACTGAATACCTTATTTTGGTCATACCATGTTTCAGTACGTTTTGTATATCTATATTGTTATATTATATATAATAAATTCAAATCGAAAATATTTTGTTTCAATAAACATTTGGTTTAGAGTGCATTCGCTTTTATTTCCTGCTCATTAGAAGAATGTATGATAAAGAATAAATCGACAACTTTTTTATGATGTTCTATAGAAGTGAGCGAGTCCGTCAGAGGAGCTTCATATACAAAACCAATTGTTGTTTTCTTGATGGATTAGTAGTAGCTTCAATGCATGTTTTGGTGCCGAATTTCAGTTCACAAGGCAACAGTATTCCAATATCGAGAGAATGTAGTGTGTAAAATATTCTTTGGCACAAAAAAAAAGGGAACCGACTTTGAGAAACACAAACAATCGACCTTTGATGAGTCCGGGAGGGGACTGCAAGAACGTGAGCTGATCAGCGGTACGCATGAAACATATTTTGTCTAAAACTACCAACTATAGTCAATAGAATGATGCCTCACATATAACCAAACGAGTGCCTTGATTTTGGGATAAAATGAAATTGATTATTGAGTCGATAATAAAAATATTAGAGTCATGGCTATACACATAGTAAGTAGCATAGGACATCGCGAAATTTCAAGAGTCCTGCCAGGCATATAGAATCGAGATCAATGAGTGACTAATTTTTTTTTCTATATGAAGTCGCTCGAATTTTCATCTGGTTGAAGTTTCAAGTGGGTCGAAATGGGTACAGTTCGTGCACACTATACAATTCATTCAACAATCCGTGACACCATGTTATCACCGGCACTTGAGGATTATTTTGTTCTATTCGATGAATACAAGATTTTGAATGAATCAACAAGCGGGCCGGAGTTGAAACGGTTCGTGAACAAAAATTTCATTTTGAAAAAAATACACAAAGTATATGTGCCTAATACGCTGGGGCATTCTATTGACTATAGTTAGTACTGTTATGAAAAAAAATTAGTGTTTTCAACGCTGAAAAGAGATCGGATCAGCTATATAAAGCTGAGTAAGGTGATTTTCCCTTCTTCTACGTTAACAGATGAGCATGATAAAGGCGAGCAGAGCGAGTCACTATTTTTCTTTTCCAAGGGATATCCGAAATGTCAAGTAAGCTCCTCTTCTTCGCTCGCGTTGTAAGTCTACCGAAATATCAAATTTTTTTCTGCTCAACATTTGTGCAAAAATTTCAGAAAATGGGTTGACCGAGCAAGCTCGATTCGCCTGCGTTATGTTGTAGGTTTTTATCGAAATGTGAAGTAATTTGATCTCTGCCTTCTCTTTCAGACAAATTTCCAACAAAAATTTTGTTGGAGGATGGAAAAAGAAAACTGACAATTTTGCATTTTATTCTTTTTGCATTTTCTCTCTCTGACATTTTTGCCAACAGATTCCATGTTGATTTGATGTTAATTTTGAGAGTGTGTCGTATACTTTTGGTTTGCCAATCGCTTATTTATGCTTTTAAATTATATTCCCCATAATTTGTTGCGGATGAAAGAGAAGCTGGAATTTGGATTGAAACGGGTGTGTGTGTTTCTCTTCGTACCAACATTAGCATTTATTGAGAAAATAACTATCTCAGAGGCATTTCTGCAGAAAATTTTTTGATTCATTATCTATTTGAACGTGTCCAGAATCATCAGTAGAAAATTCATTGAAATCTCATTGTTATTGAGGATCATTTGGTGGTGGAGGAATCCTTGTGTAGTGTTTTGGAAACTTTTTAGACCATCTTACGTATTTTGAGCTGCTGAACACAAAGAGTCAAATCACTGTGCTGTCCCTTCGTTCCGTATAGCCCTTCAAAGATTGCAAGAAACATTCTTTTTTACATCTTTTTACACCACTTTCTTCAGTGGCTAAAAATACGTAAGATGGTCCAAAAATTTTTTCCAAAGTCTCGGGTGGCAGAATCACATGCATTTACCTCCATTTTTTCTCGAAAAACTGAAAAACATATTTTTCGCAAAAAAATATCTACCTCAAGGAAACTTTAGACAAATCGGAGTCTTTATTGCAATTTTGCCGAAAAATCAGGGGAATTCAATGATTTATTCAAGTAACTCAGAATTTGGCATTAATATTTTCATCTGGATTCTATTGGAAGCATACAGTGATACAGACTACCCGAATTATTGAAACCTTTCCTTGAGATCAATTACCTTAACATCAAACTGATATTTTTGCACTCGACGCGTTTCGCTAACAAGGGTAGCATTTGGGGACCCACCAGCAGTGCGGGAAAGGTCATTGACATGATGTTATTATCATAAATAATAGTTTTTAACCAAAAAAAAATTTTGTCATTCTATAAACCTTTATAAGTATTTTCCATCATATAGGTCATACCATTGTAACCCAAAAATATTGCTGATAATGCAGGATTAATCCTGCTGATGTAAGTCTTCTGACTACATGTTGTAATGTGATGTATGTCCTCCGACTACACACACACATATAATAAAGATTATATTTGGTGAAGTTCGACTGTAAGTTTCTCACCTACGCCGTTATAAGTATAGAAACTCGACGAAATACAAGCACATATGTCATTTTCTACGATCAGCAAAACCTGTAGCGTAGGGAATCAGATATTGAATATTGAATCCTTGTGTACCTACCACTGAATCGGGGTTCATAGCAGACAGTGAGTATGTGAAAGAGGAGCATTTTATAAAAATCTTCCTAATGACATCACAAATGAAAATCTAGTATTTTGTTTCAGAATAGATATAATTAAAGTTCAATTAATATGATTGAAACTGGTTGCGATTCAAAAAGATCGAAGCATATCAATGTTTCAAGTTCATTTACCGGGAAATTGATCAGCATGGCTTTGATTTACAATATGTTTTTTTCCACAAAGCCGTTTTGCTGATATTTTCATAAAACCTTTGACTGAAAATAATTTCGAAAATCCTGAAAAACCAGTTTTCACACGACATTCGCTTTGATGGATAACATATTGAAAAAATATTAGTAAACTTTTTTTTAACTGCTTACGTTTGAAATTAGGATTGGGAAAACTTCAGATAAAAAATGTTTCACATTTCCGTCCAATATCTCTTTTGAATATATTTGCAAAAATTATCGAAAAACTACCCATAATTCAACTCACGGATCTATAAATAGAAAATTTCATTTTCTCCAATATGCTTCTCAACCAAATACGAACAGTAACTGATCCTATGAATAACATTTCACCTTCACTTGGAGTAATATTCCGAATAAGAAACGAAATTCAATTCAGGAATTTGAACATATATATGGGCAAAGGCCATCGCTTCAATATTGAATCCGCTGAACTATTTACATAATACAATCATTAAATGTATTTATAAATTACCTTACACGGCCTATACTGTGAATGTTCACAAACCACATAATCCTCTTGACAATAATTCCATATACCCGTTGAAAGCATCTACTTTCATTTATTGTGTGAAACTTAAGATGAAAAATTTTTCAATGAAATCAATACTACACCTTATCACGACACTAGTCAGGCCATTATAATAAACTACCAAACTCAATTTAAGCTATTAAATCAATAAAAAATCTGAAAAAATATATTTTACCATTGAAATGATGTATTAGGGACTTAGGGAGTTCAATTATATAGATCATTTACCATTTCAGGACTACAAGAGGAAATAAAGACTATTGCTATTAATCCCTCGCCATTATTTCCTAAGGGAATAATATATGGCATTATACTGAGGAAACCATTAGTATTATACACTATGTTTTAGTCGTAAATGAATTTTATTATTATTCATGAAAGATTAGATGACAGTGATTATGTGGTGATAACATTTTTGTATTTGAAAAATGCATTTGACACTGTTGCCACAATATTTTATTGGATATATGATATAAGAGGTCAGGCATTCAATTTATTCCAGAACCTCAGACCTCAGCGTGAAGTCACATTTACTCTTGAAAATGGCTCCAAAATCGGAGCCGAAACGTCGAGAACAAAACTCCAGACGCGGTTCAACCCGAACTCAACAACTATATATATATATATATATATATATATATATATATATAAAATTTAGTTCCGAGGAGAGTTTAGTAGTTTGATTCACTCGAAGGATGGAAAATTTCTCAATTATTCTTGGAAAAAAAAACGATAATTTTCTCGCGTATTCTTTGGGGAAACTTTCTTGAAATTCAGATCTTTACTCACAGAAAACCCCAGTATTCAAACCTGTATTGCATGACAGATCGCCGTCAAAGTCAATTATTGACACCTTCATAGAAGCCTCCGTTTCGATATCTGCTTCACTCTCAGTCTGAATAAGGGTACTGCCATCATCTCTTTTATGTTTTACTTTGTTTCTCAAATTCTCCTTTGAACATTCTGGTAAACATGTACTTATTTTTGATGATTTATCGCAGTTATCGATGAAAAAAGTATGTCAGAAAAATAGGCAACTTTGAACAAATCTCACTTTTGGTTCTTTGATCGCAGATATTCTGAACACAACCTCCTTCAGTGGTTGTTGACCGTATAATAAGCTTTTTAATTTTTCGCGAAAAGAAGGCTGTTACATTTTCGAATTTGTTTCTGTATTCTGTATCTGTTGCTATGAGAGCTTCAGGAGATGAACTAGTTTATGAAGAAGCGTAAAAAGTGATATTGTTGAACTTTATTTCTGCGGAGCACCTACATTTATTTAGGGGAGGTATGATATGCAATCCTGTCGCCAACTATGAGAGATCTTTTGGACAGAAAGTTTCAGGAGTCTCGACGGTAGGTTCGATCTTACTCTTTTGAGGTGTTGAGTTCTACGGCCAACGTTATTAAATAAATATGTATCGATGACAATGAAGAGAGGTTAAAAAAATTAGGGAAATTCAAGTATAGAATTATAATTCTATCCTTCACAATATCACTTCAATGTGCATATCCTTTCTCTCTCTAATGTACTCCGCATCGTGTTATACGAAAACTGCCAGCCCATTAGTTACAATGTCTATGGTCACTACCTAGTGGTTGAAATACATGTAATTATTCCTGATTATTCCAAATATCTAATAAGCTTGATATTGGTTCCCCCATCAACTTAACAGACAGCGAAGCAATAGGTTTATAGTTACCAGGTATGAACTCTGTTGTCCAGGTCTCAAGGAATACTGCTCCCTTCTTTAGTCAGAAAGGAAAGTAATTCAGAAATGAAATTTGTACCAACAGCCTTAGCAAGAGAATAAAATGATCGGGGATCATTTTAACATTCAATACGTTCTGATGAATTTTGGTATTAACATCCCGTTCAGATTCACTACTTTTCATTTCAGTTTAAGAAGTTTCAACATAGGGTACCTACCAGTCAAAATCAGTAGTCTGATCTGATTTAGTGACCTGCAGGCAAAAATAAAATATCTAATTGACCTATTATCTCAGTTATTTATTCACATTTTGTTATAAATATTCTTTTGATTGTTATAATTTACAGGGTCATATGACACAATTACGTGAAGCTTTATACAAATCGAGAAATTAGACCATAAGTACTTACAGAATTCGCATTCGCATCATCTCAACAACAAAAGTATAAAATAAAAATATTCGTTTGAAAAATAAATAATGTACAACAAGAAATATGGCGAGCAATTGGGCTCGCCTTTCGACTTAACAACAACGTACGATATTCTCTATCATCAAGAATTATTCAAAAACTTAGCTTACTAGTGGCACATGAGATTCATTAAAAATAAAGTTCACAAAATAATCCAGTCTACGCACACACGACGCTGAGAAATATAATCCTTATTTTTTATGTGATAGCCAAGGAAATATCTACGGATGAAGTAAACAATGTTTAGTTTTCACAAACTTCATTTAAAAGACATAACTGATTGAATTTAGATGGATCTCATTTATGTTGATATGTTAGAAGTTAATAATTCGATTCAGACGGAAACTAAAAATATTTGACTAAACACATATACACAATAAAAATAAATTAAAATTTGAGTCTCGAGTTAGGCAGTAAACTTAGAGGTTACCGAATGATTGATTACAGTTCTGCATTTCCAGCTAAAGAGCTTCGTCCCCACTGTGATATCCATTTTTGAGTGGTTGCCTTTCTGGTGCCGAAGATGGTCTATTCCTCTTGAAGAATCCACACTTGAAAAAAAAAATCATTTTGATTTCCAAATCATTGGAAATTAGAGAAAAAAGGTAGGTGCATTCTTCAGAGGTGAAGAATATGAGTAGATGTCTGATGATTCAGAAATATATACAATACCGACATATACAGTTTCTTCTTATAACTTAAAACGAGGCGAGATGTCAGGGTAGAGAGTAAATAATGGTCTTTTGATAGCGTGTTCGAAAGGTCTCAAGTCTTCAGCAAACACTGATTTACTTTTGAGAATCAAACCAATCATTCTATCTAGGCATTGAATTAATCTTCAGATTCTCGAAAATAAACCATTGGGTGAATATTTGTGAGACCCTCCTCATTCACTTGAAGTAAAGGGCATATTTTTCTTCGGCAATGAGTGCAATAAGTGCATATATTCTACCTGCGAAAGATTATAAAATATCACACCTTCCAGCGAATATCCTCTTTCGATCAGAAATAGAGGAAGGGAGAACTTTTTACGACTTCAACGAATCAGTTCTTTTCCCACCAATAACTTGATAATAATTTCTGTTGAATATGTTTTATAGTGTTCTTACCTTACTAAGTACCCATATCAGAAGAAGCAACATGACGATACCGGCAACTGCTGATAGGATATAAACCCATAACGGCACTACCTCAGGAACCAACTCAGCTTCCTTACCAGGAATGTCCGTAAATATTTCGTTTTTTTTCGATATTTGCTCTTTCACATCACCAAGGTAAGGTAATTTGGTGATTTTTCCAATCATCATTGAAGAAACTTTAACTGCTTGAGTAGTTGTGAGCTGAAAATGTTGGTATAATTAGAGAAGAAAAAATAATGCTTCTATGAATCCTCACTTCTCTAATGGCTCGGACATTCAACCTGGACCTCAAGGCTATCGCCACCTCCTTATCTTTCTCCAAATCTCCAACGACACATCGTATGTATACACAGTTTGTCGAGTTGCATTTGGCCATTGCCTGTATCTCCGCATAAGGATCACTCTCAACCATTCTCTTTCCTCTAGATCTAGATACTCGATCGCTCCGTGGAACATTATCTCCTTCGACCAAATTGTGGAGGAAAGTTGGAGGGATTGTTCCGCTTTCAGAATAGCCTCCGTCTGCGCTCCATTCTGTCCTAAAATTACCAGACTGTCCGGAAGCTGACTGTCCACGAATATTCTGACCACTTCTGCCAGCAGAATTAAAGCCTGTAACTTCACTGTAACTTCTTCCAGATTGGCTCTGTAATCCCCCCTCACTTCTACCAGCTCCGGATACCGAACCACTGTAACTACTCTCGCTTCCTTCTCCACCTACTCCTAGTGTTTGAACTCTGAAGCCTGACCCAAGAGCGGTTTCCTCCAGATTGTTGTGAAAGTTTTGAGCGCCCCCCGGTAGGTCGATTGGAATGGAAGTTTCTATGGTATCTGTTCGATTGTAAATGAGATGACCTGAAATGCAAACGTTATATTTTATCAGGTTTGTGTTCAATTTTCTGCAAATCTGTTGGCATTTATTAAAAATGAGCTGCTAGGGAAGGACTTCTGAACTGAAGAAATACATATCTTCATTATCTGTGTGAACACAAATCGTGTTTACTTTCAACAGAGATCAATTTCCCGAACACCACATTGAAATCAATGACACTCGAAATACGTTCTACACTTCCAAGTGAGAATTTCTAGAATGTCGATACTGAGTACCAATTCCTTCTCAAGTTGGAATCGAGGTGACTGATCTCAATGAAAAATAAAAACTTTCACACCAAAGGCTACAATCTCATCTGTCATATAATCAGAATCGATAAGATAAAATTTTATCATTATATGCGTGAATTGGAAGACACCATGGATATTGGGATTTCAAATTAAGATCGCAGCGCCACATCCAAGAAAACTCCAACTAATCTTTGTTTGAATGTGGTTGACAATGTTCCTTGGTGGGTGGTAATGGTTCGGACTTCCATAGTCTATATTGATAAATCTTTTGAAACCTGTTGCTGAGAACGAAAGGATAAAAAAATACAAATCGAATGAGAAAATCAAATCCCAAACGAAAGGTTGAAATGAGAGTTTCGGTCTTTAGAACGAAGATGACTCTCGTTCGCGGCGGGTAATTCGTTACGGCTTCGACGAACGATGTGCTCGCTCTAAGAGGTCTCCCATACTTTGTGATTGAGGAGTTCGAGTCTTTGGTTATCCAGCAGATGGCGTTCTGCTTTTGAGGTTTACACCATCTTTACCAGACTAAGATATTTACTTTTTAAAGAGTAGACAAATCGAAATGTTCTGTGTTCTGAATATCACTAATGAGACCTATGGTTGGTCAAAAAAGCTGTCTGACATTGAATTTGTGAATGTGACTATTCGGATCATAGAAATTTTGATTTGTGTCGCGGGTTGCAGCTTCCTCTGCAAGTAGACCGAAGACAATACTAGTTAGCGGCGTGGTCGTACGATGTGCTCGCTGTTAGAGGTCTCCTATTCTTGGTGTATAAAAACTTTGAGTATTTGAGTATAAGTAATCATTCCAACCATTTTTGAATTTGGATTTGGATTAATAGTTTTCCGTAACTGGATCAACAATAACCAGTGAATTGCAATTTTATTCCAAAAAAAAAACATGTAAATGGACTTCTGACAGTTGAATGTTGCCAGGAACGATAAGAAAGAAGATTAATATTGTGATGAAAATAGGCAACTTGCAGTAGAAATCAACTGATGAAAAGAATAATTGACACACGTCCTTCAACCAAGTCAGTCATCAGATGATTTATGTTGATGTCATACTCATCAAATATTGATAGTATATAACCTCAGAAAGGAGTTCTAGGATGATATAGTTCAGAATATGATATTTGATGATGATGGTGAAGGCTAGAAAAAATATGTGATATTGTTTAATTACATCCGCACCTTGTGGGTTTCTTGGTACATCGTGATAAATACCATTCTCGTCAAAGTAGCCAGTGAGTACTCTATTTCTGTCCATTGTGGATTGTTCATGATATCTACTGCCTCCTCTTGAACTTCCTGCTTGGCTACCATCACCGGATGTCTCATAGTTTCCGCTCCCCCCTAAAAATACGAAAAAAAGTCTTGTTACGAACTTGATTCCTGTCCTGCACCCATTCCGGTACAAATTTCATTGGTACAAATATCAGAACAAAATAGGCGTATAATGAGTATTTCAAATTCGTCTCTTACCATCATCGAGAAGATATGAATACGGTGACTTTCAGGTAAACTGGAACATTAATGTGAACAAAAATTTGACGTTCAGAAAGTTTCAGAAGTATTTTCGATTGGAGAAATTTCGAAAAATTGTTTTCATCATACCTATCTGAAAACATTATATATGGAAGTCTAGTCAGTGCACCGAAAGTGGTTTTTAGGTGCGCCCGAACGTAAATTTTTTTTTGATTTATTTTAATCTGCCACATTGTCATATGCTCTTACCTTATAACATTGTGCCACATTCTAAATAGTTTTTTATTATAAATGATCTTGAACTTATGATTCGGATCAATCTGTATTCTCTTTTCATGATATCCACTGTGCGAACTATTTTCCTTTAAATTAATTTTCAGATACTCAATAACGCTTAGTTAAATTTCGTTTACATTTTGTTAGTCACCCGCTGATAGTCTCACCACACTTCTCAGTAAGTTTATTACATATACATACCTTGTTCTGTGAATACCAGGTTATGAAAAGAAAAAAAAAATGAAATGAGCCCCCAAAACACAAAGAACTCTCTTTTTTCTTTATATTTTATAAATGATCTGTTCAAGTTACTTTTATAACGAGTATTGAATGAGTAAGAAAAAGCATTTCTCATTTGATATACTCATTCCACCAGGTATAGTTTGCTGATATTCTCGATGCCACACTTATTCTTTCATATAAGTTATATTTTCTTTCCTATGGATACGAAGAAGACACTAACAGTACATCAACTGGATTAGTGATATATAAAATCTCTTATTTTTGCATTGATAAGGTACATTTTCGAAAATAGAATATATTGAATGTTGTTTGAATAGGGGTTAACCAAAATTTTTGTCAAGGACAGATACCTCGGCCTACATAATATGGCAATTCGAAGAAATCAGTAGTGCCTACTACAGAAATTGATTTCTTGGAAATTCAAAATTTCAGCCCTGTAATGATACCAAGTGATGCAACGTTGAAGAAGCCAGAAAGGGAATGAAAAACAGCTGACATCAATATGAGGCTCATAACAAATTGATGATGGTTACCAAGAGATGTCTGACTCAAAGTTTCAATGCTAATGTGGAACTAGATTCGAAATATTTTGTCAAACAAAGCCAAGTAGAAATAAAAAATAGTAGATTTTGTTTTTTTCCGAGTATATCAGTAAAAAAGACAAAATTTCGAAACTTTAACGGTAATCTGTTGGTCTCAAATCTTCAATACCTGGTATAGTGTTTAATGCAGGAGCTGTCTTTTCCAAATCAGTTTCACTTAGTTACAGACTTCATGATGGTTCAACCAAAAATGCCATCGACGAAGTCCTTCAGCTATTAACTTCCTACGGCTATTCTCAGAAGCTGTAGCCTTATTTGAGGTCCCACCAAACGCGAAATGTGGCAAGGTCAAGAGACATCTTTGTCTCATTGAAGAATCGAACCCAGGACCTTTCGGTCATTGGCGAAACACTTAACCACTGTTCAAACTTTGTGTGCAATTACTTTCAATATCTCAAGAAACTTTATATGATGAAAAATTCCATGAATTATAGGTGATTCATTCATCGATAAACCTATCCAACAGATCAATTTTGAAATGTGAAGCAAAAAAAAATATCGAAGAAATGTATACTTTAGCTCACCCTGCCTTCGACTTTCTTGTCTCCGAATTTCATCGTAATAACGTCTCCTTTCTTCTTCCGTTCTGAAGTTTTGGATTTCACCGGTAGATTGCGTTCCATAACTTGAACCCGATGACTGTTGCCTTCGTTGCTCTTCTTCTCGTCGCGCCATTTCTTGTCTCCTTATTGCTTCCAGTCTTCTACTCTCTTCCAACCTTCGGTTCTCTTCCAACCTTCTATTCTCTTCCAACCTTCTGTTCTCTTCTAACTTTCTATTCTCTTCCAACCTTCTGCTCTCCTGTATCCGTCTCTGCTCCTCAGCTCGTCTACGTTCTTCAATTATTCTCTGCTCCTCTCTTCTTTGAGCCTCCATTCTGAAACGTTCTTCATCACGTGTTCGTTCATCTATTCTTCTTCGCTCTTCCACTCTTCTTCTTTGCTCATCGATTCGAATTTGTTCTTGTCTTCGTTGTTCCTCAATTCGAAGTTGTTCTTGTCTCTTCTGTTCATCCATTCTGAGTTGTTCTTGTCTCCTTCGTTCTTCAGATAGCCTAGAATTCTCGTTATTTGCATTTCCTCCTTGTATTCTGAGTTCCTCATGCGATCTGCCTCCACCAATACTTGAGGATTCGTCAGTGTTTTCGTTATGATAGAAAGTATTCAGAATATTACCTTTTGCATCTCTCACGGTGGTTTTATTTTCCCACCTCGTGACAGGTACACCATTCATAATTGTTCTATGATATATTGCTTCTGTGTATTCGTAAAGTCCATTTGGCTTCAGAGTTCCCCAACTGTTTCGGTGACTTTCGTTATAAGAACTTCCGAAAGAAGATGCATCTCCACCACTAACCCCACCATTTATGTTGATTTTTTGACTTCCTTGTGAGATGATTTCGTTCTGTGATCCACCACGACCTTGTGATGTACTGCCTCCAACATTTGCGAATCCGTTGCTATTATCATTGTAATAATATGTATTCAGAATATTTCCTTTAGCATCTCTGATAGTAGTTTTATTTTCCCACCTTATGACCGGTGTACCGTTAATAATCGTTTCATAATGTCTAGCTTCTTTGTATTCATAGAGCCCGTTTGGATTGAGAGTTCCCCAACTTGAGACGTGACTTTCGTTTTGGCGTTTTTCGAAAACTGAAGAAGAGTCGCCCCCACTCCATTTGATATCTTTGTCTATACTGATGTTCTTATTGACCACTCCAACCCCACTTGAAACACCTTCTCCGGTTTCGGTAGCTTTGCCTTGAGATGTTTTCTGGGAACTTGTTACTTCGATACTTGACGTATCAATTTTTAGTCTGTCCCAAATTGGCGTTCGATGATAGTCCAGCTAGAAGTAATAACAGTTTTGAGTTATGAATCAATTACAAAAAAAAAGTGAAATGTAAGCGAACAAAGATATATTGAATATAACGGAAGAGTGATCAGAAAACGTCAAAAGTTGCGACTTAATTCCAAATCCAAACTAGAACGTCTTATGATAATCGCGAAATAACTAAAAAGCAATAATGTTGCTGAAGGGACAGATATCAAGATGTTGGATTATAATGAATCTCGATAGATTATTTCAAATAATATTCAAGCCGTCAAACTCAACTTATTCGTCAATAGACCAGTACAAAATCTATTCGAACAATCCAAATTTTTTTCAAGGGACTTTCGAGATATGCATTTGGATCGGAAGTAGTTATGAAAACGTAAGCAGATGTGACTTCCCAAACGCTAACAATACGCACACACAGAATTTCTAATACTACAAGCAAAGGACACACTTCTAGTATAGCAGGACAAAAATACGGTATTCCAACAAATTCAATTGATACTTAATTACCCATTTGGAAAGTCAAATTTTCTTGACTATTTTTCTGTTTTCCCCTCCAGTAGGAACATTTTTAGTACAGTAACTTTTTGAGGTAGGCTATAATTCTGCCCTCTTTTTGTATAGATTTCAAATCAATACTTCATCTCGATATTTGAAGACTTCTTCGTCAATTGCTATCGATGGTGGTGAAACATTCAGAAGCAGAATACTGTACAGCTTGTTCAGTTCCTCTTGGCACGGAAATGATGACGTATTGCGCACTGCGGGGCAAGCAGCCTTTCGAAATCCATGGTCCGTTTGGTACGCAACCGGATGTGGAACAAATTTCCATGTCAAGTTGGATTGGATAAGCTGTACAATTTCATATAGTCGGAAGGGATAATCAGTTTTGATTACACTTGTTGAAATATTCACCACATATTGTGCCTCTCATCGACTTTTTTTTCTAATAATTTGCCTGTAGCACTGAGCAATTTGCCAAAGCAATAAGATGGGCCTGTGATATTCTGCGTCACATTTATTTTCATTTCCTTTGATAGGCAGACTGATAATGGCAAACCTCCAAATATCTGGAAATTTATTTTGGGTCCAGATCATGTTGAAAATGTGCAGATGCATCTCCTTTGCTTCAATTGGTAGATGTTTTAGAGAAATAGCTGGAATACCGTCTGGGCGAGGACTAGAACGTTTTATTTATTGAACATTTATTGGTTGTTCTGTTCCATCTGATGATTTTCTGACCGTTGTGTTTCAGTTATCCGATTGAATGGTGAGTTTCAACTCTTGGAATCTGTATGACTTTTCTCCATACTGATGTCGATGTGGTACTGCTGTTGATGCTTTGAACCTAGCGATGCCATGATCATTTTTTACTCAGTTCTTTGATGTATCGTGCTCCTGTCCCTAAGTTTTTGAATTCCAGAAGTGATTCGAGTATCTTGTACCGATTAAAAGCCTTTTTTGCTGGCTCTTATAGCTATAGCACAGTTTCATTCCATCAAGGGACCGGCTTGTGATGTTTCAAATGACGAATTTTCCCTTCAAACTTGTGTGCTGCTATCAAAATAGTTCCATTGAATATTTCTATTCGAGCATAGAAAGTATAATAATGATGTGTACATATAACAACGAAAATATAACAAAGGAACGAATAATAAATGAATTGGTGTGTGAAGTAGGGACAGAGTGCGTGATGTTGGGCACACATTAGACATGACGAGTCGTTCTGCTGGTGGAATGAGTCGATGTGCTTGAAGAGTTTTAGCTAATATGGTTATGGAGCCGTTCTCGTTCATGAATTTGTCGACGATATTTCTGCCCCAGAGTCAAACCTATACTCTATTGTTGTTTGGTTGGACAATAGAACCAAGTGGGAGAAAGTAATCTTGTAATTTTGTAATATCGAGGGTGTTGAATGCAATAGCTTGATAGCTATTATGATTTTGAGATTGGATTATTATAGTTCGATTTGTTATTCAATGTGGTTTTCTCTGGATTTTTTCCACCATCCCCAGGATCAATGGATTCCATTGGAAGGTTATTATAGGTCATTTTGATTGGTGTGAGCGATTTCGCTTCATCAGTGATATTGAGTACGGATCTGTGCACCTTACTGGTGAGATAATGTTAAAGATTTATGAAAATTCGAGGTTAACGTTGTTCGGGACTATAGTTCGGAGAACTCAATGTTCCTTCGTTTTACGTTAAGATGAATATCATACTGCAGTCTATGTACCTTTGGCAAATTTATCACTAAGCAATAATATTCATGAAATCATTTCTATCAACGCAGTTCTCGGCATGCTCTGCGATCGATTCATCATGTCTTGATAACTGCAAAGTTTTTCGATGTGTTCTCACGGATTTTCTTACCTCGTAGTGTTTATAGTTGTTAGGAGCAGCATCACATACTACGTTTCCACGGGTATAGGGTTTATCAAGTAGATAGAGGAGATCTTCCCCTCCAAGAGTGGTTAGAGGCCAAAGAATGAATATTTCAGCTTCTTGAATGGTTGCTGGACCTTGGTTGCTCAAATAGTAGACATGAGTCACTAATGGACCTATATCACTTTCTCTTTTTATTTCTTGACTAGAACTTGCATACGAAGACTCATTGAAATATACAGTAGCAGGATACGATTCCCTGCAAAACATTATTATTGATGTGAAATCCTGTCGAAGAAAACGAGTTATTCTATGATTTTCTATTTTTGCACATTTCTGACAACATGATTTTTCATAATATTGGTCACAGAGCATGAAATAATGAATTTGAATCGTTTTTACAAAACGCCCGTTAAAATGCTTTTCAATCAGTAACGTGTTGAGATGAAAATTATATAATGAAATTGCTCATTGCCCAACTGAAAAACTGTTTTTTTTTTGGCCACTATTAGTCAGAAGAGGAAGTTCAGTAACAGTAATAAAAAGTACACGTTTTTGAAAAATGCCTTCTTTGTCTTGTCAAAAATGTACCCCATTACCCTTTGTCACTCAGTATGGTTTGAACCATTTCTTGATGATTACAAACTCTCTAAAGTTATATGAGGATTGCTCCAATAGAAGTGGAACATATCGATTACTCATAGCCAAAAATCTTACCCTCTCAGATCAAGCGAAGCGTCTATCCAAATTGCAATTGAGATATGTTGATGATTATCACTTCTGGTATGTATTTCCTCTGGGTTAGTACTATTAACATAAGCATCAAACTCGTAGGTAGCTGCCATTCCCTCCATGTAGTAAGGCTGCAATAAAACCTTGAACGAGGCCTGAAATAGATAATGCAGATATATTCACTATTCAGGAGAGCTGTGACTGTGCTAGGATATAAAATTTCCTTGACCATGGATATGAGGTGGAATTGACATATATACTTCTATTGGAAGGTAACTTACAATTTTGCCAGCTGGTAGAGGATTGCCAATATCACAAAATATAGTTCTGTTCTCATTACTGCACAAGATGCCAGGGACACTGGGTTTGGCATCGATTTTCTTGTAGTATATGCCTTCTGGATATTTCAGTTCGAAAGTTGTTTCGAAAGAATCCTCACCAGAATTGGAGACAATGACATCGAATTCCAAATTCCTTTTGGAACCGAGAAGATATTTTTCCACATTCCTGGAGCACAGAAAAAACGTTTTCAATAATACAATCAACTACACTCTGGATATATCTTACGATGTTACACTAACTTGAAGATTTGGTACACAAATGTTGTCTGCCCCGCAGTTATTCTGAACGACAATTGAATCTTGCATAGAAGGCGGGTTATTCAGATCCAGTACTGGTTTCAATTGAGATTGTGGGTCACGAGTATAACTTGAAGGTGAATCGTCCATCATGAAAAACCTCATTTCTGCCTCCAAAGGAGTCAATTTATCTCTGATTTCACTCTAGAAATTATAAATCATCAATCTACCACACCATTTAACACAGAATTATTGTACAGTTCCATTTCAATTTCATGAGGGTTATATTTTTTTCGATAGCAACTTGGCAACTCACTTTAACATAAATTCTTTCAGTCTTGCAATTGTCTCTGTTATCTTTATATAATAACAACGTATCATTGAATGTAGGGGTACCCCGTGTCAAGAATTCCATCCTGGGAGCACTGGGTTTTTTGTTATCCAGGATGTACTGTACCGTAAGATCTAGAACATATACTTTGGTATTGGGAAAAAATAAAAATATTAAAAACCTACATATTTGGTCTGGAATTCCTTTCCCACTGTACCTTATACAAAAATTAATATCCGTACAGGCGCCCTCTAGTCCATTTGGTAATCTACAATTTTTCTGTTTAATGTCTATTTGTCTGTTTGGTGTTTCAAATCGAACTGAACCATCTATCATAACTACCGGTCTTGACCTAAAACAATGAATCGTGAATACTTGTTCAACTCTGGGCCAGCAAAAAAATTTGTATGTATATCTGAATCAGATATGATATAGTACACAGAGATATAACCTCATACTCTTTATGAATGAACCAGACAATGAAATACTGCCAGATTAGATTGCTAGGGAACTGAGTGTTCTTCAGATATAGCGAAATGAAGGTTCTTGATATGCCATCTTTCAAAGAATCGTTAATGATATTCAAAAGGAAAACAGTTATGTGACAATGCGATCTATTTGAATTATTGAGGACATAGAAGGCGGCCATATAAAATGATCATGGCTGATATATTTTTGGAACGAAACAATTATTGAATATTTGTAAATCAATTGATGCTCTATACTCTATACCTTCCTGTATTATTTTTCATTTCAAATGATATATTATTTCGAAATTTGTTATCGAATGATCTGAAAAAGCTGTCCAAACTCGAACAGAGGAATATCTGTAACAGATTCATAGACATCTGATTATAACCTGATCCTGTTTCGTATTCTATTAAACTACTATAGTACGCCTGAAGAAAATATTGTACAGTGAACTTTATTATGAAAATCACAGAACAAAATGTTTTTCAATTATGTTTTCATCAATAAGTATTGACCAATTCCATGTTATTCGAAATACGATTTCTTTCATGGTATATACCTGAAGAAAAAAGCTGCTTCAGAAAGATATGCTCCCACTGCCATATCGGGATATTCATTACCATCTAAATCCATTCCTCCTGCTAGAGAAAACCCAAATGTTGTGAGGCTACCAATGCTATTCTGAATTTCCTCAGCGAATATAACTTGGCCGTGTTTTTTTCTAATTCCAGTTTTGGAACCGTAATATACATAAACTGCCCCGCGTCCATCAGGACCGTCATAAGGAGCACCAACTGCAAAATCTGCAAAAATCAAATAATTATGTATGATTGAGTCCCTGAAAAATTGTACGGATAGCTAGAAACATACCCACAGATCCATACTAAGAATATGGAATTTAGTAAATGACACATTTTTCTGTTTTCGAACTATTTTCACTTGGGATGGATTCCTAATAAGTGCATTTTCAGATCCTCACTTTCGATAATCAACATGTTTGAGAACTTGCAATATGTGTTGAACATAATAGTGCTGAATACAAATTACACTAATCAGGAACTTGTGTATTCTCGCAGAGAGATTGGAGTTTGAGGATTTATGTTTTGGCATAGTTTAGGCAACGGTCCTATCGGTACCTGACTCCAAAACCACAACACCATTCTTCTATACATACAAAGAATCTAAATTTGTTGAAGGAAAAAATGAAATAATTTATACGCAGTAACCCACGACAAAAAATTGCAGACAACAAATAAATAGCTTTCTTTGTCATAGATGCACTCTGCTACCTAATTTCAACCATACTCGTATAATTCAATAATTAAGATGATGTCAATAACTTCAATCTTTGCTTTTTAGAGTAGCTCATTATCGAAAAATTATTTCATCTATGTTCGAAAATACCAAGAATTCATTAGCATTAAACAAAATTCTAACTTGCGTTCAAGATTGCCCATAAAGAAAATGTGCTTCAGATATAGTACTTGAATCTAGATGGAATAGTTATTGATATTCACTAGATTGATCTTACTGATGTCTGAATATCTTTAATTATCACCTTGTGTGTATTTTAATATTTGTAATGTGTGTATATGCGAATTGAGAAAGGAAAAGTGATTTCTATGTAACTCAGTGTCTTTCATGCAATATAGACAGAGAAGTAAATATTTTAGACGGCCTCTTTCTTCATTTTTTCGAATGAATCAAACGTCTTTGAAAGATATACACGTACCTATGAACAGAAAATGCTAGTAAATTTTCTTTCATATGAGTCGTATTTTATATTTTCTGATTCGGAGGAGAGAAAAGACAAAAATAATTACTCCATCTTCATTCTCCTACAAAAATAGCCTAGTTCTTAATTATCATTATAACGATGATTTGTTTCGTTATCGAAAGAATGGCTGTCACCGAAACGTTAATTAAAACTGATAACAGACCTGTCACGAGTTGAATATTTTGGAATTTTCTGGTGTATATAGTGAAATAAAACCATGATTTATTTTTTCTCCCACTGAAGAGCCCAAGAGATGATTTTCTCTGAGTGAAACATGACCTTGTCAGTGGGAATTTTTCTACAGATAGCTATCTATGATTGTGTAGATATTTCTTGTGCATATGCTATCTGTTTTAATTAATTTTCACATGCTTGATAAAAAAATTAAGATTCTTATGTAAGTCAGTGCCTGTCGGGTCATATGGGCAGGAGACTATTTGTTTCAGATGGACTTGAGAAAGCCAAAACACAACTCCTCAAATCACACACTCTATCATTATTTAGTTCATTTTTAGGATACAGTGATAGGTGAGAAAATATTTTATACATGATTTGGAATACCAGTCTTATTTACTCGAAGATTGAATCATTTTCCAGTTCGTACCAATGTATGTAAATGTAAAATGTAAAAAATGTTTATTATTTCGGAAGCATTACACAATCAACAGATAGAACAAATAAACATTCATATAGACTACAGGCCCATCCAAAAAATTAATGGGTCATATGAACCACCAGGTGACGTATATAGAGTAGAGTAGAGTAGAGTAGAGTAGAGTAGATTTATTGACTACGTTTACAGGATTAAATCAAGTTTGTAGCAAGTCATAAAATAACGATTGATATAAATAAAATATTGATAAAACATTGAGGAGTACACAAAACATTATACAGACAATCAACTTGAGAAACAAAAAGTAGTTTTTTTTTCTTTCACACAAAATCAGTGGTGAGTGCTCTTCACATATCCTCAGCTGTGAATTGGGAATTGAGAAACTCCTCTTCGGAATAGAAGGACCTCTTCAAAAGGAAAGATTTCACCTTGAGCTTAAAATTGTAGTCATTGAGTTTACGAATTTCACATGGAAGCTTATTATAAGTAGATAAATTTAGAGAATTCTTCTGGGACATCACAAGTCTGTACCTGGGCGTTCTTATCAAATTTCCCGACCTCGTTGGGTATGAATGTGATTCCGCTTGTGTAGAATAACAGACTCTATTTTTATGAATTTCAATTAGAGTTTCAAAAATGTGAACTGTTGGGAGAGGCATGATTCGCAGTTTTCTGAAGAGTGGACGACAGTGATCTCTATAGTCAGATCCGGTCATAACCCGCACAACTCTTTTCTGGAGAATGAATATTTTTCTTGCATGGCAGGATCTGCCCCAGAGAGTAATTCCATATGTCATATGACAGTGAAAAAGTCCAAAGTAGCTGGATCTGAGAGTGGTGATTCCAACTGAACTCTTCAGTCTACGTATCAGAAATATTGCGCTTGATAATTTACGCGCCAATTTGTCGGTGTGACTAGACCAGTTGAGTTTATCGTCAATATAAATACCTAGTAACTTGACACTTTCTCCCCCAGTGAGACTGGCATTCGAAGAAATGATCAGATTCTGATTTTTCTTTGCGTTGAGCGAGAGTTTATTTGAAGAGAACCATATCTCAGCCGATTTCAAGTTGACGATATATAGGACGATATAAGAGCATAAAATGATAAGATTCAGTACTATGCCGTCACTTGTAAGCTGTCCAACTGAGTGCTGGTGAGAATTCAAAAGTGCAGGTAGAGTGAGTACATTTTGGTCATATATTTTTGTACGGCATTTTTATCCTCTAACGATCCATAAAAAATAATAAGAAAGCGCGTAGTGCCGTAAAAAAATAGTGCGCCACAAAATCGGTAAATTTTTTGGATTTTTTGACAATTTCAAGGGTAATTTGGTCATTTTATTATGTACGGCATCAGTTTCATACTGTTTCAATACAGCTTCTAATGCATTATTCCGCAACGCCGTGCAAAAATCATGCGACAAGGGGAAAAATCGAGGGATGCCACCCCCTCTCTTTCCTTGGTCCGGGGGGTGATTTGAAAAAGTACGGCTTCGGTTCCAAAGCAATACGTAGCACTCAAAAGTACTATTAAAAATAATGCCGTCAAAAAATTTTTGTTCATTTGAATGTATATTAATATTTATCTTCATCTCATGGTATACTTGATTTATAAAGCTGTAAAATCATTTGACTCAGTACGGCAACTTTTTTTTCAACATGATATTGTAAAATACAATCGTTATATAGTATTGCCGTTCACAAGGAACTGTTCTAAAAAAAATTATAGAGAAATAAATACAAAATATGAAATTTTTTAGTTTTTGCAAAAGTTATAAAATTCATAGATTAATAAAGTATTGAAATTTTCTATATGTTTCGCTTGTTTCAAATAGTATTGAAATGAATAAATTGAGAAAAAATGATGCCGTACATTTTAATGCAGACCATATCTTTTAGGCTGATGAGAAAATGACGCTACCATGTTTCATTGTAATGATTTGAATGAATAAAACAACAATTTCTCAGAAAAATTCTATATATTCAAAGACAATAATACAAAATAAGGTTTCTATTCAAATTATTCAGTATCGAAATCAGCCGCTGAGTTGTTATCGGAATCAATGTCTTCATCGACGTCCGAATGATCTTCTCTATCATTTTCTGAAACATGAATGAGTTTTCGTCAAAATCAAAGTCCTACATACAGATTAAAGATTTATTTATTTACCAATGACGTCATCAATTTCTTCGTCCGATTCCTCATCCGGTTCCGTTATGTCACTGACTTTTTGGGGGTCCTTTGGACCAACGATAATGTACGGCATGTAAAAAAATACTATCTATGCATTAAATACTTTCAAAATAAATTAATTTCATGTTGTTTCAAATCACCCCCGGACCACGGAAAGAGAGGGGGTTGCAACCCTCGATTTTTTCCCCTTGTCGCATGATTTTTGCACGGCGTTGCGGAATAATGGATCAGAAGCTGTATTGAAACAGTATGAAACTGATGCCGTACATAATAAAATGACCAAATTACCCTTGAAATTGTCAAAAAAACCAAAAATATTACCGACTTTGTGCCGCACCATTTTTTTACGGCACTACGCGCTTTCTTACTATTTTTTATGGATCTATAGAGGGTAAAAATGCCGTACAAAAATATATCACCAAAATGTACTCACTCTACCTGCACTTTTGAATTCTCACCAGCACTCAGTGGGACAGCTTACAAGTGACGGCATAGTGCTGAATCTCATTATTTTATGCTCTTATATCGTCCTATATACGTCACCTGGTGGTTCATATGACCCATCCATTTTTTGGATGGGCCTGTAGTCTAATACAGAAGCAAATAATTGCTTGAACGTGAGAATTACAACACATAATAAAATTCATAATAAAATACACAAAAAAGTTATATTTTTGATTTAAATTCATATAATACGTCATAATCGGAAAATTCATGTCATGATCGGGAAGTTCACAATTAACAATATTTAGTATCATATAGTAATTTCCATAGTGTCATTTTCAGAGGATTTTATTGTTGACAATATCAGTAAAAAATATTCTTGTGTTGTTTTGGATCCATATTATGAGTTCACGTTTAAATATATTGATATTATTTATCAGCTTCAATTGTTGTGAAAAGTGATTATACAGCTTTGGACCTAGGAAGTTTTTCACATTTGGGAATTTGTACAGTTGTGTTTGTAATTCTGGTTGAATAATCATGATCGATAGATTTCAATACAATTTTAGATTTATGTATGTTCATGATAATATTTTGGCAGAATAATTGTCTTATATCTAGTATTCTGCTTAATCGGAAGAGCTCGTCTGAGGAAGGTGAGTTTTTTGTTGTGAATGATTCTCAAAAACCATTTTTGTAGTACATTGACTTTTTCCAGATGACAATCGAGAACTCCACCCCATCCCAATATACCGATTGAATGAGTGCGTACGTAACTCCAGAAATTGAGACATGTATCTGAATCTACCAATCAAGCTCCTAATATTCTTTGTTGTATAGTTGGTGTGCATACCCAGCGTAAGTGTCGATCTATTATAACACCGAGATACTTGACAGACTCAGCTTCAGGTATTGTTGTATTTTTTTCGATCTGCAGGTTGCCAACTTGTGGTAAATTGTTTGTATGAGATGTAAATGTGAGATGTGTTTTATTTATGTTCAATGTTAATATGTTGCACTGAAACCATTTTTTGATCATTCGAAAATCTGTTTCGGCCATGAGTTTTACATTTCTCCAGTTGTCTGATGCATACATTATTGTTGTTTCATCAGCAAAACTGAGAACTGTCCCTCTTATATTCATTGATAATAAACTGTTAATATATAATGTGAATATTTATGGTCCCAACAGAGTCCCTTGTGGAACTCCAAAAGTGACAGCTCTCATTCCACTCATGCTTCCATTCACGCATACCTGTTGTTTCCGATCTGTCAAGTAACTTCTAATGAGATCATACACCTATGAAATGAACAATGCGAAACTCTTTCGATATATTTTCAGGTTCAAGAGACCATATTCTGTTCAATAATTTATTGTTCACTATTATTCACAACAAATCAATATCATAGAACTCGAAAGTATATGTGTACAGAAATATTTTCAGTGAAATTGGGATGATCAATCAACAATTTTATCATTCGATTTAACAACTTTTTTGTACCGCAGTTTCCTGTAATTCTTTCTCTGGACAGTATTAGTTCAAGGGCTATCCAAAACCTACAATTCCACCACACTATTCGGCACATTTTATTTTTATCTCATATTTTTTCTTACCAAACACTCACATGAGTATGTGTAGAAGGATATCATTGTGTACAAGAGAGTGGATTTGCCACTGGATACATTTTTTCTGCTCTTACTTTGATGAAGACTTTATGAATAATACACATCTTAGTTTAATATAAAACATCAATATATATTCATATGTTTTTGAAACACTTGTGCGAGTGGAAGTGAAGCAGGGGTCTTATCATTCACCGTCTCAAGCACACATCTTTCAGACACATGCTGAGTGGTCAGTCTTTCGGATTTCGATTTAGTCATTGACAAAGTTCACAAAAATCTTTAAACGTATTTATGTTGGGTTTTTGTCCACAATCTAGATGAGAATGAGATGGAATAACTCAAAGAATATATTCAAAAAGTTCAATTTGAGCCGATTTTTTCTTATGTTTCAAGTGAATACTAGGTTTAAGTTCAATTATTTGCATACACGAAGGTAATGAGAGTTGTTACCATCATATCCATCCTGATTCATATCTCCTAATGAGGCTAATGAGAGCCCAAATCTGCCTTTGGAGTTCATCCCATCAATAAAACCATACGAATTGAAGCTTTCTGCTGAGCTGTTCTGCTGATAAAACACATAGACTCTGCCAACATCGTATTTTCCTTCGGTATTGGGTTCCGTATGCATAGGAGCTCCCACAATCAGGTCCAATTTCTTGTCACCATCGATATCGGCAGCTGCCAGAGCATATCCGAAATAGGATCCAATTTGTTTGCTTATTGTTATGTTTTTATAGTTTGTCAAGTCCCACGTGAAGAGAAGAACCTGAGGAGATAGAGAACTGCTTGAGTATTCGAATTTGAGGGGATTTAGTCTATGTTTACCATATATATTTATAATATGTGACGGTAGTGATTGACAGTTTCGATGAAGTCGTCTAACTCTAAACTCAAAGTTACGATCAGCATTACTCTCTTATATTTCCCAGAAGCTTGATCAATTCGAAATCCGAAATCATTCGAAACTGTGCTTATTTCTGAACCAGAACCACTTCTAGGCTCCAAGATTGTCGTGCCTCAATCAGAAATCAATATACATGCATTGTAGAAACAGTTTTTCAAAGAAATTGGTGAAATTCCAGGATTATGCACTATAAATATTACTTTTGACGAAAGGCTCATTGTCCAGTACCAGATGAAATAGTACTTAGTATAACTAGATGGATATGGTGGCCACATCGCACGAGGACGGAAGGCGATGGGGCCAATATCCATCATACAGTTAGTTTTATCTTCGACCAGGTGAATACTTCAGAACTCTCTTTCAAGTATCATATTGACAATCAATTTTAGATTCAGAGTATTTTTTCGATATTTAAAAAAAATATAAAGGAAAGAAAATTTGTTACATTCAATACTATTTAATTCTTGCAGACGACATCCTCCGGTAATTCCAGAAATTACTAGTACGTGAAGAATTGAAGAGTTATAATATTTCAATCGTTGGAAAAAAGTATAAAGTGGAACGTCTCAGAGGACGTACGCCTTAACCGATGAGGTCATATGGACTGTACAATATCTGTCAATTATTGATGGAGAGCGTTAATAGATTCATCATTAGGATCACTCATTATTGTGAATTGATCTGTTACAGAAAACACTGATACACTGATAATTTCAATGAAATTGACAAAAACGAAGTTTTAAAATTCGCAAAGTGAGCCGTGAATTTGAACATGAAATGTATGTATGAATACGACGGGAATATCGAGATATTACAATTATTGCTAACATCCATTTTTGCTATCAAATTTTGTTTACTTCAGAAATAAATTCGCTAAAATCATTGATTTTTGAAAATGTTTTCCTGAAAAATTTTCATAATTTGGCATACAGATCAGAATTGTGACGTTTCTACAAGGTTGTCCCTGGTAAATATTTTGTTCTTTGTTATTGGTGGAACTCATATCCTACTGCTTTGTGTGGATATGAAATCATAACGATTCAGTTGACTGGAATCGTCTATTTATCCATTTGTGAACTATAAAGAAATGAGTATATTCACGAGTGGAAATAGAAAAACTACTTCTTCATTGCATTCAAAATTCAAAAATACTCTTGAAATTTCATTAAGTCCAGATTATCATTATTACTGAAGTAGAATATCCTACTAATTGGGTGAATAGTTTGATGCGCGTTGAAAAACCGGATGGTTCTCTCAGACTCTGTATTGATCTAAATCCTCTTAATAAGTATATTCAATATATTTCATTATTCCAATTTTTTTTCTGTAATATATATGGCTGGTAGAGTTAGATAATATGAGTGCAGATTCATGTACATTCAACACGGCTTTTGAAATATACTGATTCGATTCTTTTGGAATTTTTAATATTCCTAAAATATTCCGATGATGCATTCAGAGAAGTTCTGAATAGGGCGCTGAAAAATAACGCCGAATTCAATTTTGAATGTCACGATATAAACTTTAACATGTTTTATGATATTTCTAATTGTTTCGAACTAAAAGACACTTCATCTCCCCGACCATTACTGAACGGATTGAAACTGTCTTCTGCAACAAGGGTTAGTCATTTGTTCTCAGGAATTTCATTTAGCATGTAGAGAGGAATAATTTTGTTGTTACGAAGCGACGAGAAAATACGCATTTTTTAAAATAGACGCTTCTCTCTTTGTTAAAGTGACAACATTTCGTACTTTTTTGGTAAAAATACGATTCATTTTATCAATTGAAATTCCAAGAACAATTATCACATCAAACATGGTCCTTCGAGCTTAGAATATTGAAATAATCAGTCCATTTCAATCAATTTTATACGTAATGCAAAGCCGCCAGTGTTTACAAAATGTACTGCAATTAATTTTGACAATGTTCATTCTTTGTTCACATTATGAAATTATTTCCTTCATCACCATATACCTCGGCTAAAGATGAAATTTCTCTCACTCTTGAGAAAATGCTCACTTCGACTTTCAGCCTCGGTGAACTATATTTTTCTTTCGAGAGAAATTTTCACTTTCCGCCTCGGTATGTATTATACTAATACATCTCGACAGCTACTGATGATCTATTAAGGTAAGGCACAGATTCGACCAATCCTAAAAAATCACTTTTCAAATTCGGCACCAGAACATAACTGAAACTAGTGTTACAAATCAGTGAACTTCGGTTTCAAATAATCGTATGTGTTGTTTATTAATGGAAAACATATAGCACCGAAAGATATATAGTGACCTTTATATCATAGATGTTTGAGATATCAGTAAATTATTAGTGCGATAAAATAGGGGGATTGATACAGACCGATGCCTTGACAAAATTCAACAACTTGAGTACACATTTGAATTCTGATTTCTGATACGTGGTGTAGTAAATTTAGAAAAGTAGAGGTTGTCACCTTCAAACTTCTGAATTCCACAGGAAGAAAAAGAATCGAATGTTAACAGATTTTGCAAAAAATAGAAATGGGAGGAAAATGATAAATCAATTGGCAGAGGGTGTCCGTAAAAATGAATAGGGTTCGGTTTGATCACGCAATCGTATATGTAGTGTAAAGCAGATGAATAAATCTTCAAAACAATCAAAAAAATCATCGAAAATTCGTTAACTCCGGTGTGCATCGACATAACCATGATTTGAAATTTTCATGTCAACGTCTTAATAATCTTAAATGGAAAATAACCCGTATGAGTGTTTTGAACTGTATTAATCTCAACTAAACGTTGTCAAAATGTACCTTGTTGAGAAGTTTCTGTTGTTCCATAACTAGTTGGTTACAAGTTATTTTCCTGTTTATAGCCGAAGACATAGGAATAAGCACAAGTACAATCACTCAAGAATACAATACATATCCAGTAAAGACGTTGTATGAAAATGGTATGGAAAACTAGGGAGGAGTTATTTTTTATTTCAGAAGATTTTTCAAACTCAATAAGAAGAATAAAAACAAAATAAAATACACAGATTCGACCCTCACCTTTCCTCTCAATTTATTTCCTCTTGGCATTCCAACAGCAATTCCTTCGTAAACTTCATTTTGCTTGAAATGACCAACTACTGTTGAATACCCAATGTAGGAATTATCATAGGGAGCTTCCCCTTCTCTTGTCGAAAATACTGCTGGTCGACTCTCTAAGCTCTGCTGATGAACCGATCCTGAAAGCACACGAAAAATTCAATTCATGCCGAATATGACGCAGTATTCAGCTACACAGATATGAATGTGGTTACGGTGAGACTGATGAGGTAATGCTGCTGCAAGAAGCTCGGTACAGATCTAATGCCTTTACAAAAGCTGAAAGCTCGTGTTTTCACCAAACCTTCAAGTGTAGGAAATTCTTCATTTCATGAGGTGTACCGTCTGGTTTGGGGAAACGTGTGATTGATAATTTCATGTTTAATCTGTGTTGTATTTGTGTGCTCGAGACACCAAAGTTCAACATGGAGATTGCTGAGTGGTGAACCATATTCAAGCAGACATGAAGAATGCCCGTTAGTTGAAAAGCTGATTATGAATTGGCAGTTTCAGATATCCCTCGGGTGACGACGAATGCTCATCCCATACGAATCTCAGTTCACTCGAGGTTTCAAGAAAATTTCACAAAAGTGATCATGAAAGTTACACACAACACCCCCCGTAAATCAGAACCTAGTGGATTCTTGATTATGGCAGACGGTGAAACCGAAAATATTGACCGAAAATATTGATGCTATTTTGAAAGACCCCTGTACATATCTGAAGTTAATTTTCATTCGATATTCTGAAATACGACTTATTCGTAAGTTCTGATAAATTGATAAGTGGAAATATCCGAAATTATTATTGTCAAAGCTGAGGAAATTACAGTTTTTTTCACCGAAAATCGTGTTAGTATTTTGGAGTATGCAAGTGACTAATGCATTTTATCTCCTCACAGGTTACATTCCTTATAAAAATATTTATATGATACTCGCCCAAATTCAGAGATATATTGGCCGATATGTATCAAGAGGTCATATCAAATGTGTTTTAACACACCACACAATGAAACCTTTGACCCTTTGAATTTTTTTAATTTCCTTCGATTATCCACTTCAACTGAAGAACCGTAAAATTGGAACGATCTTTTCAACGAGCTGTCCGGTATCTTTATCGCGTTTTTAGCGGGTCAAGTATTTGGCACATGACAAATTAATTCATTGTCTGAATTGAGAATGATTCGAATCAATTGAAAAGAAAACGTATATAGAATAACGACGCCGCCACCATGATATTCCAGTGACATCACTAAATGAATATCACAATGTTTCATGAGTTATCATTGAACTTGTCAGACGATGCCGATATAAGTTCATTAACATTTCAATTAAAAAAGGGAATATGTTGATACGTTCAGGAAGTTTTTCAGATTGTAGTTGTGTTGATAGCCGCTCTGCTAGGTGAAGGCGATACAATGAACTTGAATACGAATATAACTGAAACAATGATAACTATACAAGGATACTAGTTAATCTTAGATTTCCACGAATGCCATCATTTCGAAAGGTGGACGATTTTCATACGTTAATCTATCTGTCCCGTATACAAGGAGGGGAGGGGAGTGGAGGTGGTAATTCGAAACTTGATTACAATTGTTCATATTGTTTCACATATCTTCATTTCAAATTCTGTTCGTATTCACTATTTTATATTTGATATTTTTATTTTATCGCAATATCATATTTTGATCATTCACATTTCACATCATTTGAATTTTTTTAATTTTTATTCTTCGACCAGAGTTCATATACATTTTTTGTTTTGATTTGAGTACCTTATTCGATTTAGTTGTTTGACTTAATTATTTTTTCTTCTGAAGCAATATCACTTACTAATATAGGTGTAATTATTCATGCATTGAATTGCATGTACTCATCCCGATCGAATGGAAGAGTCCCATCGTACACAAACGTTGAATTAGGGATTTACCTACCCTCCAAGATGGGAACTTGAAATTTATCGCCGCTAGATGGTCATTTCAATTTAAAAATCCCCCCATCTTGTTGAGGTTTCCTACCAATTTGATTTCGGAGATTATGTCTTTGTCAAGAGAATAATCGGACTATTAATATTTGTGATATTTCAAACATAGCATTCTGACGCTAGTCGTAGATCGTAGAAGATTGTGCATTTGCAGATGTTCTCAAGAAATGGAAGAATAAAACGGAAAGAAGAAATGAAGAGAGAGAGAGAGAGAGAGAGAGGGAGAGAGAGCGAGAAACCCAAGACTGGTAGCCTTGTTCCTAACCCCATTCTACCAACAGCATAATAAAATCAAAACCCATATTGAAGACTGGCAACCAGATTTCGATTCATTTCACGATAATTTTACAATAACTCGAAAAAAAATTTCAGTTGATCTGAAGTATGTATGATATTTTGACCATAATAGTCAAAAGAAGACGTCCATCGAAGTAGTATTACTTGCTTTGAATCTATCCTAAACGTAGAAAGTAAGATTTGTAGGTATGTTTCCTCCAGAAAAACGTAGAAGAAGCCTCTGTTACTTGGGTCTGTTGTGTCAGAGAGTATTGATTTTGATACTAAATGGTGACCATTTTCAGACCTGTGCCAATTTATTCGCTCCTTACTGATGTCAGAAAAGAAAAATAACAATGACATAATCGTTGGATATTTCCTATAAACTCAAATAAACTGCGGGAATCTTGTCAACTTTGCCGCTATATGTACGTACATACTTACCTTTATTCGATTTGCATTTTCGATATACTATGACTATCAACAATCGGGAATTCTTACAGGACCTTGGCCCGTGTATACAGATGTGGAAATATTCAACGGGTCATGGCAGTTTCAATGTATTTGGGAATGCTGGTGCAAGAGCAGTCGGCCAGCTTGAAATTATAGAGTTGGTTGAGTGGGACTATCCATTATGCGACTGAACCACTCAAAGTTCACAGTGGTTCAAGTGAGTAGTTGATATTCCGTCGCGACCAATTCCGCGAATTGTAACCTGATCGACTGTTGGCTCGTTCACACTGCAGTGATTTTGATTGAATCGGAATATTATATTACGTAACGAGGAGGATAAGTAGCCTATTACACACGACCCAAAAATTGTGAGCACGAGGCGTTAGCCTAGTGCTGTGATTCGCGAGTGCACATAATTGGCCTTATCCTCGTACAATACTTTTTCCACTATCACTATGCTTGTGCGGTTATTTCTGGTGGTGTAGCACAAATTTCTTAGTTATCGCCCCTGTTCAATGATCAACGAGACAGCAAGTCATTTCAGTATGTAAAACAATTGCTTGTCGATTCATGAATATAACTAGATTCAGTACCAATCCACAAACTGTTGAACAATGAATTTTATAAAAATATGATTTTTAATTCAAATCCACAGAGAATTTGAAGCAAACTTTCGCTGAATTTTGCTTTTGGACAATTGAATGTAGTCATGAGATCAAATTTATCAGGTTAAATGTTACATCCGTCATTTTACAAAAAAAAAACCTCCCGGTATGAACGGTTTCCAATAATGAGGAAATAATGAGGAAATAGTATATTATGCAACGATCATGTAATGATGGTAATCAATACACGAGCATCAACCGGGATACGAAACGAGCCGAAGGTGAGCTTCGTATGGTTGATACGAGTGTATTAATAACCATTACATGAGAGTTGCATACGCTATTTTATCTACACCCGATGAATAGTGAAGAACTACAAATATTATATTTATATTTGTATTGCACACAATAATACTAAACGAACGAATTTCTTTGAGAAAAATTCTACAAAATTGTAATTAATGGTATTACTTCGAGAAATAAAACGATGAGAAATGAGGAGAAGATCGAAAATTGAAAAAAAAAAAGGTTACTCGAGGCCAGAATAGAACCCATGTCTCTTCCAACTAGTTAATATAATCTCAGCGCCTACAGAGAACTCAGATAATTGTATTGAAAAAATAAAGAGATAAATCATGCATTTGTCAAATGAAAAATGTAATCATTCTAACTGTATTTCTGCCGGTGATGGTGTCGAAGGTGATTCACCCTTATCGCTGGTATCAGACATTTTGTTATGATTATCGAAGTTACCTATACCTATACCGATTTTGACGTTGACAAAAGTCAAATGAAGAGCACGCACATCATGCTTGATTGAGAAATAATGGGTTTCTATTGTTTGAAAATCTGTATCGTAATGGAAAATCTGTATCGTAATGGATTTCATTATAAAACGGGTTGTGGGCATATAAGTGTATTATTAGAGTACGGGTGTAGATAAATGATATTCCACATCTGTATATGTATGCCGATGTTGGAGCAATCATAATAAAATAAGTTCCTCAAAACAGCCAAGAATTTTCAAACATCAATTTTTGCCTTTATAACAGGAATCGATGTCTATCAAATGAATGTATACTTCAATATACGTCGTGGTAGGTAACAGAAGAAAAATGTTTTTTTAGTATATCAAGAAGTTTCAATGAATGTTTTGGTGCCTTGTAGAACATTAGAAGCTGACGAGAACTGAAGTATTTCGTCGGACGAAATAGAAATCCAAGCTCCACGACAGTACCTTTAAAGATCGATCTCACATGGTTTTTCCACGAGAAATTATTACTGATCGTAATACCTCTAGCATCGAGATAATTCCTAGCAATATTTACTCCTAAGATCTGAATATTAGATAAATATAGATTGACTTCCTTATAGAAGCGACATGTCTGGGATTTCTCTGCATTGAATCCCACCTAATTGATACCCCATTCGATTATTTTCGCAATGTTATCGTTAAAACTATTGACGCTAATGTCTCTCTGAATGCTTTCTTCTCGTGCTGATATGTGGATTCTGGAAGAGAAACTAATATGAAGAGTACTGCCGTCACAAAACTATGCACCAAATAAGATATTCTCTCCAGTAAATCATTGATTTGACGCAGAAATATAGTGGGCGCCAGAACTGAACCCTGTAGAATACCTGCATTTATTGAGAGAATATCAGACGATACTTCATCAACAACCACATAGAAAGACATATATATCGCTAACGTTTCTCTGAATTACCCGATGGAATGCTGCCAAATTTGTGAAACATACGATATAAGTCACTTGTTGATTTTTGATGGTGAGGTCCGTATTGTCGATCATTAATTATTCACGATTTCTTCACATATTTGATAAGATTCATATTGATAGTTTAATCCATAACTTTGAATGGATTCATGTTAGAAAACACTTTATGTTATACCGGGGATTGGGGAAAATATTTATAATCACGTTTTTGAAACCTCCTGAACGTATTTTTGAGTCCGCTCAGATATACGAATTATACGAGGTGTTATTTTAATTGTTCAGAAAACATAGTATGTGAAGAAAAACCATCTGTTTAAGTGCATGATTTGGCCAGCAATCACAGTGGAAGGTCTCCTGAAGATAGTTCGACTTCACAATATTATTTGTAAGCTTTAAGCTAATCCATTTAGATATCAAAATATTTCTTAGCAAAAAATGCGGTCAAATCATTGAGGTAGCCAAGGTCCTCAAGTGCATATCCTTATTGCGAAAAATAATTTCCATTTGGTTCTTTTATATCCGATCAATTTATTTTTCTCTTGCATTCTTCACTCTACTTCTATATTGTTATTGTATTGTTATTGTGATAAAGTATATATTGAAAAGCTAAAAATGACGACGTTAATATAGCAATAGCAAACGAGAAAAAATTGCCACTCATCGAAATGCGAAGTACCCAACTTCGGTATTGAATGCATTTTATAGATCTTATTAATTTCGCAGGATAATCTCTAAACAAAAAACTATGTTCAAATTTTGATTCATTCAACCATATTTCAGTGGTGGAAGTAGTAGTTGTGTTATTTATGGTATTTTCACATATCAAAAGCCATCTTCCAACAAGTATCGCTTTTCATTTTCTATATACGCCATATTTCAGGAGCAGCATTGCTGTTTGCGGACCCGTCAACCATGAAACGTAACAGAGTCACCAACGTTTGCTTGAAAGTAGTTGACAATGTTCCTTGCTGAAAGGTAAGGAAAGAACGGAAGGATGAAAATACAAATCAAGTGAGAAAATCAAATAAAAAAATCAAATTTTTGGTCAATAATGAAATTAGGGACTAATTGATCAAAGAAAATACTGTTGTTATCAAAAATCGAGATATCGAATATGAAATATGTGTAAAAAAAAATTTAAGTAACGAAATAAATGAAATAATATTGTGACAAGAAAATTGAGGTAATTTTTTGACACATTTTTCATATTCGATATCTCGATTTTTGATAACAACAGTATTTTCTTTGATCAATCAATCCCTAATTTCATCATTGACCAAAAATTTTATTTTTTTATTTGAATTTCTCACTTGGTTTGTATTTTAATCTTTCCGTTGTTAGCAACAGGTTTCAATAGAGTTAATAATATAGACAATGAAATTCCGAACCATTAGCATTCAGAGTCACCAAGTTACAAAAAAAGTCTCTACCCTCGTTGTTAAGTCGAACCCCGACAGATCGGTCAGGAACCGGGCATACAACCACTCCGTACCTTCGTCCCCAACAGATTTGGAAAACACCTAGTATTTAATTTAGACTTGCGAAGTGATATTCACTATCTTTGGAAGATCCAGCAGCAGTAGGTATGGCAAGTGCTGGCATTCCGACGAAGAGTTTAAATTTCGATTATCGTAATTAATGTGTCAATAAATGATGATGTCTATTCAATCGATACTGTCTCCACCATAATACGATCTAAGGATAGTGCAGTGTTCGCTAATAGTTGAAATTATGAAATACTACTCTGAAAAACTTATTGAGAGATCGACCATCAGCATATCATAACCTAATTTATTGCTGTCTGTAGAAGCAGGAACTATTTTTTTCCAGTTCGTAATATATTATGGAGGCAAGATCTGTAAACTTGAAAATGTTCGAATGGATATTTCTAGAACCTATTCATTTAACTCTTATAAATGTCATTCGTCATTTTTTCCAATATAAAAGCGATTAGATTGATTTCGGTGTCGTTTTGGTTGACCTCATTATTTTGCTGAGCTCTGTGACGAGATGTTATCCTTAGATCAATTCCATACATTGTTACAATTTAGTAGATATTAATCGCTTATTATCAACGTTATGATTAGTTTTTCGGATTCTGCTTACAATTTAGTAAAAAATGTGTAATTTTGTCCTGCACCAATTACTCTTTCATTAGAATGTGTTTATTGTTTGTTATTTTTGTGTGAGATGATTAAATGTATCTTCCATATTTTTGGGAGGGGTACCTTTGGCTCCGTAACCCCGACTTCCAAAATATCCAGGGGTATAGTTAAAGGTGGCGTGAGCATCAATCGAATACATTTGGCCTGAAACAGAAGGAAGGTTCCACAAAGTCATTTGATTCGAAGATTTTGGTAATCGCACTAAGTTGACTAGAAGCCTGTAAAGAAAGAAAATCCCCAAAACATTTGTTTCATTACCTTGCCAGTAGTAGCTTCCTGGAGCACCCACATATAAACGGTCGCCTTCCTGTAAAAAGACATTGTTATAATTTTGTATTTTTTTACGAAATTCTGAAATTTGGTGTTCGGGTCTTACATTGATAGTGGTAGGTAGGGCGTTAAATTGTATGATTCGGATAAAAGCATTGCATTGCATAACAACGGTTAGTCAGTAATATAATCATTTGATCTTCAAGTATCACTTGAGCTCTAAGAGGAAATATAGCCAATTTCAAAAAACAGGAGCAATGAACACATTATAAAATTATATTTATGCATAAATAACAGCAGATGTTCCCAACCCAAAGTCATCGCTAGTTAGTTTGAAAAAGTGGTGATTTTGAAGTAGATTTACCCAAAATTCATTTTGTTAGATATCATATTTTGCCCCAATATTTCGCAATTAACTAGCAACAAATAGTATTCAGGTAACTGTTAGGAACAGGTTCTCCTGATAACTCCTCAACTATGATTCCAAATATTTTTTTTTACTTTCCACAGATAAGAAAAATATATAGGGATGCCTCGATATGGCGCATAATGCATATGGTATTTTTTGTTTAATTCGAATTAATAAGAATAACTTCCTCTTTCGACTCCCGATATATGAATAATTTCATTTGATAAATATGCACCATCAAATGCAGATATATTCAAATTTGTTTGATATGGACATTTCAATAAAATGTGGATTCCTATCAAAGTTTACTTTGGTATCTTATGAGCCCAAACGACGCGACGCTAGAATTATATCAAATTGGCCCTGAAAATATTTAATCGGTGTTATGGCGTTTTGATTGTGGCTTTTAAATCCCCATTTCCTCAGCTAGGAAGCACTTAGGTGCGGCGTTGGTAATTTATAAGTGGCTGCGTGTTAACAGCTGGTGTACAAGATAAAAAAAGAATTGATACATTTGAATATGGGTGTCGGCCTACTCTGCAGGCTAATGATCCATTAAAGAAGGTGATGAGGGTTCCTTCCAGAAGTCTGGTTCATTGTTACATTAAAAATGGGTGACGTGCATATCGATTTCGTAATCAAGTTTTAATCCTCAGATTTATGTACGGGGAAGTTAATTTACTCCACATAACAATTAAGACGTGTGTGGTATCGAGGAAATAGTTTCGATCCTGTCAGATCTGCATTAGTAGCTAGGAAATATATAATCGCGTTTACCGCAGGGTTCACTCCTGGGACCACTCCTATTTTCGATTTTTGGTGAATTCTCGAAGATTCAGTAAACACTGGCAGGACAATATACGTAGTCGAAAATAAAAAATTGAATTAGGAGAGATACACACGATGATGACTCTAATTCAGATGAAGAATTATTCCGATTAGTCGATTTGTGAATACCGTTCATAAAAATTGAATGAAGATTCTAGGCTTTGGCAACAACATTTGGCACATCCACGAAAAATTACCGTTTCATCTTCATTGCATTGACAGCTAACAAAATATACCTCGATCTCCTCGAAGTAACGATGCAAACCACTGACATTTATTTATTTGACGTTCAGTTGCACATTTGCATGATTTGCTATTTGTTCAATAGCATGAATAAATCTTTTAGTTACATGAATATCTGATTTCAAAGCATTCACCCAATGGGGATATGAAAGAAACACAACGGTCGGGAGAAAACACAAAATCAAGTACTAACTTGTATTATTTGAATTCATCTACAATAAAGGGATTGATTGCTATGAAATTCTCTTTCAGACCAGCATGTCCTTGGGAGGTCTCCTCCATTTCCTCGCCAAACACCCTGAGAAGCAAGCAAATCTGAGAGAAGAACTCCGAAGGAATCTTCCAGAAAAAGACACCCCCCTCACAGCTGAAGTTCTGTCCAAGTCGCCTTACTTGAAGGTTGTGATCAAAGAAGCTTACAGGATTGCATCTGTTGCTGGTGGAAGTTTGAGGACATCAACCAAGGATATGGTTGTGGGCGGATACCAAATACCAAAAGGGGTAAGATATGAACAATGAGATTATTATTGGAATCTTGAATCAATTTTATACTTCAGCATGGCCATCTTGTAACGAATATAAGACGTGATTGATATCCATTCCATTGAAATAGAGTCTCTGAGTTTTTTTTGTGAATGAAGAGTTTCGAATGAGTCTGCTTTCTTAAATTTTTTTCAGCATAGAATGACAATAAAGATAAAATTCATAATTACGAAATGAAACAGATATTTTTATACAGAATTTCTTTTAATAGAAACATACAATACGGATTCATGCATTAAACAATGTGCACATTCATTTGCATACATTTACACTTACATATTTCAGTTTGCTATGGAAAAACAATTATTTTATGATAGAATTCTTTTTCATCGATATAAAAATGACCGTTTTTGAATCATGTGAAAGAGAAAAAACAACCATTGCATATGAATGTTCAAACCCTATTATCCAGGAGAAAATCTTGTTTTGATAACAATTGCCATTATGCAGTAACAAGAGATGGCGACATCGGATTTTGGCTGATCACGTTGTGAAACATCGGATATTTCAATAAACGAAACAGGTTGAGATTCTCAAATCGAATAAAGTGTCTAAAAATACAGGCAATTATCATCTTTGATTTTTCGTTGTTTATTGCAGCTGACTGTCTGCAAATCTATGCTCAAGTAGAGATCCAATGAAATCAGTTAATTTGAAGTCATCTGATCGAACACAACCAATCAGAACGAAATTATACTCAAAAGTTCCCATGGGCACTTTTCACTTTATTATATAGGTACCCAGAAAAGCATCATTCCAACACAAAGATTTGACTTTCAAGATATAATCATTCGAAGGATGAAAAGTATCCTGTTTTGATGTCAATGAAATGAAAACTCATGTATCCCTGTATATCCATATCATCGGAATGCGTTCGCTACGCATTGTTTCATATCCATGTCTAATAGACCCGATGATTGATAGCCATGACTATCAAAAAGAGAAGACTCAACATGAAGCTGTGGATCATATGTCGAACCAGCTCGATGTGGTAACATCACCGTTAATTATATTTGTCGAAACCTAATCAAGTTAAGCACTGTTGTGACTCAGGGAAATTTTTCAATTGTTGCAACATAATAAAGCGCCCAGGCTCAGATCGAAGCAACCAAAAAAAACTCGATCTTGGTATACTAATAAGTTTTTGACAGCTCAATATATTTTTATTGACTGTAAGGATGTACAAGAATTTGTCTATCAAACAAATTAGATGGAAATTATAATGTATCTACGTACAACAGTTAAAATGCAACACAAAGGATATTTTGTGTGCTCCGTTGATGCCGTTAAGGTATATGTATACACGAACACATTCTTCATTCCCAATTTAGTAAACAATCATGAATATCAGACAACATCGAGACAGCGAATGAAAGAGCCATACTATTCAGATTTATTTGCTTTAAAAATCACGCTGATCGTGAGTACCAACCCAAAAAGAAGAATTCTTGGTTCTGACCGCAAAAGGTTATGGGTATTGGATTAAACTCACCTCTCATTTAGATTCAGAAGTTTTCACTCATCCGATCGTGATGCATAAAGTGAATCAGAGTAGATTTTATCATTCCAAATGTAGCGGGTAGCGTTTTTTAAGTACTAACATAAATATGGTCTGCCTTTCTCATAAAGGTTACATTGGTAATGTAAATTCTGCCATCATCCCGGCGTTTTATTTTATTGCGATGGCGCTAAATTTGTAAGACACAACCCGTTTTTGCTGAGGCTATTGTTTCCATGACAACGGCTTGAATTAATTGCTCGATTCTCATTCACGAACACTCTGTAACTTATTGAAAAAATGTTAGTCAAAATGCCATAGAATGTGGAACACGAGCAATTTGTTGGCTGACTTCAAGAATTGCAGAAATATTCTTGTTTGGTTATGTGAAAGCGTTTCATTTTTTAACAACGAATACATTACATTGTCTTTCACTGAAAAAAACCAACCAATTTTTGTTTGGTGAAACTTATTAGATTCGCAAGGTTCCGATAACACGTTTATACAGGACGTTTTCAAAAGGATTCTTTAGGTATTTTTGGACACATTGAATGTATGTATACCACCAGGCTTTCATTCTTGAGATACAGGGAATTTAATATTCATTTTAATTTATTCCGAATAGTATTTGAAATACTGTCTTCATTGGGAGACGTGAATTGGTATTCGCGAAGGGTTTTCAACATCAAACATCGAAAGTTGATCGTATTTTCCTTCTATTTGTCTCTTCCTCTTTGAAAAAATCATAACTTTCTGCATTTATGACAAAATGGTTAAGGCTTTCGCGGCCGAGGTTATTAGTATAACTACTTCTCTTCGGGCTTGAAGGCCGTCGTTCTTCGGAATTTCTTCCTGACGTTTCGCTAGCGCGAGTGGCCAGTCATCGGAGATGAATAAGCCTCTGAAGAAGCTGGCCACTCGCGCTAGCGAAACGTCAGGAAGAAATTCCGAAGAACGACGGCCTTCTGCATTTATGCTTCACATTTTACAGCTCAAAAAATTCAACTTTCATTTTTGCGTAGGGAAGGTAGTCTCGTCCAAAGGACGCAAACATGCACTATAAATGAAAATTTCGATCAAAATCACAACGAAGTTTTGAAATACTCCCTGCCTTTAACACCGTGTATAATAACAGCCTCGCTTTGAATTTTCTATTTTGAAAATACCTGAGGAATCGTCCATGAATTATCAGATTCTTGTTAAGAAATACTCTGTATTCAGGGCTATTCAAATTCGAGTATATCATAGGGATTTGGAGAATTGTAGATCAGGGTTGAATTGGGACCAAGTTGGTCATGAATCTAAAAAATTGACTTTTGCATTTTTGGCCAGGAGATAAATTTCATTTTGTTCCTTTTTCATTTATAGGCACGCATTTTTGGAAATCTGATCACATTCCACAATTGACACTTTCAATAACCTACCATGATATGCTGCTACAGCAGAATAAATAAAATTTTGTCAAAGAGGCAATTCCATAAAGTCTAGCATCATTGGGTTAAGTGGAAGAATATTTTTGGTTATGTCTAGTACACGACCAAAAATAAACTTCGCCCTTTATGGTCAATCAAATCTATGTTACCAAGACTGTATGCATGTAAACCTTTAATTGACTATAATAAAGACGATTATTATTATTATTATTATTATCGTTGTCAAAGTTAGTAATATAGCAAACTGCCTATGTCCGAAACACAGCTAGACCTTATTTTGGTATCTTCAAGTATCGTATCTTTTATATTTTCCAATACTCTAGAATGAGTTTCGAATTACACTGGACATATAAATGCAAACGTTTCATAGAAAATCGTAAAGGTAGTAAGACAGAACCATTGATTGAAAATGCTTCGACAGTTCAAACAACCATTCAAATTTCGTCATTTTGTGTCACAATGAAACAATTTCACCCAATCATGTCAACTTTACACTGAAAATTCCATACCAGTACCGAACAAAACTTATTTTTTTGACACTGTTACCATGGCGACGATGGTATTCTTCGAAAAAAAAAATCGTCATGATATCAGCAAGAGTATGGCAATTTTTTTTATAAGATTTTCATGTATTCTTCCTTCTAGCTCTTTTGGGTTCTTAACCTACCACAATCTGAAAAAATAGGAATTGATGTAAGAATGTATATTTATATATATTGGAAAGATAAATATATATATATATATATATATATATATATATATATATATATATATGAGTTGTTTTTTAGGGTTTCATTCCGTGTTCTGTGGTTTTGATCCTCTGAAGGATAATTGTCACAACGTTTCGGCAAAGTCTCATTTGCCATCTTCTAGGTGATGTCTAGAGTTTCGACCTCCGAACTCGACTATATATATATATATATATATATATATATTATGTAATAGTTTCATTCGAATGATTCAAGGTGTACTTTCTGATGACCTTTCTGTAATCCGTCGATGATAGGGGAAATGCTCAAGGCAATAAAGGATCGGATGCCTTCTTATTTTTTTTGAAATGACTACCACACATGCCTTCACAATAACAGCAGTTCAGTTGTGCCTATTTTCAAGGAATGCTTTCATCTACCTCGGTCTATTCAAGCTGGGGTCATTTTTTCGAATTGTTTAATTGAATAGCATTACGCTAGGAATCATTCAGTGAACCATAAACTCCATACACTTTCATTAAATATTCTGAAATCCTGTGTCGTAAAATATAACTGCATAGATGTGGAATATAAGCACTTTTTCTGTATGGACAAAATTATTTGTATCGTTAAAATTCCATATTGAAATTACTGCTGCAGTATGGGAATAACTTCTAGACTTGCGCATGATGGAAAGTTGTGGTACGTTGAGGGAACTTATAGGCCTATAATGCGATAACGCCATTAAACTTGCTATTTATGCTGTGGAGTGCATATTGCATATATAAGGTGGACCTCTCCAACCATGATTGAGAAATTTGGCATCATTCGGTTCAGATGAACAGTTTCCTAATACTCAACGCAAGTGATATATTGATAATTCAATCATCAATATATCGAGCCAAAATATTCAATAGAATAATAAAGTTGTTTATATTCGATGGCAACAAATTGCCCTAGATAATCAACCATCGAGTTATAGCCATGGTACATACATTAATTTATTTATTCAGCCTGAATGCAAAAAGTCTCATTCAGCTTTTGGCGAAACATCAGGTGTATGTAGCCACTGTCTATTTTGTATCGTTTGCATAGTGACGATGTGAATCTTTTCAGCATATTCCTGAATCGCATGAAATGCTGAATCGGGTATCTATCGTAAGCGATGGAAGAGAATATTTTGCAAATGATGTTTGAAAGGTCGCGGTCGTTCAAATCTGATGAGGAGGTATTATGAAAATATCTCAACTACGTTAATTTGATCGTCATTAGATCGTTATGAAAAATGGCAATTATTTTACATTTTGTTGGAAACAGTTACTATAATCATTATGAATCTGGTGCAGATGGTGTAAATCTCTCTCTCTCTCTCTATATATATATATATATACATATATATATACATATATATATATAAAGAGAAAGTAGTATTTGCTATGAAACAAGATGAATCAGGAAACTGATAAATAGATTTTCAAATTCTCTGGTCTATCACAATTTGCATTCAATTCGAAAGGCACGATTCATTTCAAATCCTCTGGATATCTATCACAGTTTGTCTTCGATACGAGGACCATGCCAACCCACAGCTGATGAAGGCCAAAGCGAGAAATAGCTAGCTATCTTGTGGTGGGCATTCCGAATTGAATGCAAATTGTGATGGACCAGAGAATTTGATAATCTATTTATATTTATATATATATATATATATATATATATATATATATATATATATATATATATATATATATATATATATATATATATAACCTTGGGTTGGTCGTGACTGACCAGTTGAAGAAAGAACTTCGAAACCACTAGGTGATTTCTGTTGGTGAGGTTGCAGTCAATAATAATTATATATATATATATATATATATATATATATATATATATATATATATATATATATATACATATATATATATATATTTGACGCCGAGGTATGAATCTCCTTGATCCTTTATTCAGAATAAAATGAAGAATGTGTTCGTGTATATGGAGGTCTGTTTATAACCATATGAGGGTCCGACTGTGTAGAAATGTTATCGGACCAGATGTTGGTATGGTTTGATGCGGTTTGATTGAAGGGTTCGATGGGACCGTAATGATTCCCAGGAATTGGGAAGTTTTTGGGAGTTATCGCGTTTGTCAAAGTATTCAGGACGTTTTACGATTTGTAGGGCTGCGCGAATTATTCCGAAGAAGAGTGTTTTTGTCGTTTTAATGGTCTTCATGTAGTCAAAGTCAATTTTGTGCACTGTTTCGTGGTCGCAGGTTATGTCCGGTTTACGTTCTGCTAGTTAGTGTTCATATGACCTGTTCGTCAATTCTATGTATGTTCTCGGGTGTCCGTCAAGAATTTGCCTATATTCCTTCTGAATCGTTGGGTATCACATCTTTAGGTGAGCGCATGAAATGGAAGCTTTTGGTTGCTGTTGCAACTGTCTTGATGCCGTTTCTCGGTCGGCAACCACCATACTTTATCCGTGAACCCTCATACAGAAAGAAAGCTCTAGGCATTACAATACAAGTACAATACAATAGCAATACAATAATTTAGTGAACTCTCATCCTGTAAGATCACATGTGATATAGGACAAGTCAATACAAGTAGTAAAAGGTCTTACTCTTAAAAATATTATCAGTCATAAAAAAAATACAAACATATAATTAAAACTCTACATGATAATATATTAAACACTGTATAACTAAATTAAAGCTAAATTGCTACTAAATTCTTTTGTTGTATAAGGACACAGATCGACAAGAACACTTTTTAGTCTTCGTTTAAAAATATGTGTTGGCAAACTCCTCAGCTCCTGTGGAAGTGAATTGTACAAGTATAAACCAAAAGTATTTGGAGATTTTTTACCTAGTTCCAGATGCCTGAAGGGCACCTGAAAGTTCTCTTTTTTCCTAGTATTGTGAGTGTGCTTGTTACAGTTCATTTTGAAGGTATGTTGATTACAATGTACATATGTCAACAGTTCAAGAATTAATATGCCACTGACTGTTAATATTTTATATTCTTTAAAAATGTTTCGACATGAATGGTCAGGTGGACATTCTGGAGTATCTTCTCAGGATATCTCAAATAGACTACTACTAATTTCAGATCCATATTCGAGCTGTAGTTGATCAACGCAGAATCAAAATCAAAACCAATTTGCATTGAAGGGGATAACGACAAAAAAATAGATCGTGGAGAAGATAACGACGAGAAAGACGAACACGAAAATATTAGCCAAATGAAGATTTGAAATGTCCAATAATGTAAGGGAAGTCTTGATATACCTCAAGTATTACCATTTACTGTGTTTGAATTCAGTGTAATAATTTTTTCCGGATTTATAAAACAAATACTCCTGTGTGCGAAACCTAAGATTATTTTCAGAATGGAACTATAACCGACGCCACTGTTCTGAATCTATATCAATAAGTTAAGACTATTTAGCATATAATAACGTTTCCATAAGCTGCTTCGAAAGTTCGTATTGTCGGTATCTTCAAGAGGACTATAAAGTACGTATAAAGTTGTTACGACATAATTTACTAGCATTATCGCATCGGTACTCGCAATGATTTTTAATAAGCAGGCATGAAAAAACATGGAAATATTTCAAAGTACGTTTTCGACTGACATGTATACCTACAAGAGTAAATATATGAGACTTTCAAATGACGCTTTCACGCTTCGTGAATTTTTGTACCAGTCTGGAGGGTATTATGCATCACTTGGAATGGATAAATTGAACGTGGAGTGAAGTGGAATGATTTCCTAGTTGCTAAGGCCCAATGAAATACCTACATTCGCAATAAACGTATCATATCTCATACACTGACTCTAGCTGTGGATCCGCATTCAAGGAATGTATGGTGTATGAAATCGAATTAATTATTGTGAGCTCTTGTGATACGCTGAGAGTACAGGAAGACTACAGTTTGAAATAGTGGTAAAAGAACAAATCCACAACATTGATTTCATTGTTCATTTCTACACTGATTTGCGGATTTTTTTTATCTGATGAATAGTTCTGTACCATAGGTATTTTTATTATTTCGTTTTTTTGGTATACTTTAATTTATATATAGTAAGCTCGGGTAAGTGTGAATTCGGGGCAAGTGTGAACAATTGCATTAATAATGAGCGGCAAATGCACCAAGTTCAGTGCTATCTGGCATAGACATGTGCAAATCTTTGTTTGACCTACGTTAAAAGCTACCCTGTATACTGGGATTCAACAGAATCATTCAGTATAGTTGCCGTCTTCGTTCCGACTAGATACCCGATGAAAGAACTGGTATGTTTCCAAAATATCAAATATGTGTTATATAGTTTTCTGGGTGTGGGAACTACCACAATCTTAAGAAAATAATAATTAATATTGGAGTATATACAAGTGTATGGATTCCAATATTAATTCTTATTTTTTCAGATTGTGGTAGGTTACAATCCCACAAAACTACGTAACAAATATTGATTCACCACAAAATAATAATAATAATAATAGATTTTATTGCCTCCAACTACATGTATTACACTTTACACATTTGTGAGATTCAGAGGTTACGGAGTTTGACGACAAAAGGCAGAGTTCGGTCTTGACGGTAAGGTTAGTTACCGAGAGGACGCGCTCTTCCACTCAACCTAGTGATAATGAAAACCAATACAGAATTCCCTAAATTACAAGCTATTGAATAATACAGATCCAAGTTCATTTTACCAACATTATAATTTATAGAAAAATATACATATATATATATATATATATATATATATATATATATATATATATATATATATATATATATATATATATACTTCCAACTCCTATAAACTAACCTACAATTAACTGATTATTTGCTATAAGTTCAGTGACTAACTTTTTAAATGAGCCTTGAGGCATACTTCTTATTTCGGTTGGTATACAATTGTAAATTTTGGCAATATTGTAGGAGAAAGATGACTTGAAAAGAGAAGTTTTATGGCGTGGAATTGTCAACTGATTTTTCAGACGGATATTCACATCGTGAATTTGTTAGCGAAATCTTACCTTGTTGTAAAGGTATCGCGGTTTTTTCGACAACACGATTTTGTGTATAAGAGAACACAAATGTAATAAGCGCCTTTGTTTCATATCCAACCAACCTATCTCAGAGATTGCGGACGATACGTGGCTTCGTCGGCGAAGACCACATATAAGCCTGACACAAGAATTTTGTATCAGTTGAAGTCGACGACTGTCAGCTTGCGTTAGAGCAGGGCCATATACACAGTCAGCGTAATTGAGGTGGGAGAGGACAAGTGATTCGCAAAGTGTAATCTTACATTTTTTGGTTAGTATATGTCGATTAGAATAAATGAGTTTCAGGTTGCTGAATGCTTTTTTGATAGCGAAGGAGACATGGTGAGTAAATTTCAATTCGTCGTCCAATATGAGCCCAAGATTTCTCTCACAACTTGATAGTGTCAATGGAGCGTTGTCAAGAAATAGGTTTAAATTTTGCCTGTTTCTTTCACGTGCTCCTTTGCGTCCAAATAGCATGGCTTTCGACTTATTAGGATTTATCGCCAAACAAAACTTCTTAGATAAAGAATTCAAAGTATGAAGATCAGAGTTCATATGGTCACAGGCCAGATGAATCGCTCTCTTTAAAGGGCATGTAAAGTTGCGTGTCGTCCGCGTAGTAATGAACAGAGAAATATCGTATATGTTTGTGGAATTGAGAGGTATAGATAGTGTATAGAAGGGGCCCAAGGATTGATCCTTGGGGCACACCTCTTTTTATTATGGCCGGGTTAGATAGGATCCCCTTGAACATCACAGACTGAACTCTTTCAGACAGATATTGTTTGATTACTTCCACGGCATCATCGGAAAATCCTATGAAATGTAAAATGACCAGTAAAAGTTGGTGGTTGATTTTATCGAAGGCCTTGGAGTAATCAACCAATACAAGAGTACACAGTTCATCGTTATCTAGGGCAGCGTGTATATCATCACTTACCTTTAACAATGCTGTAGTACAGCTGAGTCCTTTCCGAAACCCGGATTGAGTGCTAGGTAATATGGAAAACTCATCAAGATGTGAACGGATTTGCGTATCCATGATTTTTTCAAAACACTTTGATAAGGCACACAGAATACTAATTGGACGCAAATCGTTCAGTCCATCAGGCTTGGCATTTTTGGCCAGGGGGATTACATTAGATTTTTTCCAAATTTCTGGGTACACTTTGTTCTGTACAACAGTGTAAAATCATCTTGATATTAACTCCATCAACCTCTACAGCATTCGATTTTATAGACAGTAGCTTTTCGAATATTTCGTTTTCATTGGTCAAGGTGAAGGTAAATGTGCCTGCCTCTGTGAGTTTACTAGATGAGAAGTGCTCCAAGGTATCATTGTCGGGAGATTCTTGTCCGTTAGACGTAATCTCGCTAAAATAATTGTTGATATCATTAGAGTTACCGACGTTTGCAGGAATATCTACCTTTTTTTTTGAGAAAACATCCAAGTTACTGAGTTCTTTCCACATATTATTGTTATTATTCAGTCTAAATTGTGAAAAGGCCTTTTTTTCTCTTTTGACTGCATTGTTGACTTCATTGCGAAGGATTTTATAATAATCCCAGTGTCGGGGAAGACTTGTTCTTCTGAATTTAATTAATGCATTATCTCGCAATTTCATCATAGCTCTGATAGTGTAAGTAAGCCATGGACTCTTTTTTTTTGTAATTCTAACGGTTCTGATGGGGGCATGACAGTCGAATATCTGGAGTATGAGTTGATTCAGAATCAAAATTTTGGAATTAATATCTGTAACTCTCAGTATGGTTGAGAAATCACAAAGTTGTAGATGGTTATTAAAATATTCTGTATTGAAATTTTTAAAATCGCGGTATGTATAGTTAAAAGGTTCAAATTTCTCGTGAGATTCTCCTATTTCACATGCTGTTAAGCAATGATCCGATATATCAGGACAGTTTATAACTTGTTTGCTTTTTACGCGCAAATCCTGTCAACATATAATGAGATCTAATATTTTTTGTGAGTTAGCTGCATAACGGGTGGGTTGATCAATAATTTGGTGCAAATTGAAAAAATCAATGACATTATTAAGTGTGATAATGTTGTTATTATGCAGATCAAAGTAATCTATGTTCAGATCTCCTGCACATAGTACAAAGTCAAATTGGGGAGCAAGCATACTCAGACAAGATTCTAGTTCGCTCAGAAATAATGTGCCAGAAATGTCAGGTGCTTTATAGAGACATCCTATGGCAATTTTTTTATTTTTGAATTTTATAGATATCCAAAGTTGCTCTGTTTTCAATTGGCCATAGTTAATGTACTTAGAGTTCAGATTATTTTTAATATAGTATGCCACACCGCCCCCTCTCTTTCCAAGTCGATCTCGACGATATAACTTATATCCCTGTAGATGTATAGTCGAATATAGAATATCAACTCTCAACCAGGTTTCTGAGACAGCTATACCATCATATTTATTGTATACCCAATTTTTAAAACCAGCAAAGTTAGAGAGAATCGATCTCACATTTATATGGCAAAATTTTATTGACATTATTGTCTGTTATTTAACATAGAAGTAAAAAGAAAAGAAATGTTCACATCAAATACCAGAGTCACTGATCAAGAAATTATTTAAATTCAAAGTGAAACGAGACTTCAGTATATAAAAAGAAAGTAAAAGAAAAAAAATCAGTTGTTCGAGTTCTTTGACTGACTACGGGTATTTCTGCTTCCGCCATTGGTGCCTATCTTCGGACTGAAATTGATCCTCCTACGTTTGCGATTTCCTTCTTCTTTTCCATTCAAAATTGCGTCGTAACGTACAGGCGGAATGCTATCTGCTCCTTCCCTATTAGTGAGATCGGACTCTAGAGCTTCCTCAATTTCAAGTGCTTTGAGATCTTGTACAGTGAATGAGTCACTTCCAATAATAAGTTGATGACCCCTAATGGTTGCCTTTAATTTCTGCTCCCGTGCTTTTTTTAAATGGAATTTTAAAATTCCTTGTTGCTCTCTGTCTTCAGGACACAAATCGTTTGCAATGGCAATTTGCGAACCTTTCAATTTATGGATGTTAGGGAATATGAGTGATTTCTTCAAAAAAGAGATGAATTCAATTATAACAGGAGGCTTTTCCGATTTGCCAGCAATATATACATATATTGTTAATATCAGATTCTGTGAAATTTAAGCCAAGTGCCCCATTTAATTGCGACAGTGAACCTTCCAGTAGACGATCTTTTTCTAAATGCAGACCAAAAACAGCTATGTTATTTTTCTTTAATTTCCTCTGTATCCAGAGGTTTTGACGTTTCAACGTGGAGATATCAGCTGCAGTTGCCTCAATTTTCAAGTTGACATCTAAAATACTTTTCGCTATTTGAGATTCCAAATATTTGGTTTGAGCCTCACAAACTTTCTCAAGTTTTAAGATGCAGAAAAACTCAAAGTCGTCTCCACAATTTAATATTCGAAAGATGTCAGTACGGTGATTCAGTACATGTTTCGAACCTACATAGGTTCATCATCAGCTGAATTTACATTGAATTCTACAATAAAGGAAGAGTAATATAATATTAGTTGATAAATGAAGTATAAAATTTACTTACATGGAGAAGAAAAAATGGCAAAATCACATGGTGAAGTTCAGGACATAAAAAATTATTGTAATGAACATTAAGATTGAATTGATATTAGGGGAATTTGGGACATCCCTAATACCATAAATACATTAAAGATAGGGATGTCCCAAATTCCCCTAATATCAATTTAATCTTAATGTTCATTACAATAATTTTTTATGTCCTGAACTTCACCATGTGATTTTGCCATTTTTTCTTCTCCATGTAAGTAAATTTTATACTTCATTTATCAACTAATATTATATTACTCTTCCTTTATTGTAGAATTCAATGTAAATTCAGCTGATGATGAACCTATGTAGGTTCGAAACATGTACTGAATCACCGTACTGACATCTTTCGAATATTAAATTGTGGAGACGACTTTGAGTTTTTCTGCATCTTAAATCTACTACACTCCACTTTGAGATACAATGGACTTCTACCACAGGTTTCTCAAGTTTTGTTGTTTGTTCTTCGTTTGCTCTTCGAATGAGGCCAAAGAGTTCATCGACAGTCAAGTTATTCATAACACGAGAAATTCTCAAGTGAGCTACTCACAAATTCGGAACGACCTATGTTGGTAGAGGACTACGTCGACTTGTTGCCAAAGAAATACAGCGATAAGCACACTTTTTACTACAATTAGTGTGCAGTATGAACTATATTCATTTATACAACCAATGCAGTTTTTCACCAAATATGCTGAATTTTCGGTATTTTATAGAAATATATATGTGCAAATACCTTCAGTTATTTTCTGTGAAAAAATTCTGGTTCAAAATCGCACTGTAACCACTCTAATTTGTTATATTAGCTGGAGCACATGTCACACACCTTACTCTTTCGACTCTTCCACTTTATTTAATAATAAAGTTCAAACAGTAATCAAAATATGTGTTTAATTGACGGTGAGTTTTGATATCTATATGTGTATATGTAATATTTTCATTCTAGTTTAGTTTGGATTTTATTTATTCAATTATTATATATCATTCAAAACAATGTCCCCTTTTCATGGTGCAAGTAGACACCTTACAGGAAAGTACCGCATTCACACCTGCCCTAAAATAGGAAAGTGTGATCCATGATTAAAAAAAAAAGGTTTGTGATGAATTCTAGTTGTCACATCACAATAATGATATGTAACTTTCTAAGCAGACTTTACCATATGACGATTATCTTATTTTGAAATTTTTTAAACAGCTAGAAGTGACAGAAAATTTGCTCAGGTTTCACTCATGAAAAACGCGTTCATACTGACCCGATCACTGAACAAATATTTTCATTTAAATAATATCGTTTTGAGAATTTTCTTTGGATTCTTCCTCTCGAATCCATATGAGAAAGCAGTGAATTTACAGATATCGCACAAAATAATACGAACACAATAAAAATTTGGCATGAACAAAAACTGAAACTTTTTGTAGAAATCAATTAACACAAAAATTGATATAATTTGCAATCGATGCGCGTTTCGCCAACAAGATTAACATCTTCAGGAGAATATGGACGATATGGACTTCGTCTGTTACTACCAATTATTCTGATTAATTTCTACTCAAAAGTGGGCTAAAAGGGGATAGGCCCATTGTAACCATTTTTGCTATTTCTAGACCCCCACATGCATGGCTGCGTGTGAAGATGCTAACCCTGTTAGCGAAACGCGAGTCGAGTGCAAATAATATCAGTTCAGTGTTAGGGTAATCTCTACAAAAAGTGTCAACTTCAAAACGTAAGGTTCCGATCTCATCGTTAATGAACAAAAACATGAAACCAACCAGTACCACCTGCAGAAAAAAATCAAATCAAGAGCTCAAACAATAAAAGTAGGTACTTCATTCCCAGTCATCATTTTCTTCAACTGTTTTGGAATGTTGAATTCACAGATGGCTTTAGCAGATTGGGGAAGTTATATTCATTCGAGCCCTTGAAGAATACTGAGTTTTGGGATGCTTTCCTTGGAACTGGTTGTAAAAAGAGGTTAGTAGTAGAATACGGTTCGAGAAGGAAAAAAATTATAATGATAGTAAAATCTGCCATATAATTTTTTTTTCTACTCCAAGGGGGGCCGCCATATATTTATAATACACGTGTATTCTAAGTGAGCAAGTATGTTACAGCTGTATAGATGGTGAGAATAAAAAAAATACAGTACGGGGATAAGGCCAATTACGTACAGACGCGAATTATCGCACTCGGCTAACGCCTAGTGTTCACAATATTCCGCTCGTGCGTAATTGGTACTCATCCCTTTCGTTACGTAATATACAGCTTATCCAATCCATCTTGTGTTCACTGTGTTGAAATTAATTCCTAGAAGGTGTTTTTTTTTTCGTCATGGTCTACACTACCAGTGTGCAACTGGAAAAGTATCTGAGTTTGTGCCGAGATGGATTGAATAAGCTGTACTATTGAACATACGGTTATATATTAACCAAGCGACTGATTCTATTAGGAGTTTATAAATATATAAAAATAAATGGACTGATTCATTCACTAAGCTTACCCTGTTTATCGCCGCACTGAACCCAGCCTGGCCATAACCCTGTCTGTGGTAACCCCAGTTCACTGAAAAGAAAGAAAAAACACCATTAGGAGCAGGCGTAAAAAACTATTTATCTCACTCGTAAAGTTCTAAATCTTGAAGAATCCCCCTTGTTTAGTGTTCCACACAGAAATTTCAACACCACTCGCTCGAACGTCTCCCTCTGTTTAATTTTGGTACTAATTTAAGTTACAAATAAGTCTTGTTTAATATCCAGCAGCCCTGATTCAGTTTAGACTACGAGAGTAAATTGACTGTCCTTAATGAGAAAAATGTGTGCAGGAATTACCCGCGACAGATAGAATAGATGAATTAGTTGAGCTACAACATGAACGGAAGTTCAACGACTATAAGGTACATTTTATCATTTTTCATATGGTAACAATAACTCTCCTCTCAGCTACATATGTTTGAAACTATAACTGACGAACTATGAGGTACCTATATGAATTCAAATTTTGCTAATTGGTGAAGTGACAGAAATACTAGAAAATCTTCATGATTGGAGGATGTATGGTAACCATGGAAATGTATTTTTCCATGGTTTACGCCGACAAGAGATATAATTTTGGCATTAGTTACGTAAAGTTCTATTAAATGCAAATCATTTTGGAATTTTCATATCATAGGAATACTTCTATAATTTTGAAATATTGTTCCTTTCCGTTAACCAGCTGACGAACGACAACCCTCAAAAGTCGAAACTTGTGCGAGCAATGGATCAACGAGGCCTCACCTTTTAAAGTGCGATTATCCAGCACGGTGACCCGGCGGGGAATCGAACCCCGGTTTTCCGCTTGAAAGGCGAATGTGCTAACCTCTACACTACCGAGAACCACATATAAAGTGACACTTTTTATAATTTACACAACCCTTCAACGGCTAGCCTTACCGAATGGTAAAACTTGTCATCTAATACGATCGAAATCTAACTGGAAAGTGAAGTTATATTGTAAGATATGTCATACAGAATACTACAAATTGAGACAATTTGTGGTGTGACGATATTCTGGCTGAAATACTACCAATTTTTTTATATTGTGTTGAATATAAGGTTCAACAATGAATGATCAACCTTTAGACTTCCATCTGGAGAAAGTATAAAAACGTTGATAGTTTCTTTAATGAATGATATCATTTGTATGATGAATATTGCCGTTTTCGATTTTCTGATGTTTCTGTTCTAGCAATATCCAACGAGATAAAGATCTCTCAAATTCCAAAAGGAGAGTCTCGTAGAAATTGAAGAAGTAAATTTCAAGTGATTTATTGTTGAAATATGCATGAAAAATAATACTTATGACTTGTTGGCTTTCAGTTCCTCGGTTGAAATATTATAACTTCCCGTGTAATTAGGTACTGTGACTATCAAGGGTTTTGCTCCTGCTGGTGAGTTGATTATTATGGTTTCAATTCGAAGCAGAGAAACAATATTTTTTGACAAACAGATAGCATGTAGCGCGGTATCATTAGAACTAAGTTTTCGTGAATTTTTTTGTCGAAACAAGTTTATAAAACTGCTACACTTGTTTCGCTATACAGTAGTAGAAAAATCGACGAATTTATTGTATGGCGAATCACGTGTTGCCGGCTTTGTAAACCTTTTTAGGTGAAAATGGTACAAGAAACTGTGTCAAGGGAGGTGTATTTTTTATACATAGGCACGAACATATGAATGTGTAACATTCCACAATTTTCAGTGATGAAAAACGATTCCTCAACAAAATTTCAGATATCGGTTCATACATCCGTAACGTTTATAATACAGCCAGGAGCTCCTTATTGTTACAAGTATTGTTTCACAACCACCCACGAGAGGATACACGAGTTCTAAAGAATTTGTTTCTACCATAATGGATATAGGAAATCGTTTTTGTAATAGATAATCTACGAGCACCAATGGCCCGTTATATTGATCGAACCATTATTCATTAAAATATTCTTAACGATTCAAAGAACCACACGCATACAAATGGCCATAAACTCGCAATTATTTTCTTTATCCTTCTAATTCCGATCGAAACATCCTATAAACGATTTCCTGAAAGTTTTAGCACCCCTTGACGTATAAAACAATTTGGTGAATGGAAATAATAGGGACATTAGCTTCGATCTTCTTGTCATTTTAGGAGCTTGAGCAAGATAAATAGTGGTACATAAGTGTGATGGGTGAGTATGTGTAGTTCAATACTTTGGATACTTTTTAACAGAGGGCTACTCTCACTGGAAATATGCAATCTGAACTTCACTCCTCACTTTTTTTACATGTATACCTTTATCGAATGAAATTTTCCAATTTTGAATCACGTAAAGATGAATGACTGCCAATCAGAATGTTTTTTTGCTGCAATAGGAACTGAATTAGATAAAACATTCCTCAGGCAAATTGAAGCCATGAGATTTCCATAATTTTATTGTTTTTGTTGATAGTAAACTCCAACCAGATTGAATTTCCAAGATTGAATTTCTTCGACCACATTTGACGGGATTCTTACCCTCATAACTACTTTTTTGCTTATTCATTTTCAAAATTTGAGTTTCATAAATCTGATTGTTTCACCGTGTAATTTAATTTCATTATTTACAATTTATCTATTTATTCGACTTCCGATCGATAGATGGCGATACAGGAACGAGTTATGCTAGGCACAAGGGTTATCAAAATGTAAGTATCGTAGTTCTGATTACCGATTCGGTTATTTTACTTTTTTCGAAATTGATTTCGATTTTACTATCAATCCCAAGGACCTCTTTCGTTTTCTATTGTTGATTCTACTCCATAATCTTCATGTCCATATTCCCCTATTTTCATATCTGGATTATATTCGAATTCATTGACTCTCTCAAGCCCATGTGTCTGGTGTCGTTCTCTGTTTCATACTTCGTGTTATGTGACTTTTCTGCTACATAACCGCGAGAAAAAAAAAGTGATCGGATGAAGCCTCTGGGTTCAAAAACTTTTCCGTTAACCAGCTGGCGTTCTTCTACGAACACTCCTAAATAGAAACTTGTGCGACCTAAGATTTAACGAGGTCTTCAATTTCAACGTGTGATTCCGAGCATCTACACTTGGAACGTTGCTTGGCCATGGATATTCTTTATTTTATGGGTCCCATACAAAACATCACTCATGAGGATTACACGTTTGAATGTTTTTAGGAGATTTTTGAATACTTCTCAGAGATCAATTTTTTTTCAGTCATTCCCCACTTTTGTGGTCGCGGTAGTGTAATGGTTAGCATATCTGCCTGTCAAGCGGAAGGCCGGGGTTCGAATCCTCGCCGGGCCACCGTGCTGGGTAATCGCACATTAAAAGGTAAGGCCTCGTTGATCCATTGCACGCACAAGTTTCGACTTCTGAGGGTTGGCGTTCGTCAGCTGGTTAACGAAAACGAACTATTTTACAATTTTACAATTTTTAGGTAAGCACTGTCGAGAGCGCTCTGCTATGATTTTATATAATAGTATCGCTTGTGCTGCAATATTTACCACTCGTGTGAAAAATGTCACTTTCGCAAAAGTAATGTACCCTATTTTTCATACGACCACCTATTTTATCAAACAATAGGTAATTATCAAATCGTGTATATTGAGTTACCTGACTAACCTTACGTTTTATTTGTGACAGTCTAAGTTTGAATATTGTTTCTATAAAAAGTGGACATAAATTTTACAATTAATTTCTTCTGTTTATTTTTTTATGAATAATTGGTTTTTAGTCCAGTTTTTTATGTAGATAATATCAATAAGGAAGAACAATTAATAATTACATATGTGAATCTTACAGAATTCACGGGATTGACGGCTTATTGACAGGCGTGCGGAAAGTACTTTCCGCGCGAGTTATAATGAAGTCGTTTTCCATGGGAGTAGAGAGTGTGATATTTGTTACTCTCCTATGTGGTCGTAGGAAAAAGTAATTTTCCTAACAAGTGCGGAAAGTGATTCTTTCCCGCACGCGACTGCCATTAACCCGAACGACGCGAAGCGACTAGTTATTTTGATAATTTGATGCATTATGTAAATTTATAGCGGAAGCCAGCATATTGTTTGAAGATGGCTGATTTCCTGAAGAAGAAGGTAACTCGGGCAATACATTATCGAAAGAAATCGAATGTGCAGGCACAGGCATCAAATCGTCGCCGATCGATATAGACGTGGATCTAAAATGCACCCGGAAGACGATGTAGTGTTCAAATTGAGAATTTTGTTGGACATTTCTTCTTTTCGATTGGTGGAGTCTTCTAAATACCCCTCTGCAACTGAAGTCGATTTCCATCCTCCTAGGCGTTTGATATTAGTTATACCCACACCACAGTCAGCAAGTAAAGTGGCTGAGGGCTGAGGAACGCCTGAAGCTGTGACCAGTGAAAAGCTCTGGATTTTGAAGACGCAGATAGACTGCTATTTCGGAGGGTATCTTTCCTTTGGTATTGATTCCTACAGATTGCACAGTACATTTTCCACTTCTGTAATACAAGAATAAACGACGGTGAGGAGTCTCTTTTGGACGTAAATGTACATAATTTCTGTATACGTTCAAAAAATAACCATCATTTGCTTCTTCAGATATCACGAAGAATCGAGAGGAATGATATTTGGAATCCTTGATATTAACAATTATCAGGTTTTCTTTGTCGTCTATGTCGTCAATGGTGAGTTTTGTCAGCTCTTCTCGTCTGCAAGCACCAGCTAATCCAAAAATTGCTACTAACTTAATCATGAGGTATATGTCATCGGGTGCTTCAGTCATAAATTTTGAAACGTCTTCTTGAGTGAAGATTTTGGCCTTTTTCGGTCGAAAACCGACATTTTGTCTTTTAATGAATGCAATTATTTTGCAAAATTTGCTAATATCCAAATTTTGCTTTACTTTGAATACACTCTTCAACATTGAATATCTTGCCCGTAAAGTGTTCGGCTTCCATGTTCAAGACTTTTCTAGAAAATAAGCCAAGAATACTTCTTTATTTGGTGTTTTCACTTTTTTATTGTTGCACCATTCAATAAAATTCGTGTATTGCTTCTCATACCTTTGTTTAGATTTCGTTGGCAATAACTCTAAGTTCGCATCTGTAGCTGCTTGCACGATTTCTTGTGGAAGTTCTTCATCAAATGAATAATCCATTGTGTCAATTTCACTAAATCGAAAATTTTATATAAGTAACGCTTTGTCTGTCACTCTGACAATTACAAACAAATTTGTGTATCGGCATGACAACATCAAATGTTACCTACTCGTTATCAGATCAATCAAAGCCTATATATAGGGTGATCTTCATAACAATACATTTTTATTTATTAATATTTGTTCATTTTTTCAATAAATAGTGCAAAATGATGGATGAATCTGAACAAACTCACTTAGTATTGCAACAAAAAACCTTGAACTTTCATATTTTGTCACCCACCACTTATATTTTACGAAGATATCTTATAAATGTTTTCCCGCACTAGTGTGGGAAAATGACACTTTCCAAACTGAATTGCGTGCGGGTAGAGGGTGAATCACGCACGCTTGTAGAAAAAATATATTTCTGATAGAAATAGAAAAATTGTCTTCCTCTAAGTCAAACCAGTTCTGCTATTTGCATTTGATTACATCCGAGTACAATTTCATTCGACAAAAAGTGTTAACGTCTCTCTAAAACAAGGGTCATTTCCACGACCAAAGTACCCGTTAATAAAAAAACCTCAATTTCAACATTTGCTTTGTAGTAGTCCATAATGTAAACACGCTTTTATGACTCATAATGTCTAGAAAAAAATCAAACCACGTCTCTTGAAAATCTGACGGACCGTTTTATATATTTTCTAACACTTTGCCGCTACGATCCAAACCATTATTAGTTGAGTATCCGCTGAACACGTGCCTCCGCTCTGTGTCCACGCATATGGCGAGCACATGTTTCCTTTTCGGTCCGCGTGAAAAACAACCTCAAAGTTTGTTATTGTGTCCAATTGTATGGGCCGGATGGATGTCCGCCTCGGTTGCTTTCAATACGCACAAAGGAAAACGAAGGTCTGCGAGTGTGAATCATCAAAAGTGTTCTCATTATCGATTAAATCAAATCAGGCGGAAAAAATATCCATGAACACAATTTGAAATATATATATTTCCGAGTTTAACTCCATTCAATTTTGAGTTGGAAAAATTGCAATCATACATTCTCATTCAATACGTAAAAGGATTGCCTATTCAGTCGAAAATTATGCATTTTTATAATTATTTTTGTTCCAAACTGATATGTAAAAAAAATATCATCCATCAGGATCACCCATGCTGAATTTTTGGAATTGCATATCAATAAACATTGAGATTGGAAAACACATTTATCGGCGTTTCATTCAAACTGCTATTTTCTGAAAAATTTGAGAACTGCAATGCCCTTCGTGGAATTATTCAGGGGAGTAGTTATTCTGACAGGTGTCAGCCAAAATATACTGTGTAGGTAGTTTGAGACTGGCCTGAACGAATTGTTAAAAGAATGATATGATTCAACGCCAGTCTATAATTCTATTGGAACGAAGGGATAAAAAATAATCAATCAATTCCAAACAAAATGTTGAAATCGATTTTTTGGTCGATAATAACTCGACCACCGAATAAAAGCGTCACCAACAACTGCGTTCACCGGATACCATGCGAGTGCGGCAAATCCCACATCGGAGAAATCAGAAGACCATTGGAAGTGAGAATGGGCGAGCACAAGAAAAACAAACAACGAGGGGAAACAAAGAAATCAGGAATAGCGAAGCATGTTTGGACAAACCATCACAGCATTAAATGGTCTGAGACCGAGGTCGTACACAAGGAGGAGCATTGATTCAAGAGGAAATTCAAGGAAGCCGCCTACATCCTCAACAACGACGCATTTAGTCACCCCAGCGTGGGGATCCGGGATGTGTGGAGGCCGTTTGTGCAAGGCATGGACCGGGTCTTTATAACCGACCATACCTCGAAATATTGTTAGTAACATTATTTTCTTAATCAATCAAATCTTGATTTCATTATTGACCAAAAAATCCGTTCCAACATTTTGTTTGGATTATATTTCCTCATTTGATTTGTATTTTTATCCTTCCGTTCATAGCAACAGGTTTCAATAGAGTTAATAATATAGACAATAGAAGTCCGAACCATTCCCATTCAGCAAGAAACATTGTCAACCACATTCAAGCAAGCCATTCTTCGAGTATGTCCATCGACTATGTCCAATGTTATTGCATTTTCCTCGCAGGGGGAATGGGTAAATTCAGTTAGTTTTGGGATACCTCGTCCATAGGTAGATGGCGCAATGACGTGTTGTTCGCATCAGCTTTGGACGAGGCTTGATAATATGAAATGTATTTGATTACTAATTGTTCGTTAACCCCCAGAAGTCAAAACTTGTGCGAGCAATGAATCAACGAGGCTTTACCTTTCAACGTGCGATTCTCCGGAACGGTGGCCCGGCGGGGAATCGAACATCGGTCTTCCGCTTGAAAGGCGAATGGGTTAACCTCTACCCTATCCAGAACCACTTAGCGGAATTCATCGACTTTATGTTGATTATGGAACTACCTTGTACTGACAAGTGACCAAGTAGCACGAAACCGGTCTGCAAGAGTGTCCGTCCCAATTGAAAATGAATTCTTTCAATTGCACCGCCAAAAGGCAGGATTTTCTTCTGTGAAGAAACCTGGTACCGGTCGGATATAATGCAACCCTTTGTGGTATTAGGCAGGGGAGTAGTTGTTTTCTGACAAGTGCAAGTAAAAATCAACTATGTAGGTAGTTTGAGACTGGCCTGAACGAATTTATCGAAGAATGATATGATTTGATAACTGAACTGTCCAGTTCATTCTTAGTTCCAGATGATGTTGTTGTGAGAAATGACTTATCTTCTCGATGTTGTTTTTGAGCATGATCGAGTTTGGGGAAGTAACCAAAATCTTGGTTATACGGTCCAAAATATATACGGAGTGATTGGAGTGATTGCTGTGATGTTTTTGAAGTACAGAGAGCAGGACTATCCGTTCTATGGGTCAAACAAATTCTTAATAATATTCAGTTACGCTTCATTTTATAGGAATTCAAAATAGAAAAAATAATGAAAGATGATACTATTATAAGAAAATGAATGTATTTAAAGTTGATCGCTTTGGTATCAAAATCAATGAAAAAACTCGCAATATCCATTTTTACCAGCGTCATTTGCTCTAGGCTTAACAGAATACACGGACTTCATGTTGAGACTCCAGAATGGCATTATTCAGTGAAATCAATTACAAAAAAAAATTTTGAAATTTCGGTTGAATGAAGACATTGTCCAGGAAATTATTCATTTCGACCCGATGTTTCCATTTCATTGAATTTGGATCTGTTTTGTGATTGTATTTCAACTTTCTTCGAATTTGAAAATTACTCTCAATAATTTTGAAACTTTCATGCAGAAAAAATTCATAGCTTTATAGTGACAAAGATAAGATACTATTGTAACGTTGGCAGATGATTCAACATTGATACTTTTTTGTCTTTCTATGTACAACCCACTTAACACCCAAAAAATGTATCAACAAGGTAATGATAACAATTCTTCTGACAGCAATGGCTCAGATTCGATATCGATATTCTAATAAGAAGCCAAAAATTCTCAATTGTATCTCATACCTGGTGGGTGAAATTAGAGACGATGCATGGAAAACGGTAAGAGTTACAGAGATGGTTGAAAGAGACCAAGTTGAATATTATGGAGCTCATTACTTTCGGTATTAGCGTCCGTCTCTTGAATCTCTATGTTGTGAATTTGTCGATTCCTCATTGTTCCTATGTATATGTTTTTGACGATTTCAATTCAACATTATTGTCTCGTTTCAGAGCTTATATTTATCTTCCGAAAATTTTGGAACCTCTCATTTTTTACAAGGGATTCAATATCCTTTGGAGCAATAGAACAGTGCTGGAGTTGAATAAAAATGAGATTTGAACCTGTTGTGTAAAAGTTTAATCTTTTTGTAGAGATCGATTACCACAAAACCAAACAGATTTTGTAACAAAATTAGCATCTTCAGGAGAAGAAAACTGCTACTGAATCTGAAGACTCGATAACTTATCCTAATCTTCATATTGAGTATTATTTTTCTTCTACTGAAGCTGCTAACCTTGTTAGCGAAACGCCCACCGATTGCTAATAATATCAGTTAGGTGTTAGGATAATTGATCTCTACGAAAAGAAGTTCTGAAATATCGTTATGTTACTACTATATGATTTAGTTTTATAACTATTTTCAAGAGTGGAAATTTATACGAAATAGTATCGATTTTCCTCAATGCCTATCTCGAATTGAGAATATGAGGAAGGAAATATACTGAACTGTCATGTACATGGAATAATCAATATTTATTATGTTTGAATATACAGCAATTATCGATATATCCATCTGATCTATCACTAATTAGAGTTCAATATAATCAAGCCTTGGTATATTTACGTATCCGTTAGGTATTCGATATTCGATAATTTGGTCGTTGCAGCATTAATCACACGATTTTCTGCGAAATAATAAGCAATATATATTCTTTCTTTCAGAAACAAGTTTTCGTTTTTTACTAGTTCTAGTGTTATTTTTAATTGAGATTAATGATTAATCATCTGTTGATTTCGTATAGATATTGAAATAAAGAGAAATATATTATTTAGTTGTTATTTTCTATTGCTCCACTTGAAAATTTTTCCATGAATATTTTCAAAATAGGGCATTCCATTGAAAATTCTTCGCCCTGCATACTCCCGTAACAGATTAAAAGGACATATTCTTACTTCAGAAAAATATTCATTAATCCAACCTCCAACCACATCACCAACTTTTTCAAACGTCAATACTATTTGCGATACATCATTTGTAATATTTTCACAAAATTTGAAATTATCTCATTCGCTCAAATAATAATGGCTGTATAAGGTGAGACATTTTTTATCGAATACACCAACTGACTCAATAGCTCTGTGGGTTTTTCTGGGCTTCCCTGTTTGAATTAGTAGATAAGCCACCGTACTCGTAAGAGTGTTCGACAAGAGGAGATATAAGTGAATTGAAATGGAGGTTTCTCAAGTATGCCCCATATATTTCCAAAACGATTGGAAATATTAGAGTTCTGTATATAGTCTAGACATAGTTATTTATTAGACACCAGCCATGCAAACCTACAAATTTTTGTTGAATTCTATTAACATGGAAATAAATTTTGTTTGAAATTTTTGTATTTGAATTGTGTTTGGTGCTTTTTCTTGACATATTGAATAAAAAGGAAAGTCGAGAAATGGAAAGAATCAGCAAATTCAGCAAAGGGCATTATCTGTTTAATTCGTGCAGATGAAGACTGGACATATGCCAGAGCCACACTATCACAAATTCCCCGCAACAAAGTTGACTTTGTTAGTGATATCCAGCCTACTCTCTATATTTGAGTGTTAATAAATTATTTGAAGTAAGTTTTACAAAATTGTATACTGTTACTGGTGAGGCCTTCAAAATTTGGTGAATGGGCAGGGCCTGGATCTGTGAAGCGTCAAAACTGTAGGGCACAAGGACAGGACCACCGGGCTGGGATTCACACGTTAAAAGGCAAGGCCCCGTTAATCCATTGCTCGTACAAGTTTTGACTCCTGAGGGTTGACAATCGTCAACTTGTGTACGGGAATAACATTTCACAAACAAATATATAAACCTCATGCTCATTGTAACATGTTTACAAGATATCAGTGATTCGATTGTACCTACAAGTACCCCGATAACCCGTCGTGGCTACTAGAAAATTCATTTATTTTCGTGCTCTTGTTGATAATAAGCATCGTGGTAATACTGTAACGAGTCTTCATGCATTTTGGTCAACATTTGTGGTAAAGTTAAAGTTCAATAATATTGGTAGACATGACTAACAGACAAGTAATATTGGAGAGAAAGATGCATTTCTTACAAAACGTTGAAGAAAAGAAAGGAATCGGTTTGGTGCATTTTTTGACATATAGAATGAAAAACAAAGTCGAGAAATGGAAAGAGTCAGTAAATTCAGCAGAGGGCATTATTTGTTTAATTCGTGCAGATGAAGACTGGACACATGCCAGAGCCACACTATTGCAAATTCCCCGTAACAAAGTTAACTTTGTTAGTAAAGCGTCACACCGCGCCCGATTTTCTACGACTTGATTTACATATACGATTATTTTCAACTGATTTTTGTTTCAATCAGTATAAAATATCAAAATAAAATCGAGAAAAACTTCAAGATCCGATCAGTATTTTCGAACAATACTCCCTAGAAACAAACAAACAGAGTTATAAACTTTACCTCTTTATATCGGTAATGAGTATGCATTTGTAAAACAAGTCAATTAATTTCCAGGGAAACATTATTGACATTTTCTTCACCAAGTTCAACGTTTCCGAACAACTCACTAGAAACATTTGCTGCGGTCTTTCATTTTTGCTAACCATGTTGGCAATTTCAGAAGAATCAGTATGATTTGAATTTCTTCAAAAACACTCACCCACGATGTTCCGTGTTTTTCTACTTCACCTTGTATGAGGTTGGGTCACGTGGCTGTGTATGCTTTCAGTTCTTCCTTACCAGATGGTGCGACGAATTTTGATATGGGTGCAGGATTATTTTTCAATCATAGAAAAGCAACGACTTCCTAGTCGTTGGTTGGGACCTATTTTGCATTGATAATGGGCCGATAAGACCAAAATTGGTCCGCGAGTGTGCCTATTCCGATTGAAAATTCCGGCATTCATATCACCAAAAAATATGCAGGAATTTCGTCTGTGCGGAACCCTGCACTGGCACATATGGTATTGTCAAGGAAAGCAGTAGTTTTCTGATAGGTATCAGCTCATCAACCTACTGCGTAGATATCCGAGACTGGCTTGAACTCTATTCCTTGATTTGTAATTAATACCCCACTCTCGGTGTTAGTTCAATCTAATATTGAAAGCGTGTCGAGTGCGAGTGTGGTGGAAACTGAACTGATAATATTTCACTTCTACCAAGTAAATTCCTCTCATGCATAAAAATAATTCAATGAACACTTACTTGTTCTACACGGGGAATATTCCTCAAAATTGTCAAATGCCCCATTAGCGACGAAGCATGTTCCAACTGGATCTCGTCTGTTCAGATCTCTAGTGAACCAAACGTATCTTGGCGCACAAGCCTGGAATGAAAAAGAAAATTTTAGTAGATGAAGTATAAAGAACAGACATTCGTATTCGTATAAACTGTAACATTTTTCGACAACTCCCGGAAACTTCAACAGCAGGATAAAAGTACATGCTCTCAATCAGAAAAAAATATTTTTTTTTTGTTATAATAAGATCCACAAAACAAAGAAAAATCTGTTATATTCAAAAAAGATCGCACGAATCGGGAGAGAGCTCATATATATGAATTAGTATTTACTTTTTAATCTTGAATGTTGTGGGTTCCGGAAAGCATGTCCCTAGGGAATTCCAACTTTTAATCTTTTTGTTGGTGAACGACTCCTGAGAAAGAGCAGTTGAATAGGTCTTCAATCTCATCACAAAATAGTGGTTTGGCTATATCCTTCAAGTCAACAGTCATGGAAGAATGTTTATTCATTACGTTTGTCAATTTTGATCTATCGAGGTAAAAAGCCATTCGTATAATACTTTTCGAATATATAATACGATTGATAATATTTCACAAGAGCAAAGACTCTGGAAATGTTTAGAGAAAAAACTGCATATATTCCAGAAAAGTGAATGAGTCCTTGAGCGAAGTATCATGAGAGAACGAAGTGCTCATTTCTTCACACCCAGTTTTCTTTGAATGGAAAGTAGCGTATAGGATACTGCCTGTAAATATATGCATAGAAGGTGTTGGTTTCAGCAAATCGCTGGTATAAAACCATAAAACTGTGAATGGTAGAACCCATATTCGTGAAACACCTGGATTGGACACGGTATCAATTCAAACGCCGAGAGTGAATATTGTGACTATATCGCACGAGGACGAAGTTGGAGCACGATGCCGAAGGCGATGTGGCCAATATCCATTCGAGTTATGCAGTTGATTTTTTCTTCGACCAGGTAAATACTTCAGAACTCTCAAGTATCAAATTGATACTAACCAATTCTGTGTGTAGTATATTTCTTCGATATTCATGAAAAACTCATAGGAAATAAACGTATTCAATGTTGTGAGCTGTATCTCCTCAATAAAATAAAAATCACTTTGTACTTTCAATTTTTTTTATTTCCAACTTGTAATAGACACGACTTTTCCAATCTCCTTTTTACACTGCCCTCAATAATGTCTTCCTCCCTACCTCTACCTACATATTTTCACAGATACCTATATTGCCAACTGCAGTACCAACCTAAAAACTGGCGCTATATTCAAAAAATATACAACAGCTTCGGCCAGCCTGACATATTGATTCTCCTGAATCATTTTTTTTATAGTAACAAAATTACAAAATCGTTTACACAACACCTAAAACACATTCAAATACAACTTTCATGATATTACAAAAATAAAACATTAACTTAATAAAACAAACAAGAAACATTATGACAACACATGAACTACACACCTAAAAGATGAAAAAAAGAGCTCCACAATTCTGTACCTCATCTAGTATGAAAAAGGCAATCTATTCCCCTCGCCTCTGCCAGAGTCGCATGCGTGAGGAAACTACAACTCCCTCGTAGGGTATCTGTGTCAACTGAAATCAGTCTACATCCGCAACGACATATCTGTCATGATCTAATACAGATTTCACGATATAAGGTCCCTTATACTTTGGTAAAAGTTTTTCATCAACACCTGCCATCACGTCATAATTAGAAATCATAATTAAATCGCCCACATTATATTTTCGGGAATCCTTATGCGATTCATCAAAATATTTCTTGCTATGTTCTTGCCCCTTTTTGATTTTGAGTGATGCTCGTTCCCGAATTCCATTTAAGTTACGATTTTCACAATTCTCACTTTACTATTCAAAAACAACCACAAATATAGAACACCAATGCAATAATGAACGATGCAAATTAAATTATTAATGTCGAATTAAAAAAAGTACAAAAAAAATCGGTTTTGGTGGGACTCGATCCAACAACTATAAAGTGAGCTATGAAGGCGTACGCTTCAACCAACTAGGTTATTTGCACCGAAAAATTTCTGTTCATAATCATTCCACATCAAACATCAATTGTGATAATTCCAACTTGACTCGATAAACTAGAAAATATTTGAGATATGGGTAAGTACATTTATTCATGCTTGAGTGAAACAATTTGAATTTCGTGTTTGTAGGTAGACAAATCAGAATTGTGACGTTTCTACAAGGTTGTCCCTAGTAACCAAATATTTTGTTCTCTGTGAATGGTGGAATTCATATCCTACCTTGTGGGGATATGAAATCATAAAGATTCAGTTGACTGGAATTGCCTACTTATCCGTTTAGTAAACTATAAAGAAATGGGCATATGTACGAGTGGGAGCAGGAAAAAATTAATTTCGCTTTTCTCATGTGGGCTATCCGAAAAAAAAACAATGTTTACTGAGTTGTTTGTTTCATTTTGGAAGTGATATCGACTCAACCTTCTGGTAGAGTTCGCGATAGAAGGTGATAACTGTCGTTATAAACGTGGCAAATGCTTTTCTTTGATTTTTGCCAAAACAGACGTGAGTTTCATAAAGCTAACGGAGAGAGATTAGGTTTACGTTTATGAATACCATTCGTTCTCTTTCAAGTTTGAACGAATTTTTGTATTTACATTATCTCTAGGTCTCAATGATTCATTTGATATTGGACCGCCTCTAGTTGAAAATAACAAGGTGTTATCCGATATCATCATTCGTTGGGATATCTGAAAATTCAATTCCTGTATCGGGGTGCCTACCCACCAGAGATAGTCATAAACTCACGAAGAATCGAATCACAAACAATTCAATACCTTTGCAAAAAAAATCGCTCTGAATGATGAATGATAAGAAAGACTTACAAATTGGTCTCATCGATGGGATATTAAAGAATACCACCGCAATATAAATGATGCTCTGCCATCTGACATTTAATTCTTTGATTTCATTAAATTGTTCCTACTCAAAGAAGTTGACAAATTGTTGAGCATACGATCACTATCATTATATCCATAATCAATGTCACTTGAAAAGCCTCTTTGATGTGGCTTTCGAAGCGCCTACTTAATAAATTACTGATCATCGAATTCCGAGTCACATACAGTTTTTTTATCAAAGGAATAATAAATATCCCAAACAATGATGATATTCTTTTTATAGGGAACATATCTCGATTTCAAGTTCGAAAGGTCATTGCATTTCATCTCTTGATGAAATAAAACATCGTGGATCATTTCATCATATACAAACACTCTGATACGAGGAACGTTGAAAAAATGTTCTATAGTGCACATGGTGGTAGTTTGACGAGTAGTGCTTGGTGTTAGATGTAATCAATCAATCGGTTTGGAAGCTAGATCCACAATAAGGCTTTCATTTTTACAATCTGTATACCAGGTACAAGAAATATGAATCAATCAAACAATCATATTATATTTCTGCGCAGCAAAGGTGAAAGTAGGGAGTAGCTCATAATAAAATTCCACTTAGCAGATTAATGATTCAATCTCAAAAGCGCAGAGAGCTTGTTTCGTTCAGAGAAAACTATCCCACGAACTACTTTGATGAATATACCAGATACTGACACCACTATTCACAAAGCTGTCGTTGGTGTTTTTTCGGATGCTGGTTTGATTTGATGAATTGATAACTAGTAGAATTATCATCCGCACCTTGAATCTTCAATCTCACCATCGGATCTGATCCTCTGAGACTGAAATGTTTCAATTTTCAATGAAAACTTTGTTATTGACCAATAGCATTGCTAGTTGTTCGATTGGTATTGCTTGAAATTTATGTAAATGTTCTCTCATTCGTCTGGATTTGATCTTATTCGCAAAGATTATTTCCTGGAATAATTTCAACTCTATCATTTCGTAGTTATATTTGGATATTTTCACATCCGCTGAAATTGAAGTTGGCTGATTTTAGGGACCGGATGTAGAAATTATTATCATTCACATTGACTTGTTTTTGCTATGGACTCAATATTATAAAAATAGAATGTTTTGTTTGCTTCATCTCTTTGTATACTTGATAGTGAACCAATCAGTTCACAATCCATTTCATAAAAATTTCATTCATTTTAATTTCCTGGCAACTGGATCGGGAGAGACGGACCCATCCCCTGGCCTGCCAGATCGCCCGACCTGACTCCGTTGGATTTTTTTGTGTGGGGTCGGGCGAAAGAACTCGTATACAAAACAGAAATCACCACGTGAGAAGAAATACTTCAGCGAATAGAGGCAGCGTTTGAAATTATGAAACAGGAAATGCAAATGAAAGTAACCTCAACTGAAGTACGAAATCGTTGTAGAAAGTATATACGCAATGGTGGAGGACATTTTGAACACCAACAATAAATTTTTTTAGTAGAGAACATTTTTTTCTTTAATTCCAAAAAAATCCATATTTACGACCTTTAACTGGTTCAGGTACCCTAATTAAAAAAGTTTAGGACTTCGAAAGAGCAATAACTACGCATGTTTTTGAAAGTGTCTGAACACCTGTATGTATTTTTTTTTTAATTGGCATCAAAGGTCAGATTTTTTATTTTCTTTCTTTTTTTGTAAAGTTTAAATGCTCTGTACACAACTTTTTTGGACACATTGGTGCTTCAAACTACTTCAGTACGATTAGGGACACATAAGACTACTATATTAAATAAAAAAAGGACATTTTTGTTAAGATTAGAAGTTATTAGTATATAATTGACCAATTTTGGGTTTTTGTACTAAAAATCGTAAAAGTTCCCTTAAAAATAAAAAACGCGCTAGAAAATTGAAATTTTCGTATGAATATGTCCTACATTGGCTAGTGTATCACCCCTTAAAGGTTTGCACCCAGCTACCAAACACCCTGTATAACAAATTATTGTGTACATCCAGCTCTGATCACAATAAGAGGATACATCCAGTTTTGATGCAAAATGTCGACTTTATCTGCGATTTCAAAATACAAAA